>JARQOD010000002.1:569143947-569213403 GCA_033576555.1 Oophaga sylvatica
GGAAAGTACACACCACCATTTTTTTCACCCAAGTGCAACCCAAAAAAACTTTTGGATGCTTTGGCCCCAATTTTAAAAATTTTAGGGGGCCATGCAATGCTGTTTTTTTAAAAATCACTGCATGTTCAATTTTTTAAATTTCAATTTTCAGGCAAACCCGGGCCATTCAATAAATCAGGGGGGGAAAAAATCATCAGCTGACTGGGAAACCATGCGGGAAACAAGGGAAAGAAGTTTTTTCCCCCATTTTCCCCCTCACTCACAGCGCCCCCGTTTCTCCCCCCAAAAGAGAAGGGGTTTCCACTCCCCCAAAAATTTTGGATAAAATTCTGTTTGAAATTTGATCAAATGCAGGCATAAGGGCCCCAATTTTTCTCGGGGATGTAGAACCCCCGGGGCTTTTTCCCCCCTATAAAAAGGTGTGCTTTTCTCAATTTGGGGTGTACTGTAATATGCTGTGAATTTTTTCACTCAAATCTGGAAAAAAATCTATGTTTTTTATAGATTTTTTTTTTCCCAGTTTTAGTCCCGCCCTGTTTTTTTTTGAAAATTTGGGGTTCTTTTTGACTGAATTACTTTTTGTAAGTTTCCCAAAGGGCATAAAAAGGGGCCCCTTTTCTATTTTTTTCTTAGGAAACCTTTTTGGCGGAGGAATGGGGGTTTTCCCCCGGGAAATTAATAGGAAAAACCCCAACTAGCCTATTTATAGTTATTTTTTTTATGGAAAAATTTTTTAAAATGAGCCCGCGTATAAACGGGCCCAACGTGCTTTAGAAAAGTGGGATATGAAAAATTCTACACGTTTTTTTCCCTTTTTTTAAAAAAAATTTTTGTGGCTTTTTTTGTTCTTTTAAAAATTTTCTAAAATTACCGAAATTATTGTGTTTTTTTCATTACAATGGGGTTCTTTGGCCCCAAAAAACCGGA
This sequence comes from Oophaga sylvatica, assembly GCA_033576555.1. NCBI lineage: Eukaryota > Metazoa > Chordata > Amphibia > Anura > Dendrobatidae > Oophaga > Oophaga sylvatica. Next base: position 569,144,875 of record JARQOD010000002.1, read on the forward strand.
ATACCCCAAAACCCTTGGGGTTTTTCCCTATATTACAAAAAAAGGGCCGTACAACTGACTTTCCTTCTTTAATTTCAGTTACACCTTTTTTTCGGCTGTTTGGATACTATCTTGCTTTTAAGTGGGCATGTTTGACGGACTTAAAACCATTTAATGTTTCCCTTTAAAGTTAAAAAAACAGGTCTGTCTGACAAACATAAATTGCTCTGTGTCTGCTTTTAATTAAATAAACTTGTATGTAGTCTACATGTGCTACAACACATTCTTTTTAACGGGCAATTTTAAAACAAATATAATAAAAAAAAAGTATAGTAATTAAGATTGAGCATTGCAGTTCTGTATGACTGCCAAGCTATTATAAAAAGGAACAGGGTGTGTTACTAAAAGAAATAATGATAAAAACCAATCAGTAATAAGATTAAAAACACTTACAGGCAAAGAAAACATTGAAAACCTTATTACAATGGTAATTATTAAATAGGTTGTCCACTACTTGAACAACCCCTTCTCATTCCTCGTGTTTGGCCCTGTTAAAATAAGAACACCTATCCTCACCTCTCATCCTGTCGGCACTCACCTTCCCGGAGCTCATGTGAGGTTGTTATGTCACACAAGCTCTGTGCCCAATCATCATCGGCTTCACTGTCCCTACAATCATCAACAGGAAGTCAGGACTGTGGCTACTCTCTGACTTCACCTTGTTCTTCAATTTGTCCGAATGTGGGGACAGTGAAGCCGGCGCTGATAGGGAGCACGGTTCACGTGACATAACAATCTCACGTGAGCCAACATTGCAGGAATAACGTCGGCATCAGAGGTGAGTATAGGTGTATTTATTTTAACAGGGCCAAACATGAGAAATTATAAGGGGTTGTCCAAGTTGTGAACAATCGCTTTAATGGGTGGCATATGTTACAAAGCACAGCAAGTGAAAAGTTATTTCTTGACGTTGATGTGTTGAAAGTAGGAAAACTGGTCAAGGGTAAGGATATAAAGGACATTGAGAAGGGTCCAACCAAAAAGACTTAACGGGACTTCTACAAAATAGCGGGTTCTTCAAGAGTGTTCATCGTATGCAGGGGTTAGGCCGGAGTCACACTACCGTTTAATACGGACGAGCGTGAGGCGATAAAAAATCGCATTGCGCTCGTCCCCCTGTTAATCTATGGGGCAGCTCGCATCATCCGTTTTTTTTCTCGCACGTGTTGTACGTGCGAGTGAAATCGCAGCATGCTGCGTTTGTACTCGTATGTCGGCCAAGAGTCGCCAATGCAAGTCTATGGGAGCGATGAAAAATCGGATTACAAACGGACCGCACATGTGACTTGCGATGAAATCGCATCGGTGTCCTTTAGAAAAGCCGGCAATTCATCCCCGGCTATACTGTAAAATTACACTGACAGCTTTAATAAAGAATAGAAACAATACATATACACACATAGAATACATATATATATATATATATATGTCATTGTGACATATATATATACATATATTTATAGTTCTTACACTTCTACATACTGTAATAGCCGCTAATTCAATTGCCGGCTTTTGTGAAATCACAGAAGCCGACATGAAATGATACATTGTTTCCACACAGTTAACCATGTCATTTCCTGTATTTTGATATATGGTATGAACTTACAATTACATGAGTGTATTTGTACAAAATTTCAGACATGTAGGGGTTAATTAAAGGTGTAAATTCGTTGAAAAAAAAAGCGTGGGCTCCCGCTGTATTTTCTCCACCAGACAGACAAAGCAAGCGAGTGGGGGCAGATAATAATAGCCTAGGGAGGGTACATTTTTTTTGTGCCCCCCCTGGCTACTAACATCTGCCCCCAGACACCCCAGAAAGGGCAAATCTATAATTAGATTCGCCCTTTCTGGCACTTTGCCCGTCTATTCCCATTGCCCTGTAGCGGTGGCGAATGGGTTAATAAGGCGTTAATGTCACCTTAGTATTGAAAGGTGACCTTAAGGCAGGTTAATAATTGAGAGCTGTCAATTAGACAACTATCAATTATTAATCCTATTGAAGTAAATAAAAAAACACACACACTTTAAGAATAAATAATTTTAATGAAATCAAAACACATATTTTTGACCATCTTTTATTTTACTCTTAATCCGTTCGAAGCCCTTGTTCTTCTAAAATAAATATAAAATAATAAAACAACATTATTCTTACCTATCTGGCGATCTGTCACGTCCCACGATGTAATCCTTCACAAAGGGTTAACTAGCAATCAGATAAGCAGCGCAAGTAATCCTGCGTGCTCATCTGATAGCTCCTGAATGAATGAGCTTATCTCCTGCCGACAGGAGAGGATGTGATTAATGAAAGAAGCTTAATTGATTGCATCCCACTTTCACCTTAGGTCAGGTCACTCAAGTGAAAGTGGCAATAAATCAATTAAGCTCCATTCATGAATCTATTCCTCTCCTTTCGCTGGGAGAGTAACTTATTCATTCATGGGAATACAGCTAGTAGACAGCATTATTAGCTCTCTGCAAGATGTAACCTGTTAACCCTTTCTGATGGATTACACCGTGGGACCTGACTGTACATTGGATTGGTAAGAATAATTTTGTTTTTTATTTTATTTTTATTACAGGAAATGGTTTTAGCAGGAAAATAAAAGATGGTCAAAAACTGTGTGATTATTTCATTAAACTTCTTTTTTATTAAACTGTGTGTGTTTGATTTTTCTTTCATACAATAGGATTAATAATTGATAGTTGTCTAATTGACAGCTCTCAATTATTAACCTGGCTTAAAGTGACCTTTCAATTGCAAGGTCATTTTAACACCTTATTAACCCATTCGCCACCGCTACAGGGCAATGGGAATAGATGGGCAAAGTACCAGAAAGGGCAAATCTAATTATAGATTTGCCCTTTCTGGGGTGTCTGGGGGCAGATGTTAGTAGACAGGGGGGGCACAAAAAATATGTACCCTCCCTAGGCTATTATTTTCTGCCCCCGCTCGCTGGCTTTGTCTGTCTGGTGGAGAAAATACAGCGGGAGCCCACGCATTTTTTTTCAACGAATTTATACCTTTAATTAACCCCTACATGTCTGAAATTTTGCACACATATACTGATGTAATTGTAAGTTTAAACCATATATAAAAATACATGAAATGACATGGTTAACTGTGTGGAAACAATGTATCATTTCATGTCGGGTCTGTACTTTCTCAAAAGCCGGCAACTGAATTAGCGGCTATTACAGTATGTAGACGTCTAGGAACTATAAATATATATATACATGTCACAATGACATGTATATATATATATATATATATATATATGTGTGTTCTATGTGTATATATCTATTCTTTCTTTGGTGATTTAATACTAATCATTTGGATCCATTATATGTCGCTTTTGGAAGCCTGCGAGAAAATCTCGCAAGTCGGATGTAAATCGGATGTTACAACTACGGTCAGATGCGACTAAATCGCATCTTTCCAGGAAAATCGGATGACTGTTCATGACATTTTGCTGCGATAATCGACCGACTAAAACGGTCAGCTTTTTTAGTCGGTGTGTGTGAAACCAGCCTTAGTACTAGAGGTGAGCGCATCTTTTAAATTCAAAAGCTTCAGTGACTTTTTTTTCTACATGTAATTCTTTTTGCAGACCATTAGCTGCAAATAAAGGAACCTCTGAATGCACCATCAAAATATAATGGGCACGTATTCAATCCCGTAAAAGCATGGATAGGACCCAAAACATTGACGAGCGAGTGGGCCCTTGATGTAAACTTTAATCTGTGAAGCAGTTTTGCACAGTCATGACCAGATCATAAATTGAGAGAATGGCCTTGTTCTTCTAGTTAGATCAACCAGGTGGATTATTCACAAAAAAAGCTGAACCAAAACTCAAAGTAAAATTACCGTAGTTTAACTATCTGATTCGTGTTCTTTATCCCATGCTGATTTAATTTCTCATTGCTGTCTGTAACTTTTTTAACTTCTTTTTTTGCACTTTTACTTGACTTTTTATTTATTTTACATTAAACAAGCGAAGGATATGAAGTTCAAAGAATCATCTTGTAGAAATTGTACCACGAACTAGCGCCTTGTGGTACAGAATAATCCTACACAAACAAATTATATTGACATTTAAAAAAAAGAATAATAAAGGGTCATGAGTTCAAGAAAAACACACATCAGTGTAGGTGGAATTGAACTTTGAAGTGTTAAATCCTTGAATATTTATTTTTTTTGTGTTGTGATATAATTAGAACACATGCCCTAGAGGTCTCTTGCAAATTTAGGTCAGTTAGATAGAAAGGTTGTTAACTTTCTCTGCACTTTCCCCAAAGTGCCTCAAATCATTGCCTACTGGGTGAAAAGCTAATTAATTTTGCATGTTTCATCTGGACAAATGCACATGAAAAACAGAACCACAATACATTATCGACTTCAATACTTACAAGCCTTTTATATGAAACTAAAGTCAGTATTACTGAATTTACTAGTAGACAAAACTTTTTAAGACATATTTCTTTTTATAAAAATAATTGATAGTTTATTCTTCCTGTGTGGTTTATATTTCTGACCAGCATACACACGTGGTAAAAATTGTTGGTACCCACGTTTAATGACAGAAAAATCCACAATGGTCACAGAAATAACTTGAATCTGACAAAAGTAATAATAAATCTATGAAAATGAACAAATGAATGTTTTTCAACCATGCTTCCACAGAATTAAAAAAAAATAAATTTCATGAAATAGGCCTGGACAGAAATGATGGTACCCCTGAAAATAATGTGACAAAAGGTACATGTTAAATCACAGTTGTCTACAGTCTTGGAATCAGTGATTGGGCCTGTATAGAGGGCTACTGATACTCACTGTGCTGTTTGGTGACATGGTATGTATCACACTCAACATGGACCAGAGGAAGCGATGGAAAGAGTTGTCTCAGGAGATTAGAAAGAAAATTATAGACAAACATGTTAAAGGTAAAAGTTATAAGACTATCTCCAAGAAGCTTGATGTTCCTGTGACTACAGTTGCACGTATTATTCAGAAATTTAAGCTCCATGGGAATGTAGCCAACCTCCCTGGCCACAGGAGGAAAATGGATGACAAATCAAAGAGAGTGAAACGGATAATACGAATGGTAACAAAAGAGCCCAGAAAAACTTCTAAATAGATTAAAGGTGAACTTCAAGCTCAAGGAACATCAGTGTCAGATCGCACCACTTGTCATTGTATGAGCCAAAGTGGACTTCATGGAAGACGAGCAAGGAGGACACCATTGTTGAAAAAAAATCATAAAAAAGCCAGACTGGACTTTGCCAAACTACACGTTGACAAGCCACAAAGCTTCTGTGAGAATGTCCTATGGACAGATGAGACAAAAATGGATCATTTTGGCAAGGCGCATCAGCTCTATGTTCACAGACGGAAAAATGAAGCATATCAAGAAAAGAGCACTGTCCCTACTGTGAAACATGGAGGAGGCTCTGTTATGTTCAGGGGCTGCTTTGCTGCATCTGGCACAGTGTGTCTAGAATCTGTGCAGGGTACAATAAAATCTCAAGACTACCAAGGGATTCTAGAGAGAAATGTGCTGTGCAGTGCCAGAAAGCTTGGTCTTAGTCTCAGGTCATGGGTCTTGCAACATGATAATGACCCAAAACACACAGGTAAAAACACCCAAGAATGGCTAAGAGGAAAAAATTAGAATATTCTGAAGTGGCCTTCTGTGAGCCCTGACCTAAATCCTATTGATCATCTTTGGAAAGAGCTGAAATATGCCATCTGGAAACGGCAACCTTCAAACACGAGACAACTGGAGCAGTTTGCTCTTGAGGAGTGGGCCAAAATACCTGTCGAGAGGTGCAGAAGGCTCACTGACAGTTACAGGAATCGTTTGATTGCAGTGATTGCCTCAAAAGGTTGTGCAACAAAATATTAAGTTAAGGGTACCATCATTTCTGTCCAGGCCTATGTCATGAGTTTTATTTTTTTTAAATTCTGTGGAGGCATGGTTGAAAAGCAATGTTTGACTATCATTTGTTCATTTTCATATATTTTTTAATTTATTATTACTTTTGTCAGATTCAAGTTATTTCTGTGATCATTGTGGGTTTTTCTGTCATTAAACGAGGGGCACCAACAATTTTGACGACGTATGTATGTTATTCCCAGACCATTTTTTATAAGTGGGTATTCAAACTTGACAATGGTGAGGGATCCAGTCCATACAATCCATTTAAAATTGTTGTACTTGTTTCCTTAGGCTACATTTCCACGATGAGCTTTTGGTGTGTTTTGATGCTGCATGTTTTTTTCCGTGTCAAAAATGCAGTGTCTTACATTTCTAGCATAGTGGATGGGATTTATAGAAATCTCATTCCCACTGGGCTTCTTTTTAATGCTGCATAAACTCATCTTTTTCAAATACACAACATGTCAATTTCTCTTGTGGGTATGCTAAGTTTTATGTGCAGATTTTCCCTAAAGACTTGCATTAGATGTGGAAAATCTACAGCAAAGAAAACCACATGTCACGGTTATACCATGACAGAGAGGGGCCAGAGGACCGCAGTGTCTGATTTCAGATGTCCCTGCACTAATTAGAAGCACTTCGCCATCATGTAGCGCCGGCTTCTCTACACGCTTCCTGCCTCCCCCGGAAGAGACGTCGACTTACTGCCTCGGCCTCCATCCTGCACTCCCTCCTCCTTCCCTTGCTGCGGCTGTCCACTTATTATTTAAGGCACCTCCACCTGATGGTAGGTGCCAAAGCAAAGTGTTTAGTCAGTTAGTCTGCATGCTCTAGTTCTCAGGTCCCTGGTCATGTGTGTACTTGCCATGTACCCACTAGTTCCCGCTAGTACCTGCCTGTACTCTCTTGCTCTGCTCGTTCCTGCTTGTGTCTTCCAGCATACCTGCCTGCACCTGCCGTGCCAGTCTGTATGCTACCCGTACCTGCTTGCATCTGCCATGCCAGTCTATATACCAGCCGTACTTGCCTGCACCTGTTGTGCCAGTCTGTATATCAGCCGTACCCGACTGTACCTTCCGTGCCAGTGTGCATACCAGCCGTACCTGCCTGCACCTGCAATGCCAGAATGTATACCAGCCGTACCTGCCTGCACCTGTCTTGTCTTCCAAACAAGGCCGTTCCATCTTCCTGCCCCTTTGGAGGTCAGCTTCTATGTGTCAGAGGTCTGCCCTGGAGTCCATCTGGGGCCAAGTCTAACACCACCATCAGGGGCTCTAATGAGTAGTCAAGTGTTCACCTAGTCATGCTCCTCCAGGCTCTCTTCGGGCCACAGCACAGTGGTTCCACTACCACGGATGTCACACATCATGTTAAACAGTGCAGGTTTCTGCTAGCAGTGTAGGGGTTAATCTTTTCAGTTGAGAGCACTTGGAGATTTCCTGCTTTGATGGTCTCAGCTGTTCAGTGTGGGCTACTCCACTCTGCTACATATACTTGCCTCTGGCAATCAGGGATTGCCAGTGTTAGAATCAAAAACATAAGTAGTCTGCACCTAAGTATATCAATAATAATTTTTTCAAAGCAAAAAACAAGTATCAAAAGCAAACCACCTTTATTTAAAGCATAACACATCAAACAGAGCCAAACAACGCAAAGTCAAAAATGCCATAAAAACACATGTTAAAAAAAGTACACAAAAATGCAAGTAACCTAATTAAATAATAGGTGTAGAAATTCTGCAAAATGAAAAACTCACCAAAAGCTCAACGTGGAGACGAAGTCTAAGGCAAAGGTGTTAAAGGGGTTATCTCATTAATCATTTTCATAATTAATTTTCCCCTTTAGTACTTTTCAATAGCATCATTTTTTGTTTCATACAATTTATTGATTATATTTCATTAATTCTTTCTGGGGAAAATAAAAAAAAATTATATTTAACAATGTGCAACGTTCATTGTACGTGCTAAATGATGTTATCCTTCTTTTGTATGTCAGTACGATTATAGCCATACGAAGTTTATATTTTTTTTTGTTTGTTTTACTATCCTTGCACACTAAACATGTTTTATTAGTTTTGCACAAAAAATCATAAAAAAATTGAGACATCAGCTTTGGAAAACCATAACTTTTTTTTTACTTTTCAGTAAATGTTGCTTTGTGAGGTTTGTTTCTGCAGGACAAGACATAGCTTTCAGTAGTATCAATTTGAGAAACATGACATTTTCATTATTTGGCAGAAAAAAACAAACAAATTGCAATTCTAGAATTTTTCTTTATGGCATTTACTGTGTGGTACAGTTAAAACGCTATATTTATTTTGGAAGTCAGTATAATTAAAATGCTTTGCAATTTATATTTTTTTCATATTTATTATTTTTTACACAATGAACAACAGATATCATGCACTTGTCATACTCAGTTTGGTTCTTAAAGAGGCTTTTCCACTTTTAGAAAAGTGGAGCCCAAACAGTTCCTGTAATGTAAATTAGGAAAGTGAGATAGAAATCACCCTTCCCTCCTGCCGTAGTTTTTGTGTTTTGGCTGCAATGGTGACATCATGTCAACAGCTCGCATGACTGCAACCAATCACTGAGCTCAGTGGCTCTGCTGCTGAAGACTGCACAAGTCACGGTGCTCAGTTATTGGCTGCAGCGGTGATGTGAGCTGTCAACGCGACGTCACATTGCAGCCAAGAGATTGGAACAGCGGCGGGAAGCCGGCGCTGGTGTGGGTGAAAACAAGCTCTGTTACTGAACATTATTGGATTCAATTAAAGTCCCTTTTTCTAAAAGTGGAAAACCTATTTGAGGACACAGAATTTTTTTCTTTCTTGTTTTTTTTTTGTTTTTTTTACAAAAGCCATAACTTTATTTTTCTATCACCATAGATGTTAGAGGGCTTATGTTTTGCGAGACAAATTTGTATTATTAAAGGGTCCCCGGACCCCCAGAACCCCCAGCAGTGGTGTCTACCTACATCAAGTATTTGATACACCAAGTATTTGATACACTGCTGATTTTGCAAGTTTTCCCACCTACAAAGAATGGATAGCTCTGTAATTTTTATCGTAGGTACTCTTCAACTGTGAGAGACAGAATCTGAATATAAAAAAACAGAAAATCACATTGTATGATTGTTAACCCCTTAACGACCGCCGATACGCCTTTTAACGGCGGTCATTAAGGGTACTTAAACCACAGCGCCGTTAATTAACGGCGCTGTGGAAAAAGTGAATAGCGCCCCCCAGAGGCGCATTTTCTCCGGGTCTCGGCTACTGGGGGTAGCCGAGACCCCAGAGAACATGAATCGGGTCGGTTTTTACCGACACCGATGTTGCGATCGCCGTTATTAACCCTATAACGGCGACCGCAACAAAAAAAAAAAAGTTGTGCCATTTAATTTTCTGTCCTCTGATGTCATCGGACATCAGAGGACAGAGAAAAAGGGTCCCGGGACCCCCATGTGGCCCCCGATGTCCTGTATGTGGCCCCAGGGCCCTCCGGTGTCCCCCGGGGCCGGCGCGATGAAGAAAATGGCGGGCGCATGCTCAGTGCGCCCGCCGCTATGTGCCGCTGTGTCCTGGGGGGGATGGGCAAATATTCTCTGGGGTCTCAGCTACCGGGGGTAGCCGAGACCCCAGAGAACATGATCGGGTCGGTATTCACCGATCCCGGTGTTGCGATCGCATCTATGCAAGCATAGATGCGATCGCAAAAAAAAAAAAAAAAAATGATTTCTCTCCCCTCTGATGTGATCGCACATCAGAGGGGAGAAAATGAGGGTCCCCGTCCCCGATCGCCCCCCCGTATACTTACCGGTGTCCTCCGTCCTCCCGCAGGCCCCAGGATCCCGGCGTCTTCTTCCTGCAAAAAAAAAAGGCGGGCGCATGCGCAGTGCGCCCGCCGATCTGCTTGGCGGCAGATTCAAAAATGATTTCATTCATTCTCCAGAAAGTGCATTTTGATCACTGTGATAAACTATCACAGTGATCAAAATAAAAAAACAGTACATAACCCCCCCATTTATCACCCCCTTAGTTAGGGACATATAATAAAAAATAGAAATTATATTTATTTTCATTTTTCTGTTAGGGTTAGGGTTATAATTAGGGTTAGGGTTATAATTAGGGTTAGGGTTAGCATTAGGTTAGGTTAGCATTAGGGTTAGTTAATTAGCGTTAGGGTTAAGCTGGGTTCATACTGCGTTATGGCAGTCCGTTAGACGGACTGCGTTACACCGCGGTATAACGCGGTGTAACGCAGTCCGTTAACGCTGCCATTCACCCCCATTTGAGGGCGCATCGCGACGCATGCCGTAAAGCGGGATGCGTTTGCGACGTGCCATCATTCAGTGACGGAGCCTCGGACGCGGGCTGCAGCGTCTGGGCTCCGTCACCGCTAGCGCAGATGAATCATCTGCTGATTCCTCTGCGCTAGCGGGTATAGCATAACGCGATCGTGTTATGCTATACCGTTACCAGCCCGTCAACGCTATGTGTTGAACGGGCTGGTAAAACGCAAAATGAACCTAGCCTTAGGGTTAGGGTTATAATTAGGGTTATAATTAGGGTTAAGGTTACAATTAGGTTAGGGTTAAAATTAGGGTTAGGGTTACAATTAGAGTTAGGGTTACAATTAAGGTTAGGGTTACAATTAGGGTTGGGATTTAGGTTAGGTTTAGGGTTGGGATTAGGGTTAGGGGTGTGTTGGGGTTAGGGTTGGAGCTAGAATTGAGGGATTTCCACTATTTAGGCACATCAGGGGTCTCCAAACACGACGTGGCGTTCAAAAAGTCAAATGGCGCTCCCTCCCTTCCGAGCCCTGCCGTGCGCCCAAACAGTGGTTTACCCCAACATATGGGGTATCAGCGTACTCAGGACAAATTGCACACCAATTTTGGGGTTCTAATTTCTCCTGTTACCCTTGGGAAAATAAAAAATAGCTGGCTAAAAAAATCATTTTTGAGAGAAAAAATGATTTTTTATTTTCACAGCTCTGCGTTTATAAATTTCTGTGAAACACTTGGGGGTTCAAAGTGCTCACCACACATCTAGATAAGTTCCTTAAGGGGTCTAGTTTCCAAAATGGGGTCACTTGTGGGGGGTTTCCACTGTTTAGACACATCAGGGGTCTCCAAACACGACGTGGCTTTCAAAAAGTCAAATGTCGCTCCCTCCCTTCCGAGCCCTGCCGTGCGCCCAAACAGTGGTTTACCCCAACATATGCGGTATTAGCGTACTCAGGACAAATTGCACACCAATTTTGGGGTTCTAATTTCTCCTGTTACCCTTGGGAAAATAAAAAATAGCTGGCTAAAAAAAACATTTTTGAGAAAAAAAATGATTTTTCATTTTCACGGCTCTGCGTTTATAAATTTCTGTGAAACACTTGGGGTTCAAAGTGCTCACCACACATCTAGATAAGTTCCTTAAGGGGTCTAGTTTCCAAAATGGGGTCACTTGTGGGGGGTTTCCACTGTTTAGACACATCAGGGGGTCTCCAAACACGACGTGGCTTTCAAAAAGTCAAATGTCGCTCCCTCCCTTCCGAGCCCTGCCGTGCGCCCAAACAGTGGTTTACCCCAACATATGGGGTATCAGCGTACTCAGGACAAATTGCACACCGATTTTGGGATTCTAATTTCTCCTGTTACCCTTGGGAAAATAAAAAATAGCTGGCTAAAAAAAACATTTTTGAGAAAAAAATGATTTTTCATTTTCACGGCTCTGCGTTTATAAATTTCTGTGAAGCACTTGGGGGTTCAAATGCTCACCACACATCTAGATAAGCTCCTTGGGGGGTCTAGTTTCCAAAATGGTGTCACTTGCAGGGGGTTTCTACTGTTTAGGTACATCAAGGGCTCTGCAAACACAACATGACGCCCGCAGAACATTCCATCAAAGTCTGCATTACAAAATGGCGCTCCTTCCCTTCCAAGCACTCCCATGCGCCCAAACAGTGGTTTCACCCCACATATGGGGTATCAGCGTACTCAGGAAAAATTGCACAACAACTTTTTGGGTCCAATTTCTCCTGTTACCCTTGGGAAAATAAAAAAAATAGCGGGCTAAAGAATCATTTTTGAGGAAAAAAATGATTTTTTATTTTCACAGCTCTATGTTTATTAATTTCTGTGAAGCACTTGGGGGTTCAAAGTGCTCACCACACATCTAGATAAGTTCCTTAAGGGGTCTAGTTTCCAAAATGGTGTGATTTGTGGGGGATTTCGACTGTTTAGGCGTATCAGGGGCTCTCCAAACGCGACATGGCGTCCAATTTCAATTCCAGCCAATTTTGGTTTGAAACAGTCAAACGGCGCTCCTTCACTTCCAAGCCCTGCCGTGCGCCCAAACAGTGGTTTACCCCCACATATGGGGTATCGGCATGCTCAGGACAAATTGCACAAAAACTTTTGGGGTCTTGTTACCCTTGGGAAAATAAAATTGGGGTTAACAGATCGTTTTTGTGGAAAAAAATATGATTTTTTATTTTCACGGTTCTATGTTATAAACTTCTGTGAAGCACTTGGAGGTTCAAAGTGCTCACCACACATCTAGATAAGTTCCTTAGGGGTCTAATTTCCAAAATGGGGTCACTTGTGGGGGGTTTCCACTGTTTAGACACATCAGGACCTCTACAAACACGACATGACGTCCAGACAATTCTGCGCTGAAAAAGTCAAACGGCGCTCCTTCCCTTCCAAGCTCTGCCTTGCACCCAAACAATGGTTTACCCCCACATATGGGGTATCAGAATGCTCAGGACAAATTGCACAAAAACTTTTGGGGTCTTGTTACCCTTGGGAAAATAAAAATTGGGGTGAAAAGATTGTTTTTGTGGAAAAAATATGATTTTTTATTTTCACTGTTCTATGTTATAAACTTCTGTGAAGCACTTGGAGGTTCAAAGTGCTCACCACACATCTAGATAAGTTCCTTAGGGGGTCTAGTTTCCAAAATGGGGTCACTTGTGATGGGTTTCCACTGTTTAGACACATCAAGGCCTCTACAAACGCGACATGGCATCCAGCCAATTCTGCGTTGAAAAAGTCAAATGTCGCTCCTTCCCTTGCAACCTCTGCCGTGCGCCCAAAAAGTGGTTTACCCCCACATATGGGGTATCGGCTTAATCAGGAGAAATTGCACAACAAATTTTGTGGTTCATTTTTTCTTTTAACAGTTGTGAAAATAAAAAAAATAGGTTCCGAAGTAAAGTTTTTGCAAAAAAAGTTAAATGTTAATTTTTTCCTTCCACATTGCTTCAGTTCCTGTGAAGCACGTAAAGGGTTAATAAACTTCTTGAATGTGGTTTTGAGCACCTTGAGGGTGCAGTTTTTAGAATGGTGTCACTTTTGGCTATTTTCTATCATATAGACCCCTCAAAGTGACTTCAAATGTGACGTGGTCCCTAAAATAAAAATGGTGTTGTAAAAATGAGAAATCGCTGGTCAACTTTTAACCCTTATAACTTCGTAACAAAAAAAAATTTTGGTCCCAAAATTGTGCTGATGTAAAGTAGACATGTGGGAAATGTTATTTATTAAGAAATTTGTGTGACATCTCTCTGATTTAAGGGCATAAAAATTTAAAGTTTGAAAATTGTTAAATTTTCAAAATTTTCGCCATATTTCCGTTTTTTTCATAAATAAACACAAGTCATATCAAAGAAATTTTACCACTAACGTGAAGTACAATATGTCACGAAAAAACAGTCTCAGAATCAGCTGGATTCGTTAAAGCGTTCCAGAGTTATAACCTCATAAAGTGACAGTGGTCAGAATTGTAAAAATTGGCCCGGTCATTAAGCTGCAAAATGGCTCTGTCACTAAGGGGTTAAATAATTAAATTGCATTTTATTGCATGAAATTAGTATTTGATCGCCTACCAACAAGCAAGAATTTTGGCTCTTACATACCTGTTAGATTTTCTTTAAGAAGCCCTCCTACTCTGCACTCATTACCGGTAATAATTGCAACTGTTTGATCTTGTTACCTGTATAAAAGACACCTGTCCACATACTTAATCAATCACGCTCCAACCTCTCCACCATGGCCAAGATCAAAGAGATATCTAAGGACACCAAGAACAAATTGTAGATAAGCACATGGGTGGGATGGGCTACAGGACAATAGGCAAGCAGCTTGGTGGGAAGGCAATAACTGTTGGTGCAATTATTAGAAAATGGAAGAAACACAAGATGACTGACAATCTTCCTCAGGCTGGTGCTCCATGCAAGATGTCGCCTCATTGGGTAAGGATGATTCTGAGAAAGTTCAGGAATCATCCCAGAACTACATGGGTGGACCTGGTTAATTACCTGAGGAGAGATGGAACTACAGTCTCAAACATTACCGTAACACACTATGACGTCGTGTATTAAAATCCTGCTCACACCAGCACATGTCCAGGCCTGTTTGAAGTTCACCAATGACTGTCTGGATGATCCAGAGGAGGCATCGGAGAAGGTCATGTGGTTAGATGAGACCAAAATAGAACTTTTTGGTACCAACTCCACTCGCAGTGTTTCGGAAGGAAAAGAAGGATAAGTACAACCGTGAAGTATGGTGGGGGAAACAATATACTTTGGGGGTACTATTTGGCAAAGGGGATACTGCACTGTATTGAAGGAAGGATGGATGGGGTCATGTATCGCGAGCTTTTGGCCAAAAACCTCCTTCCCTCAGTAAGAGCATTAAAGATGGGTTGTGGTTGGATCTTCCAGAATAACAATGACCTGAAGCACACAGCCAGGGCAACTAAGCAGTGGCTTCGCAAGAAGCATTTCAAGGTCCTGAAGGACAAAAGACTTCATATCATGTACAGTGCACCTCTTTGAAGCTGGAATGCATACATACGTCTTAAGAGGCTCAATGATGTGAAGACACAAAGATGCGCCCATGCGCAAGATTTGTATAGTGCTGGAAATTACGCTGGCTCTTGAAAGTCATGTTATCACGCCCACAGGGGAAACTAACGCTCCATCGAATAGAGAAAGGGTTTATTTACATATCATACACGGACTTTAGAAATACCTTTTCTAAAAATATGTTTATGTGTCCATTGTAATAAAGGGACTGTTAGGCAATGAATTTAGATAGGTAGTGTGACACTGAGTCACTTCTTACAAACAAGTTGTGAGTCGGGATAGTCGAAGAGTCAGAGGTCAATAGCCAGGAGGGTACTTCATAAACAGAGAGATGAGACAAAGTCGTAGTCAGGTAACAGTCCAAGGTCAAAATACTAGGAGGATAGTGGATCATAGCAGAGGGGTTAAACAGACGGATGGTTAGAAAGAGGTCCAAGGTCAGGCAGTGATAAATCAACAAGTAAATTATAAGGCACAGAAAAAACAACCACACTTAGCTGAATCTACAGCTGACAGCTATCTAGGACTGCCAGTTCAGTTAAATAGCTGAATAATCAAGGTAATCGGGAGCACCTGACTAGACCTCAGCACCTCCCAGTCTCAGACTGGATGGCCGAGATGTCAGTAAAAACTCAGACAGTTCAGCATGCCCTTGCACCAGACTGGACAACTGAGGAGTCAATCACTGCACAGACAGCTCAGCACTGAGGGATGGATTTATTACAGGTAAACACAGCTGCTGAGGGTCTAAGGGTATGTTCACATGGTCAGTAAAAGCTGCGGGTTGGACGCTGCGTACATCCGCAGCGTCCAACTCGCAGCAGCCAGATGCTACAGCATAGTGGATGGGATTTCATGAAATCCCATCTCCACTAAGCATGCAGGGACGCCTCCGGGTTCCCTGCGGAGACGGACATGCGGCGCGTCTTTCCAGACCACAGCATGCCTATTTATCTTGCGGAGACGCAAGTCTCCGCAAGACAAATTTTAGGTGTCCAATGTATTGGGCACATGATTCTGCACGGTTCAATGAACACATGTGGAATCATCTGCGTTCAAAAGCCGGCAGCACTGTGGACGCAGCGGACATGTGCTGCGGCTAAAGTGCTGCCTAATACTGAACGTCTGCACATGCCCTAAGTCTCGACACTATTAACACTGCTTGTACATTAGACTGCTCAGAACAGCACTGTTCTGCAAGCAGAAGTCTCAGCTTCTGTATGAGCACACACAGGGAGAGGTGCATAGACACCACCAAAGCACACTTTATTAAAACAGCTGTAACCTATAGAGACTTGGACTCCACACTGCCTCTACAGGTGTACCATGCACCAAGACATTAGCATCAGATCCCTTAAGTTTTGAAAGTTGTGAGATAGGGCTTCTATTGATGAAATGTGTGTTTTTAGCACATTCAGCTACTCTTTGTAGTGTTCCTCTAACTATTCCGGGTCAATTTTTGCAATATGGCGGGGTACGTTATTGTGCTAAAAGAGACCATTAGGGAATACTGTTGACATGAAAGGGTGTACTTGATCTGCGTCAATGTTAATGTAGGTGGTATATGTCACAGTAACATCCACATAATGCCAAGACCTAGTTTCTCAGCATAATATTGCTCAGAGCATGATAGTACCACCCCAATTTTCATTTTTCCCAGAGAGGTCCAAATAGTCAGGTCTTATGTACACAACCATATTACTCTAATACTGCACCCAGGGAAATTTATGGGTATATACTATACTTTCACTTGTCTTCAATTTCATATAGAGAAAAAAAATACAGTTCTTTCTTACAAAGTCATACAAAAGCAAACTGTGGCATTTTTTATTACATGGATTTTAAAGGGAACTTATAAGCAGATTTTTGCTGCGTATTGCATTCTGAGAGCACCATGATTCTAGGGAAAGGATGTGACACTTACTAGGCTGTGTGTTTTGTTTCAATACAATCAGTGTTTTATCAGCAGGAGATTATCACTACAGGACAATAGGCCCCATGCCTACTAGTTCAACCACACCCCCACCACTGATTAGCAGCTTTCAGTCACTGTACATTGTACACAGAAAGCTGCCAATCAGTGGTGTGGGCGGGGTTACACACAGCTCAGCATTCAGAGCTCAGCTAGATGTGCGGCAGAGAGAACTATGATTCTATCACAACTGCTGCATCCTGAAAACTAGGTGATACATCACTAGAATCAGTATCTCTGCCCCTACTCATGCTGCTGTCAAATTACATTGCAAAAACCTTCTGACACATCCCTTTAAGAGAGGAATTCTCCTCTATGGCAATACAGTGATTTAATGTAATGGCAAACTGAGTGTCTATGGCTCTTGATACAGAACTATAGGGACGTTACGTTCTGCCATATAGGCTTTGTCACGCACATGAGGCCAAAAACCTGGTTACATACTGTGCAATTTTGCAGAATATTTGACAATGACTGAACTGATTGTACTGGAGATGAAATGCTAATTTTGAAATCTTACACCCTTTCTTTTACACATCAATTAATAAATGGAGCCTTTAAAATGACATTTTTTGCTGCACATAGGGAATACAGAAATGGACAATTCTGAACTGCTTTGTAAACACACTGATATTATCTTTGGAAGAGCACTAAATGTTATCTGTAACCTTTTGAGAAAACCATATTGTGTCACAGACTAATTAACTAATGTCAAAAGTTTCATTATAAAAACTGCTTTGTCAATCTTAACATTTTAGAGTGAGAATAAGCTTCAAAAGCTTCATGGATGTTTTTCAAGGAGCTTATTAATTTTCCAAAGCTTTTCTTCCAAGAAATAAGTCTGGCCCATAAAAAAAAAAAAGAATAATGAAGACAAGTTTCGACACACTATGTTCAGTAAAACCAATAGTTTTGCAGAAACAATTAAATCCTGGTGCAATAATGTCTTGTTTGAATGAAACATAACACCTATTGAGCAAAGCCTTTAGCTGTGTACAGATTAGCGTGTGAGAAAGTGGATAATTCTGCTATCAAATTTGAACTAGTTACCAGCATTAACAGAGTTATTTTTCCATTACCAAGAAAGTTACAACCAATGCCAAGAACACAAAAATGTTTATACTTTATCAAGAAAAAAAGTAATATCTTACATGAAGATTACATTAGAGCTTCAGCGTTCAAGTGAGTGTTAATGGTCTCTTCTCTCTTGTTCTATGTATAGCATTCCTAATGAAGAGCCTTTCCTACTGTGGTCAAATAGTTACTTATGAGCAGTATCATTTATATCATCCTTATTTTGTCATAGAAGTAATAGCCATGTTTATAAAAAATGCATGGTGAATTTCAATACTTCAATAAGACTTCTTTCTTTCACAGAAGTTTTTTTGAAAAAAAAAACAAAAAACCATTTTTTTAGCTCTGTTTCATTCAGCATTTCCAGCCCTATGGAGAGGCCATGGAAAAACACCTGAAAAAATCAAAAGTGAAACTCCCAAGGCCTAGGTAGAGCATACATGCTATAAAAAAACACTGCCAAAAACGTTAAAAACGCACCATAAAGTGAAAAAATACAAGGTTTAGTAACTGATATATACTGCCAACATCTGGCTTACATAAAAAAAGCCAGAGAAAAAATGCCACATAAAACTTAAAATATAATTTCCCCAATTGTCATTTTTGTGGACAGAATTGAATCAAAATGAGCATGTTCTCTAGGCTGGGCTTAAAGTGAACTCCAGATTTGTATCTTCATCAACTGCAGGTATTGATCAGTAAGGATCGCTCTGTCTACAGTCATGGCCAAAAATTTGAGAATGACACAATATTAATTTTTACAAAAGTCTACTGCTTCACTTTTTCTAATGCATTTGCATATACCCAAATGTTTAAGAGTGATCGACTAACAAGCAATTACTTGCAAAGTCAATATTTGGCTAGAAAATGAACTTTATCCCCCAAAAACACATTTCAACATCATTTGCAGCCCTGCCTTAAAGGACCAGCTAACCTCTTTCAGTGATTGGCTCCATTAACACAGGTGTGGGTGTTGATGAGAACATGGCTGGATGATCAAATCTGTCTGTTTAATAAGTATGTCACCACTGGACACTTTAAAAGAGTGGCTGGTGCTTGGCATCATTGTTTCCTCTTCTGGTAACCATGGTTATCTCTAAAGGAAACACGTGCAGTCATCATTGCAATGCACAAAAAATGCAAACAGGAAGAGTTATCGCAGCTAGAAAGATTGCACCTCAGTCAAACAATCTATCACATCATCAAAGAACTTCAAGGACAGAGGGTTCCATTGTTGCCAAAAAAGCTCCAGGGTGCCCAAAGAAAAGCCAGCAAGCGCCAGGACCGTCTCTTAAAAGTGTTTTTCAGCTGCAGGATCGGGCTACCAGCAGTGCAGAGCTTGCTCAGAATGGCAGCAGGCAGGTGTGAGTGCATCTGCACGCACTGTGAGGCGGAGACTCTTGGACAAGGCCTGGTCTCAAGGGGGCAGCAAAGAACCCCACTTTTCTCCAGAAAAAAACATCATGGACAGACTGATATTCTGCAAAAAGGTACAGGCAGTGGACTGCTGAGGGACTGGGGGTAAAGTTATTTTCTCTGATGAATCCCCTTTTCTAATTGTTTGGGACATCAGGAAAACGCCTCATTCGGAGAAGACAAGGTGAGCGCTACCACCAGTCTTGTCTCATGCCAACTGTAAGCATCCTGAAAACCATTCATGTGTGGGTTGCTTCTCAGGCAAGGGAATCGGCTCTCTCACAGTCTTGCCTAAAAACACAGCCATGAATAAAGAATGGTACCAGAATGTCCTCCAAGAGCAACTTCTCCCAACCCTCAAGAGCAGTTTGACGATCAACAATGCTTTTTCCAGCATGATGGAGCACCTTGCCATAAAGCAAAGGTGATAACTAAATGGCTCAGGGAACAAAACATAGAGATTTTGGGTCTATGGCCTGGAAACTCCCCAGATCTTAATCCCATTGAGAACTTGTGGTCAATCATCAAGAGATGGGTGGACAAACAAAAACCTAAAAATTCTGACAAAATGAAAGCATTGATTGTGCAAGAATGGACTGCTATCAGTCAGGATTTGGTCCAGAAGTTGATTGAGAGCACGCCAGGGAGAATTGCAGAGGTCCTGAAGAAGAAGGGTCAACACTGCAAATATTGACTTGCTGCATTAACTCATCTAACTGTCAATATAAGCTTTTGTTACTCATATGTTTGCAATTATATTTCTGTCTGTGATAAAAACATCTGTCAAACACACATAAAAACCAGAGGGCAGCAGATCATGTGAAAATATAATATTTGTGTCATTCTCAAAACTTTTGGCCATGACTGTACAGTCATGGCCAAAAGTTTTGAGAATGACACAAATATTATTTTTTACAAAGTCTACTGCTTCACTTTTTCTAATGGCAATTTGCATATACTCCAGAATGTTATAAAGAGTGATCAGCTTAACAGCAATTACTTGCAAAGTCAATATTTGGCTAGAAAATGAACTTTATCCCCCAAAACACATTTCAACATCACTGCAGCCCTGCATTAAAAGGACCAGCTAACCTCTTTTCAGTGATTGGTCCATTAACACAGGTGTGGGTGTGATGAGGACATGGCTGGAGATCAATCTGTCATGATTAAGTAAGAATGACACCACTGGACACTTTAAAAGGAGGCTGGTGCTTGACATCATTGTTTCTCTTCTGTTAACCATGGTTGTCTCTAAAGAAACACGTGCAGTCATCATTGCAATGCACAAAAATGGCCTAACAGGGAAGAGTATCGCAGCTAGAAAGATTGCACCTCTGTCAACAATCTATCGCATCATCAAGAACTTCAAGGAGAAAGGTTCCATTGTTGCCAAAAAGGCTCCAGGGCGCTCAAGAAAGACCAGCAAGCAACAGGACCGTCTCTTAAAAGTGTTTCAGCTGCAGGATCGGGCTACCAGCAGTGCAGAGCTTGCTCAGGAATGGCAGCAGGCAGGTGTGAGTGCATCTGCACGCACTGTGAGGCGGAGACTCTTGGAGCAAGGCCTGGTCTCAAGGAGGGCAGCAAAGAAGCCACTTCTCTCCAGAAAAAACATGGACAGACTGATATTCTGCAAAAGGTACAGGCAGTGGACTGCTGAGGACTGGGGTAAAGTTATTTTCTCTGATGAATCCCCTTTTCGATTGTTTGGGACATCAGGAAAACGCCTCATTCGGAGAAGTCAAGGTGAGCGCTACCACCAGTCTTGTCTCATGCCAACTGTTAAGCATCCTGAAACCATTCATGTGTGGGGTTGCTTCTCAGCCAAGGGAATCAGCTCTCTCACAGTCTTGCCTAAAAACACAGCCATGTATAAAGAATGGTACCAGAATGTCCTCCAAGAGCAACTTCTCCCAACCCTCCAAGAGCAGTTTGGCGATCAACAATGCCTTTTCCAGCATGATGGAGCACCTTGCCATAAAGCAAAGGTGATAACTAAATGGCTCAGGGAACAAAACATAGAGATTTTGGGTCCATGGCCTGGAAACTCCCCAGATCTTAATCCCATTGAGAACTTGTGGTCAATCATCAAGAGACGGGTGGACAAACAAAAACCTAAAAACTCTGACAAAATGAAAGCATTGATTGTGCAAGAATGGACTGCTATCAGTCAGAATTTGGTCCAGAAGTTGATTGAGAGCATGCCAGGGAGAATTGCAGAGGTCCTGAAGAAGAAGGGTCAACACTGCAAATATTGACTTGCTGCATTAACTCAATCTAACTGTCAATATAAGCTTTTGTTACTCATATGTTTGCAATTATTATATTTCTGTCTGTGATAAAAACATCTGTCAAACACACATAAAAACCAGAGGGCAGCAGATTATGTGAAAATATTATATTGTGTCATTCTCAAAACTTTTGGCCATGACTGTACAGTCATGGCCAAAAGTTTTGAGAATGACACAAATATTAATTTTTACAAAGTCTACTGCTTCACTTTTTCTAATGGCAATTTGCATATACTCCAGAATGTTATAAAGAGTGATCAGCTTAACAGCAATTACTTGCAAAGTCAATATTTGGCTAGAAAATGAACTTTATCCCCCAAAACACATTTCAACATCATTGCAGCCCTGCATTAAAAGGACCAGCTAACCTCTTTTCAGTGATTGCTCCATTAACACAGGTGTGGGTGCTGATGAGGACATGGCTGGAGATCAATCTGTCATGATTAAGTAAGAATGACACCACTGGACACTTTAAAAGGAGGCTGGTGCTTGGCATCATTGTTTCTCTTCTGTTAACCATGGTTATCTCTAAAGAAACACGTGCAGTCATCATTGCAATGCACAAAAATGGCCTAACAGGGAAGAGTATCGCAGCTAGAAAGATTGCACCTCAGTCAACAATCTATCGCATCATCAAGAACTCCAAGGAGAGAGGTTCCATTGTTGCCAAAAAGGCTTCAGGGCGCCCAAGAAAGACCAGCAAGCGCCAGGACCGTCTCTTAAAAGTGTTTCAGCTGTGGGATCGGGCTACCAGCAGTGCAGAGCTTGCTCAGGAATGGCAGCAGGCAGGTGTGAGTGCATCTGCACGCACTGTGAGGCGGAGACTCTTGGAGCAAGGTCTGGTCTCAAGGAGGGCAGCAAAGAAGCCACTTCTCTCCAGAAAAAAACATCATGGACAGACTGATAATCTGCAAAAGGTACAGGCAGTGGACTGCTGAGGACTGGGGTAAAGTTATTTTCTCTGATTAATCCCCTTTTCGATTGTTTGGGACATCAGGAAAACGCCTCATTCGGAGAAGACAAGGTGAGCGCTACCACCAGTCTTGTCTCATGCCAACTGTTAAGCATCCTGAAACCATTCATGTGTGGGGTTGCTTCTCAGCCAATGTAATTGGCTCTCTCACAGTCTTGCCTAAAAACACAGCCATGAATAAAGAATGGTACCAGAATGTCCTCCAAGAGCAACTTCTCCCAACCCTCCAAGAGCAGTTTGGCAATCAACAATGCCTTTTCCAGCATGATGGAGCACCTTGCCATAAAGAAAAGGTGATAACTAAATGGCTCAGGGAACAAAACATAGAGATTTTGGGTCCATGGCCTGGAAACTCCCCAGATCTAAATCCCATTGAGAACTTGTGGTCAATCATCAAGAGACGGGTGGACAAACAAAAACCTAAAAATTCTGACAAAATGAAAGCATTGATTGTGCAAGAATGGACTGCTATCAGTCAGGATTTGGTCCAGAAGTTGATTGAGAGCACGCCAGGGAGAATTGCAGAGGTCCTGAAGAAGAAGGGTCAACACTGCAAATATTGACTTGCTGCATTAACTCATTCTAACTGTCAATATAAGCTTTTGTTACTCATATGTTTGCAATTATTATATTTCTGTCTGTGATAAAAACATCTGTCAAACACACATAAAAACCAGAGGGCAGCAGATCATGTGAAAATATAATATTTGTGTCATTCTCAAAACTTTTGGCCATGACTGTACTGCTAGTGACCACGGCTGGATACTGCCTATTCAAATTGCCACACACGTGGATCTTGGACTCACAGTGCCACCATTCAGTCTTAAGTAGTAGGGGAGTAGGTAAGTGGCTACCTGGTTTTCGCTAGAGTTAGACTTGACCTGCAGGTAGCCGCTAGGTACCACTCCTACACACTCCCCCGTACTGCAGCTGCTGACCCCAGGGTTCAGGATTGCAGACATGGATACAGCCTTGGAGTTTCTGGCAGGACAGGATTCGAACATTGTTAAAACAAAACGATTTCTGCGTCACCTGGCAGAACGGACACAGACTAGGAGTCACAGGCAGGACTTGATTCGGATACCTGGACAGACACTGGTGCTGGTTCTAGTACCACCGGATCGGTTACAGGTTCGGCTACAGCAGGAATGGCTTCAGGTTCAGGTATCTCTGATGTGGCTTCAGGCTGTGCTGGTGCAGCTTCAGGCTCAGGTACTGTCAGAGTGGCTTCAGGGTTCAGGTACCGCAAGTGCAGCTCCAGGGTTCAGGACTACACAACACAGGATATAGGAAAAGGTTCAGACTCATACAACACAGGATACGGGGATGTGTCATGGCTGGGTCTTCCAGTATGACAATGACCCAAAAAACACAACAAGGGCAACTTGCTCCATAAGAAGCATTTCAAGGACCTGGAGTGACCTAGCCAGGCTCCAGAACTGAACATAGTAGAAAATCTTTGGAGGGAGCTGAAACTCAACATTGCCCAACGACAGCCCCAAAACCAAAAGATCTGGAGATTTGTAAGGAGGAGTGGGCCAAAATCCCTGCTGCAGTGTGTGCAAACTTGGCCTGAACTAGAGCAAACGTCTGACCTCTGTAATTGTTGACAAAGGTTTCAAATATTAAGTTTTGTTTTTCTACTGTCTCAAATACTTATTTCATGCAATAAAATAAAAATTATTTATGTAAAAATCATACAATGTGATCTTCTGTTTTTTTTTTTAAGATTCTGTCTCTCACAGTTAAAGTGTACCTATGATAAAAATGACAGACCTCTCCATTCTTTGTAGATGAGAAAACTTGCAAAATCGGCAGTGTATCAATTACTTATTTTCCTCACTGTATTTGATGCCTCTCAGCCATTTGCTGGTGTCATTTCCAAAGTGCACTTGTTGCCCCTTTAAGAATCAGGGAGTGGGCACACACTAGTCATGCCACCAGGAGACCTGAGCGGCCGGGTCGGTGAGTATGTCGGCGTCTCTACCGGGAGGAAGGAGAGGGTGCATGCAGGGATGCTGGCATTAGCGTTACACAAATCAATATGGGGAGGATATGCAGCACCCGGCCGCTCTCAGTAGACGGAGCTGCTACGTAACTGAGCACTTACGACCACCTCCGTCATCGAGAACAGCTGTTCGGCGAGGGTGTCAGGTGTTGCATCCCCACCATTCAAATATTGACGACCTATCCTTAGGATAGGTTATCAATGTTAAAGTAGTGGGCAACCTCTTTAATATATCTTTACAGTGATCAGAGCTGTTTTCCTGATACTGAGCTACAAATGCCCTGCAAAGGGGATATCGATTTTTCTAATATAAATTTGACAAATGACATCCTATCTGCCAGATTCTGAAACTAGAGTTTATTTCATACTGTGATATTATTATTATATATGTTATTCACTGTAAAAACTGTACACTGTAAGCTCCCCAGGGTGACGGCTGCAGGAATAATAATCACTTTGGACGGGTGATGATGAAGCGCTAAGACATGTAGTTCGGAAGTGAATTCTGCATTATATTGTACATGTAATTTAAATCACCATTATTTTTATTGAGATTCTCCATAAAGTTCACAACTACGCAATTCAACCTCATTCAGAGATCTGCTTCAGGCTTAGGGCTTTTCAGATGAGAATATTACACGGATGTATGCTCCCTGGACGGCACATGGAGAGCCCACCCACCCATTATAGACAATTTGCCAGTACACGTTGGTTAATTTTCAGCATAGATCACAGGTCTTCATGGAAACAATTTGCAGCACGCATTATTCTGATCTCTTTTAAGAATCAGACTACTGCATGAAAATGGTACGCAGCTCGTGCGCTCATCAGATATGCGGATGAGCACACAGAGCCAGTCCTGTCTGCAATCTGACCTAAATTTTCATCCGGCCATCTAAACCCAACCTTATACTCACCACAAAGTTGAAATGGGTAGCTGTGCAAATTATGGGGAATCACAAAAGAAATAGTGTTTCATACTATAAGTACATTGGACAAACCACAAGTCCCTGCACTCCCTGAAGAAGCAGAAGCGAAACGAGTGTTGGAGTGGTGTGTGCAGGGGCAGTGGTGTGCCTTAGCTGGTTGGTACTTTTGGTGGTTGTTATGCATTATTATTTTTCTATTAGAGGTTTCATACTTTAATCTTATATGAGGTGGCATTATCATGAATAATTGAACACTTTTGTTTTTTTAGGGTGAATGATATTATGTGCACTTTATTATAATATTAAGAGATTTATTTTATAAATTCATTATTTATTGTCACATATTGTGCACAAAAGTTATATTTTTCACTCCTATATCAATATATTATGATTATGAGCACTGTGCATTAAATTATAAAATTTCACAAGTAATTCATAGATCACTTAGATCATGATTATTGATTCATCGTTTCATTTTTTACATCATTTTTTTTATATTTATTTTTTTATACATATTATTTTTTTATAGTGCATTAAGCCTCTAATTGAACTATCTATATATGTGTTTGTACATATATTTTTGATTTTTTTGATTATTATTTCATTATATTTATTTTTGTATTTATTATTACTTTGTGACAGTGTATGTAGCCTCTGATTGAACGACTTATGTGTATATATAATTACTATTTCATGCCAATTAGTTGAAGTGCGCCCTGCACTGCACATACAATTTTCTTATTGATTTTAATTAATTTTAATAAAATATACTTTTTTGTAATTGTGATGTGGTTAATTGGTGTCATTATGCCTTTTTTATTTCAACAAAGTATTGTTATCATTATATAGTTGTTTGTGATGGATATTTTTTTGTGGGAATACTTCAGAACGCCATTAGCCTGCAGATTAATCCCATATCTGCAGGTTAATAAAGCTTTTTCATGTGACAGGTTCCCTTTAAAAGATATTCAAAAACCTGTACATATATGAGCAGAAAGTCCCTTTCCCATACAAATTAATAAGACCATTCTTTTGATTATTTTGTAAGTGTTTTTTCCATAATTTTTGGGAACAGCAGATAAATGGCTCAATAATTGGCAGAAAAAAAGGCTCAGTGTGAACATATCCTAAGAGTTTTTCCTATTTCCGAAGTAAGAAAAGAGCAGATTCTGGAGCTGGTTTTGAAGTACAGGTGGAATAACCATGTCAGTAATTTGTGCACGGTGCACAAAGGAGTGGCCAAACATTTAAGTGCACCTTCCCTGCTATTTGTTTTCCCTGTATTTCACCCCAGCTCCTCTTCTTTGATTGACAGCTCTGAATTCATAGAGCCAGAGAAGGGCAGTGATAGAGGGAAATCAAGTAGGTGAAAAGATGCACTTTAATATTTAGCCTCGCTATGATGCACCGAGTGCCTATACTTGGTTTGAACAGTCATTCTGTGCTGACGTCTTTAAACCCAAAGACTTTAGACATGTTGTCATGGTATATTGCATCACATATTGAAATGGAAATATCAGATTAAGGTCCCATTCTTTGTTGGTGGCTGTTCACGTGTCTGTTTAATTTTTCTTTGTGGACCGCAAAAGGGATTAGAGAAATAAAAGATAAGTCCACTACAGGGATGAAGTAAAAAAAAATTGTGTGTGTGTGTGTTATATGTACAGTATATATACAAGTGCTTCTCACAAAATTAGAATATCATCAAAAAGTTAATTTATTTCAGTTCTTCAATACAAAAAGTGAAACTCACAAATTATATGGAGTCATTACAAACAGAGTGATCTATTTCAAGTGTTTAGTTCTATTAGCTATTCACCCCTAAAGTCAGTAGAGCCTCCTTTTGCGGCAATTACAGCTGCATGTCACTTTGGATAAGTCTCTATAAGCTTTCCACATCTTGCCACTGGGATTTTTTCCCTTTCCTAAAGGCAAAACTGCTCCAGCTACTTCAAGTTAGATGGTTTTCTCTGGTGAACAGCAATCTTCAAGTTTGACCACAGATTGTCAATTGGATTAACACCTTAACGCCCAATGACGGACACAGTCCATCATGGCCGGATGTCAGTTCCTGCACCAGGACAGACTGTGTCCATCATGCATTTAAACTATCAGGCTAAGTGCACACGTTCAGGATTATTTGCGTTTTTTTCGTGGGGAAAAAAGTGTCAAAAACGCATGATTTAAGCATCCTATCATTTAGAATGAATTCCGCAATTTTTGTGCACATGGTGCGTTTTTTTCCGCGAAAAAAACGCATCTCGGAAAAAGAACCAACATGTTCATTAATTTCGTGGAATTCTAGCATTTTTCCCGCTATATTATTGACCTAGAAAGTTCAGGAAAAAATTGCGGTAAAAATGTGCAAAATCCGCGCAAAAAAACGTGCGTTTTTACCGCGGAAAAAGTGCGCTTTTGCTCAGAAAAATTCTGCAAACATTCCTGAACGTGTGCACTTAGCCTCACTGTGTGTAAACACACAGTGACAGTTCAGTGCCGACAGATGTCTGTGACAGCTGAGAGGCACGGGAAGAGGTGCAGGGACCCATGCGGTCGGTACCCGCATCTAGATCGTTGTCATCGGTCAATCTGACAAACCGATCACAGCACGATTGCGTAGGAGAGGCTGAACTATCAGCACTTCCTGCCCGATCATTGCAGCAGCTCAGCTCTGCCAGTGGCCAAGCATCTGCACTAACAGCTAAGAGCGGTGTCAGCGCCATCCCTGGCTGTTAACCCCCTAAATGCTGTGATCAAAGCATTCAGGAGGGAGGCAGAGGCACGGGAGCTCCCATTGCCTTCAGATCGGTATCCCACAACGTCATCGTGGGGCCCGATCGTTGCCATGGTGACCCGGGGTCATCATGACGGCCCCTGGGTCACCAAGCTACAGAAAGACAATGCTCACACCATGGTGTCAGAAGCTTTCAGTACAGGTATAATGCAGTGCAATGCTTAAATTAAAGTAAAAAAAGTGAAAGTCCCATAAAGGGACTAGGTAAAAAAGGAAAAAAAATATATATATATATAAAAAATTACAAAATAATAATAATAATAATCCATTAATAAATACACATTTTCTTTAGAAAAAATATGAAATAACAAAAAAGTACACGTTTGGTATCACCGCGTCCGGAACAATCCAATCTATAAAAGTGTCATAACCTCTTGTTAACCTCTTCAGTGAAGGCCATAAAAAAACACAAAAAAGTAGCAAATTGTGCTTTATTATCATACCGCTTGGAAAAAGTGGAATAAAACAAGATCGAAAAGACGAATGTAAATAAAAATAGCATCACTGAAAGCGGGACTTAATGCTTTGATCTAGGGGCATTAAAAATTAAAAGTTTGAAAATTGTGAAATTTACATTTTTTTCACAAATAAACACAAGAAATTTTGACTAGGCTACTCCAAAACATTTACATATTTCCGCTTAAACCACTCAAGTGTTGCTTTAGCATTATGCTTTGGATTATTGTCTTGTTGGAAGGTGAACCTCCGCCCTAGTCTCAAATCACTGACAGACTGAAACAGGTTTTGCTCAGGCTAAGTGCACACGTTCAGGAATATTTGCGTTTTTTTCGCAGGAAAAAACGCGTCAAAAACGCATGTATTAAGCATCTTATCATTTAGAATGAATTCCGCAATTTTTGTGCACATGGTGCGTTTTTTTCCGCAAAAAAAACGCATCGCGGAAAATCTAGCAGCATGTCCATTAATTTTGCGGAATTCTAGCGTTTTTCCCGCTTTATTATTGACCTAGAAAGTTCAGGAAAAACATCGCGGTAAAAACGCGTCAAAACCGCGAAAAAAAAACGCACCAAAAACGTGCAAAATCTGCGCAAAAAAACGCGCGTTTTTGCCGCAAAAAAAGTCCGGTTTTGCTCAGGAATATTCTGCAAACATTCTGCAAACGTGTGCACTTAGCCTCAAGAATATCCCTGTATTTTGCACCATCCATCTTCCCTTCAATTTGAACCATTTTCCCTGTCCCTGCTGATGAAAAACTTCACTACAGTATGATGCCACCATGTTTCACTGTGGGTATGGTGGTTTTGGGTTGATGAAATGTGTTGTTGGTTTGAAGCCAGACATAGTGTTTACCTTGGTGGCTAAAAAGTTACATTTTGGTCTCAAGTAAACCTTAACCTAAAGGTTTATTTGCAAAATGCAAATAAATGTAAATAATTTATACAATGTGATTTTCTGCATTTTATTTTTGATATTCTATCTCTCAATTTTAAAATTAACCTACCCTTAATAGACTGTTCATGTCTGTGTCAGTGGGCAAACTTACAAAATCAGCAAGGGATCAAATACTTATTTCTCCCACTGTATCAAGAAGAGTAATTTCAGAATGCATTCCACCTTTAATGTCACATAGTCTGTACAATTCAATTTAAAAAAATAAAATTGAAATGTTTTCTGATGTAAAATTAACTAAAATTATGTGGCTCCATATTTATGCACACCCTTAGACCATGTTCACACATTGAATATTTGGTCAGTGTTTTACATCCGTATTTGTAAGTCGAAACCAGGAGAGGGTGAAAAATGCAGAAGTGATGACGTGTTTCTATTATATTTTTCTTCAATTGTTCCACTCCTGATTTTGGCTTACAAATACTGATGTAAAGTACTGACCAATTACGGAACATGTGAATGTGGCCTTAAGCTAATACTTTGAAGTACCTTTCGAATTTATGAACACATTAATCTTTTTGGGTAGGAGTCTATCAGCATGGCACATCTAGAATTGGCAATCTTTGCACACTCTTTCTTGCAGTAGTTCTGTCAGGTTTTGAGGACATCTACTGTGCACAACGCCCTCTTCAGGTTATCCCACAGATTTTCTATTGGATTCAAATCTTCACCTTTTTAGCGGATGTCTGAAAGTTTTGTTCCAGATATCAGTAAATTTTGCAACTGTACATAATTCCCCCCACTTTGACTAAATCCCCAGTTTCAGCTGCTGAAAACAGCCCCAAAGCATAATGCTGCCTCCACCATGCTTCCACGTGGGTATGATCTTCTTTTGGTGATGAGCAGTGTTCATATTGCGCCAAACATACCATTTGCAATTATGGCCACAAATTTCACCCTTGGTCTCATCAGACAATAATATATTTTCCCACATGCTTTCAGCAGACTTGATGTAGGTTTTGGCATAAAGTAGCAAGGCTTGGAATTTTATCTTTGTAAGCAAAGATTTATCTTGTCGCCTTACCTGTTATGAATGTTTTAGAAATGAATTCTGAGCAGAAGCTCCCTCTGGTGGTTGGAAACAGTACTGAACCATTCAATGAGGATTGGCAATCAGGAATTACAGACTGGCTGGATATAAGGGAGGTTTCCCCCCATCATGGTTGCCGGTGATCAATTGTTCTTGTCTCAACTGTGGTTTCTGGTTCACTTGGAAGCTTGCTGAGTCTTGCCTCTTCTCCTGCTCTCAGATAAGATATTTTTTGTTTTTTGTTTTTGTGCTTGCCATTTGCATTTTTCTCTGCATTTCTGTGAGGTTGGCCAGATTCCCCTCTCCGGGGGCTTGGTCTCCTCTCGGTTCCTCTGGAGCCACTGTTGTTTGTTCATTTGCCTTTTCCAGTTTTTTTCTGTGGCTGCGGCTTAGTTTTGTTACACCAGAGAACTAATTTAGGTGGTAGAGGTCGTGTGATCTCAGGTGTTTTTGCAATTAGTAGCGTTGGCTTTTTTTGTTTTTTTTTTGAATTGCAGTGGGTATCCTTCCTATCCTTTTCTGTCTAGGCAGATTAGGCCCCAGCGTTTGCTCATACTATTTTCTGTCTGTGTCTGTATTTCCTCTTGTCTAACCGCCATTACATGTTTGGGGGCTTCCTATGTTCTTTGGGGATCTGCTCCGGGGCAGATAGCTTTCCTCTTTCTATCTTTAGGTGTAGTTAGCCTCTCAGGCTGTGACGAGGCGTCTAGGACCAACGTAGGAACGCTCCACGGCTGCCTTTAGTTGTGGTGGTTAGTCAGGGTACTGCAATCCAGTAGATTCCAACCTCTCTGGTGTATTGCCATTTTTGCCTGCTCTCCTCTGCTACCAAAACATAACAGTATCACCGGCCATAACTAAAAATTATATGGTACTCACAGAAGGGAAAAATAGTGTGGAAAGAAAAAAGTTGTCAGAGTTGTCAGAGATTTTTTTTTTTTCTGCATTTTTTTTTCCCCTCTTTTTCTCTGGATGCTGAGGAGGATTTTTTTTCTCTCAATGGAGTTTGCACAGTTGTCTGGCCGTGTGGATCAACTTGCCACTTAAGTTTGGAGTATTGCTACCTATCTTGCAGGGTTGCCGGTTGTGGAGCCTAGGATCCCCATGCCAGATTTGTTTTGGGGGGATCGAGCTAAATTTCTGAATTTCAAAAATAACTGTAAGTTGTTTTTTGCCTTAAAACCTAAGTCCTCAGGGAACGCAGCACAGCAGGTTCAAATTGTCATCTCTCTCCTGCGTGGCGATCCTCAGGATTGGGCTTTTTCCCTGACACCTTGGGACCCTGTTTTGAGTAATATTGATGCATTTTTCTGGCTCTGGGGTTATTGTACGATGAACCTAATGTCACTGATCAAGCTGAAAAAACCTTGTTGGCATTAAATCAGGGGCTTGAGGACGCTGAGTTGTACTGTCAGAAATTCCGAAAGTGGGCAGTTCTGACCAAATGGAATGATGATGCTTTGGCAGCCCTTTTTTCGGAAGGGTCTGTCAGAGAATGTAAAAGATGTTATGGTGGGTTTCCCTGCTCCCTCTGGTCTCAATGATTCTATGTCATTGGCGATTAAAATTGACAGACTTTTGCGTGAGCGTAGAGGTATGCGTGGAATGGTGTTGCCTTGTGAACCAGCTTCTGAACCCATGCAGTGTGATAGAGTGGCTTCTGGGGCACAGTGTCATGAGTTTCGAAAATGCAATGGGTTATGTTTCTACTATTTCAGTCTGCCCTAAGCGGGGAAGACGTTTTGCACGCTCAGTTGTCTTGGGTAGTGTTCAGACTAAATTTCTGTTGACTGTTACCCTGATTTGCTCCCTGTCCACATTTTCTGCTCAGGCTTTTGTTGATTCGGGAGCAGCTATTAACCTGATGGATTTTGATTTTGCTAAACGTTGTGGGTTTCCCTTGATACCCCTACGGAAGTCTATTCCCCTACTTGGGATTGATTCTACCCCTTTGGCTGAGAATAAACCCCAGTTCTCTACTCAGGTGATAATGAGGGTTGAACCTGATCATCAGGAGAGTTGCAAATTTTTGGTGCTGTATAATCTGCATGACATTATTGTACTAGGTTTCCCTTGGTTGCAGTCTTATAATCCTGTTTTGGATTGGAAATCTGTGTCTGTAACCAGTTGGGGCTGCCAATGTGTTAATGCCAACACTCCTGTTTTTTCTGCCTTCCCCAGGCTTAAGATGTGCCTGACTTTTTGATGATTTTTCTGATGCGTTTAGCGAAAGTAAATCTGCATCCTTGCCCCCACATAGGAGCTATGACTGCGCTATTGAATTAGTGCCTGGTAGTAAATTCCCTAAAGGTCGCCTTTTTAACTTGTCTGTACCTGAACATGACGCTATGCGGTCTTATATCAAGGAGTCATTGGAGAAGGGTCATATCAGACCATCCTCTGAAGAGGGTGAACCCTTGGGTGCTGGTTTTTTCTTTGTGGCCAAAAAGGATGGTTCATTAAGGCCGTGTATTGATTATTGTCTCTTGAACAATATCACTGTGAAATATCAATATCCGTTACCCTTGATTTTTGACCTGTTTTCCAGGGTGAAAAGTGCTACTTGGTTTACCAAGCTTGACCTCAGGGGGGCGTATAACCTTATTCGCATTAAGCACGGGGATGAATGGAAGACGGCGTTTAATACCCCAGAGGGGCATCTTGAGTACCTAGTGATGCCCTTTGGGCTCACTAATGCACCTTCCGTCTTCCAGTCCTTCATGAATGACATTTTCAGGGATTTTGTGGATAAATTTCTGATTGTTTATTTGGATGATATCTTGATTTTTTCCAATGACTGGGACTCTCATGTGAAACATGTTCGGACTGTGTTCCAGATTTTCAGAGAGAATGCTCTGTATGTGAAGGGATCAAAGTGTCTTTTTGGCGTACAGAGGATCTCATTTCTGGGATTCATTTTGTCTCCATCTGTTATTGAAATGGACCCGGTCAAGGTTCAGGCCATCTGTGATTGGGTCCAACCTACTTCATTAAAGGCTCTTCAGAGATTCTTGGGTTTTGCCAATTTTTATCGTAAATTTATTGGTAATTTCTCTGTTATTGTTAAACCATTGACTGATTTGACCAAAAAGGGTTCTGATGTGGTGAATTGGCCTCCTGAGGCAGTCTCTGCATTTCAGGAACTTAAACAGAGATTCACTTCTGCTCCTGTTCTACTGCAGCCTGATGTTTCTCTGCCATTTCAGGTGGAGGTTGATGCCTCTGAAATTGGGGCAGGTGCCGTTTTGTCCCAAAGAGATCCTGAGACCTCTAAAAGTAACCCTTGTGCTTTTTTCTCTCGAAAATTTTCTCCAACTGAACATAATTATGACGTGGGTAATCGGGAGTTATTGGCCATGAAGTGGGCTTTTGAAGAATGGAGACATTGGCTGGAGGGAGCCAAACATCAGGTGGTGGTCCTCACGGACCATAAGAATCTGGTTTATCTGGAATCAGCCAAGCGACTTAATCCTAGACAGGCCAGGTGGGCCTTTTTTTCACACGTTTTAATTTTGTGGTTTCCTTTCTTCCTGGCACTAAGAATGTTAAGGCGGATGCCCTCTCGAGGAGTTTCCTTGCGGACTCTCCTGAGTTATCTGATCCTGCTGTTATTTTGAAAGAGGGTGTAGTTCTTTCCGCCATCTCGCCCAATTTGAGACTGGCTCTGGAGGGGTGTCAGGAGGATAAACCCGAGCGCTCAACTGTTGGGAAATTGTTTGTCCCAGACCAGTGGAAGAAGAGTGTGATGTCTGAGATTCATTGTTCCGCGTTGGCCGGTCATCCCGGAATTTTTGGTACCAGAGACTTGGTGAGTCGGTCCTTTTGGTGGCCTACTTTGTCTCGTGACGTCAGGGAGTTTGTGCAGTCCTGTGGGACTTGCTCTCGCTCCAAGCCTTGCTCTCGCTCTAGTGGTTTGTTGATGCCATTGCCTGTGCCCAAGAGACCATGGACCCATATCTCTATGGATTTTATTTCCGACCTCCCTGTTTCTCAGAGAATGACCGTTATCTGGGTGATTTGTGATAGGTTTTCCAAGATGATACATCTTGTGCCATTACCTAAGTTGCCTTCCTCCTCCAAATTGGTGCCTTTGTTCCTTCAGCACGTGGTTCGGTTACACAGCATTCCTGAGAACATTGTGTCTGACAGAGGAGTCCAGTTTGTTTCCAGATTTTGGAGGACTTTTTGTTCTAAACTTGGTGTTCAATTGTCTTTCTCCTCTGCTTTTCATCCTCAGACAAATGGACAAACTGAGAGAACAAACCAGACATTGGAGACTTATCTGAGATGCTTTGTGTCTGCTGATCAAGATGACTGGGTCTCTTTTTTGCCTTTGGCTGAGTTTGCTCTTAATAATAGGGCAAGCTCTGCCACTTTGATGTCTCCATTTTTCTGCAATTTTGGGTTTCACCCTCGATTTTCTTCGGGACAGACGGAGGCTTCTGTCTGTCCGGGTGTTGACTCTGTTGTGGAGCGTATGCAGCAGATTTGGGACCAGGTAGTGGAGAGGTTGTCCCTCTCTCAGGAGAAGGCCCAGCGGTTTGCCAACCGGCATAGGACTGATGGTCCTCGGTTTAAAGTGGGGGACTTGGTCTGGTTGTCCTCAAGAAATATCCCTATGAGAGTTGCATCTCCTAAGTTTAAGCCTAGGTTCATTGGACCTTATAAGATTATGGAGATTCTTAATCCTGTTTCCTTTCGTTTACTTCTTCCAGGGACATTTAAGAACCATAACGTGTTCCACAAGTCCTTATTGAAGAGGTTTATCGAGCCAGTGGTTCCTATGGCTGTGCCCCTGACCCTGTTTTGGTTGAGGGCAATCTGGAGTATGTGGTTGAGAAAATATTGGATTCTCGTTTTTCTAGACGGAAACTCCAGTATTTGGTTAAGTGGAGAGGTTATGGTCAGGAGGACAATTCTTGGGTGTTTGCTTCGGACATCCATGCTAGGAGACTGATCCGTGCATATCACAGAGCTCATCCTGACCGACCTGGTTGCACAAATGAGGGTTCGGTGACCCCTCCTCAAGGGGGGGGGTACTGTTATGAATGTTTTAGAAATGAATTCTGAGCAGAAGCTCCCTCTGGTGGTTGCAAACAGTACTGAACCATTCAATGTGGATTGGCAATCAGGAATTACAGACTGGCTGGATATAAGGGAGGTTTCCCCCCATCATGGTTGCCGGTGATCAATTGTTCTTGTCTCAACTGTGGTTTCTGGTTCACTTGGAAGCTTGCTGAGTCTTGCCTCTTCTCCTGCTCTCAGATAAGATATTTTCTGTTTTTTGTTTTTGTGCTTGCCATTTGCATTTTTCTCTGCATTTCTGTGAGGTTGGCCAGGTTCCCCTCTCCGGGGGGCTTGGTCTCCTCTCGGTTCCTCTGGAGCCACTGTTGTTTGTTCATTTGCCTTTTCCAGTTTTTTTCTGTGGCTGCGGCTTAGTTTTGTTACACCAGAGAACTAATTTAGGTGGTAGAGGTCGTGTGATCTCAGGTGTTTTTGCAATTAGTAGCGTTGGCTTTTTTTGGCGTTTTTTGGAATTGCAGTGGGTATCCTTCCTATCCTTTCTGTCTAGGCAGATTGGGCCCCAGCGTTTGCTCATACTATTTTCTGTCTGTGTCTGTATTTCCTCTTGTCTAACCGCCATTACATGTTTGGGGGCTTCCTATGTTCTTTGGGGATCTGCTCCAGGGCAGATAGCTTTCCTCTTTCTATCTTTAGGTGTAGTTAGCCTCTCAGGCGTCTAGGACCAACGTAGGAACGCTCCACGGCTGCCTTTAGTTGTGGTGGTTAGTCAGGGTACTGCAATACAGTAGATTCCAACCTCTCTGGTGTATTGCCGTTTTTGCCTGCTCTCCTCTGCTACCAAAACATAACACTTACCCCACTGACCAAGCATATGAAGAATATGGTAGATTTTTGTTACATGCAGTACACACCAGTACTTGCCAGAAATTCCTGCAGCTCTTTACCTGCACCCTCTTTAAAGAGGTTGTCCCACGAGCAAAAGTTAATTTTATTCACTAGATCTTGGAACAGAACATGGTCAGATCATGCCACATATTATGGGCAGGGTAGGAAGCAAAAGAGTATACAGATATTACAGCACGGGATCACAGCTGATTTTTTTTAGGTAAAATATTGCTTAAAAACAGGCAGGGAAATGTTTTGACTCACAAAAATCAATCAGCTGTGATCCCATGCTGTAATGTCAGTATGATCAGACCATGTCCCTGCACGGTCAGACACGGCCATTACACAGCAACAATACATTTATAAGATTATCTCAGCACAGGAACATTTTTTTTAAACACATCCAATTGTGGATCTAATTTTTATTCCAAGATCTATTGAATAAAATGAACTTTGCTAGTGGGAAAACGCTGCGATACGCTTACTAGGTCAATTTTCTTTATGTCTTTTCAGCAATATATGAAGGATGTCCAGTTCCAGGTTATGTCAATGTTGTGCCAGGTCTTTATAACCGTGTTCACAGTGATCGATGGTATATCTAATACCTTGGAAGCTTTTTGTACCCTTCTCCTGTCTGAGAACTGTTAACAATGAAATCCCTCTGCTGTGTTGTTGCAAGCTGCATACAAATCATGGCTTTTGCTGTAAAATGCAACTAAGGAAACCACACTAGAACAGCTAAACTTTATTTGCAGTTAATCAAAATCACTTTAAATGATGGCAGCTGTGTACTAACTACTAGTTTACATGAGTTTGAATGTGATTGGCTAATTCTGAGCACAACAGAGCATGTTCACACATAACAAAACTGAAACAATGTAGTTGCATATTTTTATTTTCCTCCTCAAAATGTTTTGCTTGTTTCTCAATGGATTTCACTGGATTTGTAGTTTATTGATGACATTAAGGGTATGTGCACACGTTGCGGATTTAGATGTGGATCCGCAGCGTTTTTGGACGCGCGGAATTGCATCAAATCCTCAGTGTAGTGCACAACCAATGTTATTCTATGTGATTTTCAGGTTTGTTCTGCCCATGCTGCGGAAAAATACGCGCGGATTTGCGTTTTTTTTCCGCAGCATGTCAATTCTTTTTGTGGTTCTGCAGCTTTTCTGCACCCATTGACTTGTATTGAGTCAAATCCGTAGCAAAACCACAGGTTTAAAAAAGATCTGCGGATGTGGGTGCGAGAAACGCTGCAGATCGGGAGGAGGGAAGTGTGTGGGCGGTGACTATGTGTGTGCGGTGAATATGTGTGGGTGTCTGTGTGTATCTATGTGTGTGTGTGCGGGTCTGTGAGTGTGTGTGTAGGCACTAATCCCATCCGGCTATGCCTGCTACAGTGACATCAATAGCCAATTATGGGACAGTAGTAGTCCCATCATCCGGCTACTGTGTTGAATTTAAAAAAAAAACATATACAGTACAGACCAAAAGTTTGGACACACCTTCTCATTCAAAGATTTTTCTGTATTTTCATGACTATGAAAATTGGACATTCACACTGAAGGCATCAAAACTAGGAATTAACACATGTGGAATTATACATTACACTTTACAAAAAAGTGTGAAACAACTGAAAATATGTCTTACCGTATATAGTCATGTATGAGCCGACCCGTGTATAAGCCGACCCCCTAATTTTGCCACAAAAAACAAGGAACTCTTATTGACTCGCGTATAAGCCTAGGGTGGAAAATGCAGCAGCTAATGGAAAATTTAAAAAAATAAAAATAGATACCAATAAAAGTAAAATTAATTGAGACATCAGTAGGTTAAAGGTTTTTGAATATCCATATTGAATCAGGAGCCCCATATAATGCTCCATACAGTTCATGGTGGCCCCATAAGATACTCCATACAAAATACTCCCCATATAACGCTGCATAAAGGTTAACAATGGCCCCATAAGATGTTCCATAGAATAATACCCCATATAATGCTGCACAAAGGTTAATAATGGCCCTATAAGATGCTCCATAGAATAATATGCCCCATATGCTACTCCATAAAGGTTATGCCCCCATAAGATGCTCCATATATTTTATGCCGCATATGATGCCCCATAGATTATGCCCCCATAAAATGCTCCATAGATTATGCCCCCATATGATGCTCCATAGATTATGCCCCCATATGATGCTCCATAGATTATGCCCCATAGATTATGCCCCCATAAAATTCTCCATAGATCATGCCCCATATGATACTCCATAGATTATGCCCCATAAAATGCTCCAGATTATGCCCCATATGCTCCATAGTATAGGCCCCATATGCTCCTGCTGCAAATAAATAAAAAGACATACCTCTCGTCGCTGGGGACCAGGTGCCTGTGTCCTGAGCAGGTGGGGACACCGGCACGCTATGGGGGACAGGTTCCTGTGTCACCGCTGGCTCAGGGCCCCGGCACCTGCGATGGTCACCTGTCCCCGGTCCACCGCTGCGCGCTGCTCCATCTTCCTGGTCCTCTGTCAGTGAGTGCTCAGGCAGATGGCGCGGCGCGCACTAACAACGTCATCGCGCCCTCTGACCTGAACATCACAGCCAGAGGACGCGGAGGACACAGCAGCGTCCAGCGGTGGAACGGGGACAGGTGAATATCGCATATACTTATCCCTCCTGGCGCATCTCTGCAGCCCCCCTGCTTCTCCCGTGGTCTCCGGCAGCTATTCCTTCAGCGGTCTCGTGGTACAGCTCATTAGTCATGAATATGTGCATATTCATGACTTTAATGAGCGGTACCATGTGACTGCTGAAGGAAGGAGCCTGAGATCCTGGGAGAAGCAGGGGGCAGCAGAGACGCGCCAGGAGGGGGTGAGTATGATTTGACAACCCCGCTCCACCTCCCCCGCCGACCCCTTGGCGTATATGACTCGCGTATAAGCTGAGAGGGGAACTTTCAGCCTTAAAAAATGGGCTGAAAAGCTCGGCTTATACGCGAGTATATGCGGTATATTCTAGGTTCTTCAAAGTAGCCACCTTTTTCTTTGATTACTGCTTTTCACACTCTTGGCATTATCTTGATGAGCTTCAAGAGGTAGTCACCAGAAATGGTCTTCCAACAGTCTTGAAGGAGTTCCCAGAGATGCTTAGCACTTGTTGGCCCTTTTGCCTTCACTCTGCGGTCCAGCTCACCCCAAACCATCTCGATTGGGTTCAGGTCTGGTGACTGTGGAGGCCAGGTCATCTGGCGTAGCACCTCATCACTCTCATTCTTGGTCAAATAGCCATTACACAGCCTGGAGGTGTGTTTGGGGTCATTGTCCTGTTGAAAAAAAAATGATGGCCCAACTAAACACAAACCGGATGGAATAGCATGCCGCTGCAAGATGCTGTGGTAGCCATGCTGGTTCACTATGCCTTAAATTTTGAATAAATCCCCAAGTATCTCCAGCAAAGCACCCCCACACCATCACACCTCCTTCTCCATGCTTTACGGTGGGAAACAGACATGTAGAGTCCATCCGTTCACCTTTTCCGCGTCGCACAAGGACACGGTGATTGGAATCAAAGATCTCAAATTTGGACTCATCAGACCAAAGCACAGATTTCCACTGGTCTAATGTCCACTCCTTGTGTTCTTTAGCCCAAACAAGTCTCTTCTGCTTGTTGCCTGTCCTTAGCAGTGGTTTCCTAGCAGCCATTTTACCATGAAGGCCTGCTGCACAAAGTCTCCTCTTAACAGTTGTAGAGATGTGTCTGCTGCTAGAACTCTGTGTGGCATGGACCTGGTCTCTAATCTGAGCTGCTGTTAACCTGCGATTTCTGAGGCTGGTGACTCGGATAAACTTATTCTCAGAAGCAGAGGTGACTCTTGGTCTTCCTTTCCTGGGGCGGTCCTCATGTGAGCCAGTTTCTTTGTAGCGCTTGATGGCTTTTGCAACTGCACTTGGGACACTTTCAAAGTTTTCCCAATTTTTCAGACTGACTGACCTTCATTTCTTAAAGTAATGATGGCCACTCATTTTTCTTTACTTAGCTGCTTTTTTCTTGTCATAATGCACATTCTAACAGTCTATTCAGTAGGACTATCAGCTGTGTATCCACCAGACTTCTGCACAACACAACTGATGGTCCCAACCCCATTTATAAGGCATGAAATCACACTTATTAAACCTGACAGGTCACACCCATGAAGTGAAAACCATTTCTGGTGACTACCTCTTGAAGCTCATCAACAGAATGCCAAGAGTGTGCAAAGCAGTCATCAAAGCAAAAGGTGGCTACTTTGAAGAACCTAGAATATAAGACATATTTTCAGTTGTTTCACACTTTTTTGTAAGTATATAATTCCACATGTTAATTCAGTTTTGATGCCTTCAGTGTGAATGTACAATTTTCATAGTCATGAAGGTGTGTCCAAACTTTTGGTCTGTACTGTAAATACTCACCGTGCTGCTAATCCACGAAGTCCTCGATCCCCTGTAAAAAAAATAAATAAACACAACCGTATACTCCCTGTTCCGATATAATCCATATAATAACGACTGTCCCACGACGATTTCCCGTGGAGAGCTGTCACATCGGCAGATGTGACTGCTCTCCAGGGGCCTCCCGTGGTACAATGAGGAAGGTATCCTTCCGCTTTGTATCACTCCGCCATCAGGTCACAGGAGTTCGTCCTGTCCTTTGCGGTCCTTCTGCGTGGGAAAATTCTCATTCTACATTGCCATCGAGAGGATGAACTCAAGTGACCCCTCAGTGGTAACACTGCAGGAGCCATTGTCTCCTGTCACTTGAGGCCCTATAGAGCGGTCACATCTCCTGATGTGACCGCTCTATAGGGGAGATAGTCGTGAGGCACTCGTTATTATATGGATTACGTCAGAACAGGGAGTATACAGTTGAGTTTATTTGTTTTATAGAGGATCGAGGGCGTCGCATGGATTAGGCGTACAATAAAGATGGGAAACGGTGTTTTATTTAATTAAAATACTTTATTCTGGCTGTGTTTATTTAACCCATTTACAACAATAGGATTAGTAATGGATCGGTGTCTTATTGACGCCTCTCCATTACTAACCGGGCTTGATGTCACCTTACAATACAAAGGTGACATCAACCCCTTATTACCCCATATGCCACCGTTACATGGCAGTGGGAAGAGAGAGGCTAAGTGCTGGAATTGGTGCATCTTAGCAATGCGCCATTTCTGGGGCGGCTGAGAGCAGGTGTTTGTAGCCAGGAGGGCCAATATCCATGGCTGTTATGATTTGGTAGCTGAGGAGAGCAGGCAAAAAAGGAAATACACCAGAGCAGTTGGAAACTATGAGATTGCAGTACCCTGACTAACCACCACAACTAGAGGCAGCCGTGGAGCGTTCCTACGTTGGTCCTAGACGCCTCGTCACAGCCTGAGAAACTAACTACACCTAAAGATAGAAAGAGGAAAGCTATCTGCCCCGGAGCAGATCCCCAAAGAACATAGAAAGCCCCCAAACATGTAATGGCGGTTAGACAAGAAGAAATACAGACACAGACAGAAAATAGTATGAGCAAACGTTGGGGCCCAAACTTACTAAATAGAAAAGGATAGGAAGGGCACTTACTGCAATCTCAAAAAACCCTAAAAAGCACCAACTCTACTAATTTCAAAAACACCTGAGATCACACGACCTCTACCACCTAAATTAGTTCTCTGGTGTAACCAAAAACAAAACAGCAGCCACTGAAAAAACTGGAAAAAGCAAATGTACAAACATCAGTGACTGAACTGAACTGAGAGGGCAAAAGCCCCCCGAGGGGACCCTGAAGGCCCCCACAGAAGTGCAGGACAAAATGCAAAAATCAAGCACAAAAACAAAAAGAAGAAAATGTCTTATCTGTTAGCAGGAGATTCAGACACGACACAGCAGGCTACCAAGGAAACAGGAATCAAGGATTGAGACCAGAACAATTGATCACCGGCAACCCTGATGGGAAGGTGACTCCCTTATATAAGACCAGTCAGTAACACCTGATTCCCAATCCTCACAATCTTCACTGGACAGTCCAGTACCGTTTGTAACCACCAGAGGGAGCTTCTGCTCAGAACTCATTTCCAGCCTATTCACAACAGTACCCCCCCTTGAGGAGGGGTCACCGAACCCTCATTTGAGCAACCAGGTGGTCAGGATGAGTTCTATGATACGCACAGATGAGTCTCTCTAGCATGGATGTCCGAAGCAAACACCCAAGAATTGTCTTCCTGACCATAACCTCTCCATTTAACCAAATACTGGAGTTTCCGTCTAGAAAAACGAGAATTCAATATTTTCTCAACCACATACTCCAGATTGCCCTCAACCAAAACAGGGTCAGGAGGCACAGTAGTAGGAACCACTGGCTCAACAAACCTCTTCAACAAGGACTTGTGGAACACGTTATGGATCTTAAATGTCCCTGGAAGAAGCAAACGAAAAGAAACAGGATTAAGAATCTCCATGATCTTATAAGGTCCAATGAACCTAGGCTTAAATTTAGGAGATGCCACTCTCATAGGAAT
This sequence comes from Oophaga sylvatica, assembly GCA_033576555.1. Lineage (NCBI taxonomy): Eukaryota > Metazoa > Chordata > Amphibia > Anura > Dendrobatidae > Oophaga > Oophaga sylvatica. The sequence goes on from JARQOD010000002.1 coordinate 569,188,065, forward strand.
ATTTCTTGAGGACAACCAGACCAAGTCCCCCACTTTAAACCGAGGACCATCAGTCCTATGCCGGTTAGTAAACCGCTGGGCCCTCTCCTGAGAGAGGGACAACCTCTCCACTACCTGGTCCCAAATCTGTTGCATACGCTCCACAACAGAGTCAACACCTGGACAGACAGAAGCCTCCGTCTGTCCTGAAGAAAATTGAGGGTGAAACCCAGAATTACAGAAAAATGGAGACATCAAAGTGGCAGAGCTAGCCCTATTATTAAGAGCAAACTCAGCCAAAGGCAAAAAAGAGACCCAGTCATCCTGATCAGCAGACACAAAGCATCTTAGATAAGTCTCCAATGTCTGGTTTGTTCTCTCAGTTTGACCATTGGTCTGAGGATGAAACGCCGAGGAGAAAGACAATTGAACACCAATTTTAGAACAAAAGGTCCTCCAAAATCTGGAAACAAACTGGACTCCTCTGTCAGACACAATGTTCTCAGGAATGCCGTGTAAACAAACCATGTGCTGAAGGAACAAAGGCACCAATTCAGAGGAGGAAGGCAACTTAGGTAATGGCACAAGATGTATCATCTTGGAAAAACCTATCGCAAATCACCCAGATGACGGTCATTCTCTGAGAAACAGGGAGGTCGGAAATGAAATCCATAGAGATATGGGTCCATGGTCTCTTGGGCACAGGTAATGGCATCAACAAACCACTAGAACGAGAGCAAGGCTTGGAGCGAGAGCAAGTCCCGCAGGACTGCACAAACTCCCTGACATCACGAGACAAGGTAGACCACCAAAAGGACCGACTCACCAAGTCTCTGGTACCAAAAATTCCGGGATGACCGGCCAACGCGGAACAATGAATCTCAGACATTACACTCTTTTTCCACTGGTCCGGGACAAACAATTTCCCAACAGGGCAGCGCTCGGGCTTATCCTCCTGACACCCCTCCAGAGCCAGTCTCAAATTGGGCGAGATGGCGGAAAGAAATACACCCTCTTTCAAAATAACAGAAGGATCAGATAACTCAGGAGAGTCCGCCAGGAAACTCCTCGAGAGGGCATCCGCCTTAACATTTTTAGTGCCAGGAAGAAATGAAACCACAAAATTAAAACGTGTGAAAAACAAGGCCCACCTGGCCTGTCTAGGATTAAGTCGCTTGGCAGATTCCAGATAAACTAGATTCTTATGGTCCGTAAGGACCACCACCTGATGTTTGGCTCCCTCCAGCCAATGTCTCCACTCTTCAAAAGCCCACTTCATGGCTAATAACTCCCGATTACCCACGTCATAATTACGTTCAGTGGGAGAAAATTTTCGAGAGAAAAAGGCACAAGGGTTACTTTTAGAGGTCTCTGGATCTCTTTGGGACAAAACGGCACCTGCCCCAATTTCAGAGGCATCAACCTCCACCTGAAATGGTAGAGAAACATCAGGCTGCCGTAGAACAGGAGCAGAAGTGAATCTCTGCTTAAGTTCCTGAAATGCAGAGACTGCCTCAGGAGGCCAATTCACCACATCAGAACCCTTCTTGGTCAAATCAGTTAATGGTTTAACAATAACAGAGAAATTACCAATAAATTTACGATAAAAATTGGCAAAACCCAAGAATCTTTGAAGAGCCTTTAATGAAGTAGGTTGGACCCAATCACAGATGGCCTGAACTTTGACCAGGTCCATTTCAATAACAGATGGGGACAAAATGAATCCCAGAAATGAGATCCTCTGAACGCCAAAAAGACACTTTGATCCCTTCACATACAGAGCATTCTCTCTCAAAATCTGGAACACAGTCCGAACATGTTTTACATGAGAGTCCCAGTCATTGGAAAAAATCAAGATATCATCCAAATAAACAATCAGAAATTTATCCACAAAATCCCTGAAAATGTCATTCATGAAGGACTGGAAGACAGAAGGAGCATTAGTGAGCCCAAAGGGCATCACAAGGTACTCAAAATGCCCTTCAGGGGTATTAAATGCCGTCTTCCAGTCATCCCCGTGCTTAATGCGAATAAGGTTATATGCCCCCCTGAGGTCAAGCTTGGTAAACCAAGTAGCGTTTTTCACCCTGGAAAACAGATCAGAGATCAAGGGTAAAGGATATTGATATTTCACAGTAATATTGTTCAAGAGACGATAATCAATACACGGCCTTAATGAACCATCCTTTTGGCCACAAAGAAAAAACCGGCACCTAAGGGTGAAGAGGATGGTCTGATATGACCCTTCTCCAATGACTCCTTGATATAAGACCGCATAGCGTCATGTTCAGGTACAGACAAGTTAAAAAGGCGACCTTTAGGGAATTTACTACCAGGCACTAATTCAATAGCGCAGTCATAGCTCCTATGGGGAGGTAAGGATGCAGATTTACTTTCGCTAAACACATCAGAAAAATCAATCAAAAAGTCAGGAACATCCTGAGCCTGGGGGGAGGCAGAAAAAACAGGAGTGTTGGTATTAACACATTGGCAGCCCCAACTGGTAACAGACACAGATTTCCAATCCAAAACAGGATTATGAGACTGTAACCAAGGGAAACCCAGTACGATAATGTCATGCAGATTATACAGAACCAAAAATTTGCAACTCTCCTGATGATCAGGTTCTACCCTCATTATCACCTGAGTAGAGAACTGAGGTTTATTCTCAGCCAAAGGGTAGAATCGATCCCCAGTAGGGGAATAGAATTCCTAGGGGTATCAAGGGAAACCCACAACGTTTAGCAAAATCAAAATCCATCAGGTTAATAGCTGCTCCAGAATCAACAAAAGCCTGAGCAGAAAATGAGGACAGAGAGCATATCAGAGTAACAGTTAATAAAAACTTAGTCTGAACACTACCCAAGACAACTGAGCGTGCAAAACGTCTTCCCCGCTTAGGGCAGACTGAAATAGCATGAGAGGCATCACCACAGTAGAAACATAACCCATTGCGCTTTCGAAATTCATGACGCTGTGCCCCAGAAACCACTCTATCACACTGCATGGATTCAGAAGCAGGTTCACAAGGCAACACTATTCCACGCATACTTCTCCGCTCACGCAAACGTCTGTCAATTTGAATCGCTAATGACATAGAATCATTGAGACCAGAGGGGACAGGGAATCCCACCATAACATCCTTTACATTATCTGACAGACCCTTCCGAAAAAGGGCCGCCAAAGCGTCGTCATTCCACTTGGTCAGGACTGCCCACCTACGGAATCTCTGACAGTATAACTCAGCGTCCTCAAGCCCCTGACTTAATGCCAACAAAGTTTTTTCAGCTTGATCAGTGACATTAGGCTCATCGTACAATAACCCCAAAGCCTGAAAAAACGCATCAACATCACTCAAAACAGGATCCCCAGGTGTCAGGGAAAAAGCCCAATCCTGAGGGTCGCCGCGCAGGAGAGAGATGACAATTTGAACCTGCTGCGCTGCGTTCCCTGAGGACTTAGATTTTAAGGCAAAAAACAATTTACAGTTATTTTTTAAATTCAGAAACTTAGCTCGATCCCCTAAAAACAAATCTGGCATGGGAATCCTAGGTTCCACAACAGGCAACCTAGCAAGATAGGTAGCAATACTCCGAACCTCAGTGGCAAGCTGATCCACACGGCCAGACAACTGTGCAAACTCCATTGAGAGAGAAAAAAAAAAAAATCCTCCTCAGCACCCAGAGATACAGAGGGAAAAAAAATGCAACAAACAGAAAAAAAAAAAATCTCTGACAACTCTGACAACTTTTTTCTTTCCACAATATTTTTCCCTTCTGTGAGTACCATATAATTTTTAGTTTAGGCCGGTGATACTGTTATGATTTGGTAGCTGAGGAGAGCAGGCAAAAAAGGAAATACACCAGAGCAGTTGGAAACTATGAGATTGCAGTACCCTGACTAACCACCACAACTAGAGGCAGCCGTGGAGCGTTCCTACGTTGGTCCTAGACGCCTCATCACAGCCTGAGAAAATAACTACACCTAAAGATAGAAAGAGGAAAGCTATCTGCCCCGGAGCAGATCCCCAAAGAACATAGAAAGCCCCCAAACATGTAATGGCGGTTAGACAAGAAGAAATACAGACACAGACAGAAAATAGTATGAGCAAACGTTGGGGCCCAAACTTACTAGATAGGAAGGGCACTTACTGCAATCTCAAAAAACCCTAAAAAGCACCAACTCTACTAATTTCAAAAACACTTGAGATCACACGACCTTACCACCTAAATTAGTTCTCTGGTGTAACCAAAAACAAAACAGCAGCCACTGAAAAAACTGGAAAAAGCAAATGTACAAACATCAGTGGCTGAACTGAACTGAGAGGGCAAAAGCCCCCCGAGGGGACCCTGAAGGCCCCACAGAAGTGCAGGACAAAATGCAAAAATCAAGCACAAAAACAAAAAGAAGAAAATGTCTTATCTGTTAGCAGGAGATTCAGACACGACACAGCAGGCTACCAAGGAAACAGGAATCAAGGATTGAGACCAGAACAATTGATCACCGGCAACCCTGATGGGAAGGCGACTCCCTTATATAAGACCAGTCAGTAACACCTGATTCCCAATCCTCACAATCTTCACTGGACAGTCCAGTACCAGTTTGTAACCACCAGAGGGAGCTTCTGCTCAGAACTCATTTCCAGCCTATTCACAACACATGGCCCCTTCCTAGGCTATATCAGCCGGCAGCTGTCTGCATAGCCTTTCTGGCTGTTAATTATAGGGGGACCCCCTGCGGACTGGTAATCATAGCCTGGGAAGATCCATGGATATTAACCTCTTCCCAGGCTATAAACATCTGCACCCAGTCACTGACTTTCCCTCTCTGGCGCAGAAAATTGCGCTGGAGCCGACGCCATTTTCTTTTAAATGAAACAGATATTGGGCAGATTTTGTGTGTGTGTCTTTATTTCACTCTTTATGTATCGTTATTATGTTTATAACTAAACATCAGGCTTGGTATTATCTATCTATAGATAGATGGATAGATATATCTATCCATAGATATATCTATCCATCTATCTATAGATATATCCATCTATCTTTAGATATATCTATAGATGAATAGCTATATCTATAGATAGATCAATATAGATGGATAGATAATCTATAGATAGATATATCTATAAATATATCTATCCATCTAAAAAAAATCTATCCATCTATAGATCATTGTATCTATAGATATATCTATCTATTATCTATCTATCATCTATCTATCTGTGTGTAAACAGTATTCTTCGATGGAGCATGCAAAATAAGAGGTTGAACAAAGAAATGACATCACAGTTCTTTTTTTTAATGTTAAATAATAGATCTTTATTTAGCTGACAAAAATGCATACAAATCCTCATGAAAAAAAACGCATGAAAATCCGCATGGATTTTTACATGCGTTTTCTGCCAAGAGATACAGATTCTGTGCAGAAAATTCTGCAAGCAAATCTGCAACTTGTGCACATACCGGTGGAAAAAGATTTGAAATGTTTACCGTATTTCAGGCATTTTATTGACATGACAAAAACCAGGCATATTAACAGGAGTGTGTAGACTTTTCATATCCACTGCAGTGACTGAATAATGCTACCATACCAATCATTAACAAAAGCCACAGTACTAACACTAAAGCTCTGTATATAATACATAGTGTACAGGTAATCACCAGACATTATACACAGAAGCTCTGTAGATAGTATGTTGTGTACATGTTATATAGTGATCACTGGTGACATTATAGACAGTAGCTCTGGAGATAGTATATATTCTAAATGTTAAAGTAAATCCAGTGACATTTCAAATTGAATTCATGTTCACTTTTTGGTATAGACCATTCTGACTTCTTCCAGCCACAACTTATCACTGTAGAATGAAATACACAGACATCTATGGCTAATTATTTATAGAGTATCTTCCTCACGTTCACCCACTTCTACAGTGCGCCAGATTGAGAATAAAAGTGCCATAGTGCCCTCGTGCTACACTGCACAGTAGAAGTCCCTGAAGATTAACCCCTCTCTGACATCAGACGTACTATCCCGTCCATGAAACCCGTGCCATCCTGACCATGGATGGGATAGTACATCATGCCCTTTAATGCGACATCGCGACTTAAGTAGCGGTGATCGCATTAAAATTCCGACGCCAGCTTACCTCTTGGAAGTTGGCGTCGGCATCCCGGGCTGCGTCCTCCCCCCTCAGGCCTCCCGATCGCTGTGATTGGCTGTTGAATTCTGAACAGCCAATCACAGCCTTTCTCACTGTTTCAGCCAATCAGAGCGGCTGAAACAGTGAGATCGCAGGCTAGGATCGAGTACCGATGTACTCGATCCTAGGCCTGGGCCTAGGAAGGTCCAGACCCCCCCGGATTGGCGCGATCGCCGATCACATCGATCGCGCCAATCGCAGGGCACAGCCGCGGTATATCCGCGCTGTGCCCTGCCTGTACCTGCCTGGATCGGTGCAGTAATAGCACCGATCCTAGGCCAGGGCCTGTAGGGCATGAAGGAGCTGATTGGCGCGATTGATGTCATCGACGATCGCGCCAATCACAGTGCACAGCAGCGGTGTGACCGCTCTGTGCCCTGCTAGGTGACCTGCCGGTGACCTGCCTAGGAATCGGAGCTGTGAGCTCCGATTACTAGGCCGGTGCCTAGCAACCGGCAATGCAGGGGTCTCCTTTGATTGGTGGGATTGATGTGATCATCGATCCCACCAATGACAGGTCACAGCAGCGATGTGACCGCTCTGTGACCTGTCTGCAAACTGGATCTGACCTGTCTGACCGCACTGCAGGGGTTCTCACACTTGCTGAGGATTCCTGCTGTGCGGTCACACTGCCAGATCTCCTCCTGTGCTGGGCCTTGTGGTGCCACAGTGGCCTGTGACACCACAACTCCTGCTGAAGAAAGAAGAAAGAAGAGAGAAGAAAGAAGAGAGAAGAAAGAAGAGAAAAGAAAGAAAAGACTACAAACGTGAGTTTTTGAGCCCCGATCCCTGCCTGATCCACCCCAATCCCCCCATTCCCCCTCCCCCTTCCCTTTCCCCTCTTTTTACCCCCCCTTTGCGCCGCCGAGCGTTGATTGGTGACGCAGTTCACCGATCAACACTTTCGCACCCCCCTCCGTGCGCACATCCAGCAGCCGCAAACTTTGATAAGTGACAGCGGTCACTTATCAGAGCTCGTGCCTGCCATTTTTTTTTTCACCCCCCCTTTCCGCCACTCCCGTGCGCACATCCAGCAGCCACGGAACTTTGATAAGTGACACCAGTCACTTATCAGAGCTCGTTCCTGCCGTTTTTTGTTTTTTTTCACCAACTTTTCCGCCACTCCCGTGCGCACATCGAGCAGCCACGGAACTTTGATAAGTGACACCAGTCACTTATCAGAGCTCGTTCCTGCTGTTTTTTTTTTTGTTTTTTTTTCACCAACTTTTCCGCCACTCCCGTGCGCACATCGAGCAGCCACGGAACTTTGATAAGTGACACCAGTCACTTATCAGAGCTCGTTCCTGCTGTTTTTTTTTTTGTTTTCCACCAACTTTTCCGCCACTCCCGTGCGCACATCCAGCAGCCGCGGAACTTTGATAAGTAAAACCAGTCACTTATCAGAGCTCGTGCCTGCCGTTTTTTTTTTCACCCCCCCTTTCCGCCACTCCCGTGCGCACATCCAGCAGCCACGGAACTTTGATAAGTGACACCAGTCACTTATCAGAGCTCGTTCCTGCCATTTTTTTGTTTTTTTCACCAACTTTTCCGCCACTCCCGTGCGCACATCGAGCAGCCACGGAACTTTGATAAGTGACACCAGTCACTTATCAGAGCTCGTTCCTGCTGTTTTTTTTTTTTGTTTTTTTTCACCAACTTTTCCGCCACTCCCGTGCGCACACCCAGCAGCCACGGAACTTTGATAAGTGACACCAGTCACTTATCAGAGCTCGTTCCTGCCGTTTTTTGTTTTTTTTCACCAACTTTTCTGCCACTCCCGTGCGCACATCGAGCAGCCACGGAACTTTGATAAGTGACACCAGTCACTTATCAGAGCTCGTTCCTGCTGTTTTTTTTGTTTTTTTTCACCAACTTTTCCGCCACTCCCGTGCGCACATCCAGCAGCCGCGGAACTTTGATAAGTGACAGCGGTCACTTATCAGAGCTCGTGCCTGCCAGTTTTTTTTTTCACCCCCCTTTCCGCCACTCCCGTGCGCACATCCAGCAGCCGCGGAACTTTGATAAGTGACAGCGGTCACTTATCAGAGCTCGTGCCTGCCAGTTTTTTTTTTTTTCACCCCCCTTTCCGCCACTCCCGTGCGCACATCCAGCAGCCGCAGAACTTTGATAAGTGACAGCGGTCACTTATCAGAGCTCGTGCCTGCCAGTTTTTTTTTTTTTCACCCCCCTTTCCGCCACTCCCGTGCGCACATCCAGCAGCCGCGGAACTTTGATAAGTGACACCGGTCACTTATCAGAGCTCGTGCCTGCCAGTTTTTTTTTTCACCCCCCTTTCCGTCACTCCCGTGCGCACATCCAGCAGCCACGGAACTTTAATAAGTGACACCGGTCACTTATCAGAGCTCGTGCCTGCTGGTTTAGACTTTTTTTCACAGGCCTTTTTTTTCCCTATTCGCTTTCTTTTCTTTTAGCTTTTTCTTTTCAGCTTAGTTTACACCAATCACTATCCCCCCCCCCCCACACACACACACAGTTATAAATAAAGTTCACACAAAGCACCACATTCACAAAAAAAATGTCCCGCTCGTCACGCTCATCCAACAGCACTATTCAGTGGAGGAGGCATACGCTTTCCTTGCCTCCGACACTGATAGCGAGGGAGAGGATCCCACATTTCTTTATTTTTCAGATGAAGATTCTTCTTCCTCCTCATCTTCCTCCTCGGGTCCTGCGGAACCGCCACGCAGACGCCCCAGGACAGAACATGAGGCAGCGCCCGCCCCTGAAAATGAACCAGCGCACCCCTCTTCGGACCCCGTATGGACCCCGGCCCCCGAAAATTACGAGCCACTGATTCCTGATTTTGTGGCAGAATCAGGAATCAGGTTTGACTCCACCGGCTTCACAGAAATAGACTTTTTCAAAGTCTTTTTCTCTGAGGATTTAATTAACCTCATGGTGGAGCAAACAAATTTGTACGCTCGGCAATTTTTGGCGCAAAACCCCCGTTCATCATTTTCCAACTGGTTTCCTGTAGATGCAGTTGAAATGATGCAGTTTTGGGGCCTGGTCCTCCATATGGGGATCCTGAAGAAGCCAGAAATTCGGCAATATTGGAGTGTTGATATTTTATACAACACTCCACTGTTCCGAATGGTCATGGCTCGGACGCGTTTTGAGGCCATCCACAAATGCCTGCATTATAATGATAATGCACAGTGTCCCCCACGAGATGACCCCAACTTTGACCGCCTGTTCAAAGTTCGGCCGGTCATCGAACACTTCAACAAAAAGTTTGCTGAAGTGTACGTGCCCCAAAGGGACATCTGCGTGGATGAGTCCTTGGTTCATTTTAAGGGACGGCTCGCATTCCGCCAGTACCTGCCCAGCAAGAGGGCAAGGTACGGAATCAAACTCTACAAGCTGTGTGAGAGTACCTCAGGGTACACACACAGCTTTAGAGTTTACGAAGGAAAGGACACCAGGATTGTACCCCTGAGTGTCCCCCCGTCCTGGGAGTGAGTGGGAAAATTGTGTGGGATTTGGTGCACCCACTGCTGGATAAAGGTTATCACCTTTACACTGATAACTTTTATTCCAGCATCCCACTCTACAAATCCCTCTCTGCGCGAGGTACCGCAGCCTGCGGTACCGTCCGCAAAAATCAGAGAGGCCTCCCAAAGACGCTACTTGGGCTGATGCTCAGAAAGGGTGAGAGCAGAGCCCAATGTAGCGACCACCTGTTGGTGGTCAAGTACAAGGACAAGAGGGATGTCCTTCTCTTGACCACCATACATGGTGATGGCAGCGCCCTCAGCACTGTACGGGGTACCTCTACACAGGTCCGCAAACCGGACTGTGTACTGGGGTACAATAAATACATGGGGGGTGTTGATCTCTCTGATCAACTCCTCCAACCGTACAGTGCTTTGAGAAAGGCCAAGGTGTGGTACAAGAAGCTGTCCGTGCACATCGTCCAAATGGCAATGCTCAACGCTTTCCTGCTGTCACGATGTGCACGCAACAGCGATACGACGTACCTTCAGTTTCAGGAGGTAGTGGTTAAGGCCCTGATGTTTGGCGCTCAGGAAACAGCGGGCCCCAGTACTTCCGGAACTGAAGGTGCTCGTATCATACCAGGTCAGCATTTCCCGGGGGTGGTCCCGCCAACTGGAAGAAAAGGTAAGCCGCAAAAAAGGTGCCGAGTGTGTTACAAAAGGGGAATACGCAAGGACACCACTTACCAATGCGACACCTGCCCGAAAAACCTGGCCTGTGTATGAAGGATTGTTTCAAATTGTACCACACCTCCATGCACTACTAATTTACTTTACAGGAAAGATTAGTTCCAGAAGGGGGGCACATTTAGAAAAGTTCCTTGGGAGTCTACTTTCCAAAATTATGTCACTTGTGGTTTTTTTTTACTGTTTAGGCACATCAGGGGCTCTGCAAACGGAACATGATGCCCGCAGACCATTCCATCAAAGTCTGCTTCCAAAACGTCACAATTTCCCTTCTGAGCCCCGAATTGTGCCCAAACATTTTTTTCCCACATATGGGGTACCAGTGTACTCAGGACAAATTGGACAACAACTTTTGGTGTCCAATTTCTCCTCTTAACCTTGGGAAAATAAAAAATTGGGGACTAAAACATCATTTGTGTGAGGTAAAAAGTAGGATTTTTTTTTTCACACCTGGGCATTATAAACTTTAGTGAAACACTTGGGGGTTCAAAGTGCTTATCAGACACCTAGATAAGTTCCTTAGGGGGTCTAGTTTCCAAAATGGGGTCACATGTGGGGGGTTTCCACTGTTTAGGCACATCAGGGGCTCTGCTAACGGAACATGACGCCCGCAGACCATTCCATCAAAGTCTGCATTCCAAAACGTCACTGCTTCCCTTCCGAGCCCTGCCGTATGCCCAAACAGTGGATACCCCCAACATATGGGGTATCAGCGTACTCAGGACAAATTGGACAACCACTTTTGGGGTCCAATTTCTCCTCTTACCCTTGGGAAAAAAAAAATTGGGGACTAAAACATCACTTTTGTGAAAAAAAAAATATTTTTTTTTTTCACGCCAGGGCATTATAAACGTTAGTGAAACACTTGGGGGTTCAAAGTACTCACCACACACCTAGATAAGTTCCTTAGGGGGTGTAGTTTCCAAAATGGGGTCACATGTGGGGGGTTTCCACTGTTTAGGCACATCAGGGGCCTTCCAAACGCGACATGGCGTCCGTTCGCAATACCAGCCAATTTTGGTTTGGAAAAGTCAAACGGCGCTCCTTCCCTTTCGAGCCCTGCCGTGCGCCCAAACAGTGGTTCCCCCCCACATATGGGGTATCAGCGTACTCAGGACATGTTGGACAACAACTTTTGTGGTCCAATTTCTCCTCTTACCCTTGGGAAAATAAAAATTTGGGGACTAAAACATCATGTTTGTGGAAAAAATATGATTTTTTTTCTTCACGGCTCTACATTACAAACTTGCGTGAAGCACTTGAGGGTTCAAAGTGCTCACCACACATCTAGATAAGTTCCTTAGGGGGTCTAGTTTCTAAAATGTGGTGACATGTGGGGGTTTCCACTGTTTAGGCACATCAGGGGCCCTCCAAACGCGACATGGCGTCCGTTCGCAATTCCAGCCAATTTTGGTTTGGAAAAGTCAAACGGCGCTCCTTCCCTTTCAAGCCCTGCCGTGCGCCCAAACAGTGGTTCCCCCCCACATATGGGGTATCAGCGTACTCAGGACATGTTGGACAACAACTTTTGTGGTCCAATTTCTCCTTTTACCCTTGGGAAAATAAAAATTTGGGGACTAAAACATCATGTTTGTGGAAAAAATATGATTTTTTTTCTTCACGGCTCTACATTACAAACTTGCGTGAAGCACTTGAGGGTTCAAAGTGCTCACCACACATCTAGATAAGTTCCTTAGGGGGTCTAGTTTCCAAAATGGGGTCACATGTGGGGGTTTCCACTGTTTAGGCACATCAGGGGCCCTCCAAACGCGACATGGCGTCCGTTCGCAATTCCAGCCAATTTTGGTTTGGAAAAGTCAAACGGCGCTCCTTCCCTTTCAAGCCCTGCCGTGCGCCCAAACAGTGGTTCCCCCCCACATATGGGGTATCAGCGTACTCAGGACATGTTGGACAACAACTTTTGTGGTCCAATTTCTCCTCTTACCCTTGGGAAAATAAAAATTTGGGGACTAAAACATCATGTTTGTGGAAAAAATATGATTTTTTTTCTTCACGGCTCTACATTACAAACTTGCGTGAAGCACTTGAGGGTTCAAAGTGCTCACCACACATCTAGATAAGTTCCTTAGGGGGTCTAGTTTCCAAAATGGGGTCACATGTGGGGGGTTTCCACTGTTTAGGCACATCAGGGGCCCTCCAAACGCGACATGGCGTCCGTTCGCAATTCCAGCCAATTTTGGTTTGGAAAAGTCAAACGGCGCTCCTTCCATTTCAAGCCCTGCCGTGCGCCCAAACAGTGGTTCCCCCCCACATATGGGGTATCAGCGTACTCAGGACATGTTGGACAACAACTTTTGTGGTCCAATTTCTCCTCTTACCCTTGGGAAAATAAAAATTTGGGGACTAAAACATCATGTTTGTGGAAAAAATATGATTTTTTTCTTCACGGCTCTACATTACAAACTTGCGTGAAGCACTTGAGGGTTCAAAGTGCTCACCACACATCTAGATAAGTTCCTTAGGGGGTCTAGTTTCCAAAATGGGGTCACATGTGGGGGGTTTCCACTGTTTAGGCACATCAGGGGCCTTCCAAACGCGACATGGCGTCCGTTCGCAATTCCAGTCAATTTTGCTTTGGAAAAGTCAAACGGCGCTCCTTCCCTTTCAAGCCCTGCCGTGCGCCCAAACAGTGGTTCCCCCCCACATATGGGGTATCAGCGTACTCAGGACATGTTGGACAACAACTTTTGTGGTCCAATTTCTCCTCTTACCCTTGGGAAAATAAAAATTTGGGGACTAAAACATCATGTTTGTGGAAAAAATATGATTTTTTTTCTTCACGGCTCTACATTACAAACTTGCGTGAAGCACTTGAGGGTTCAAAGTGCTCACCACACATCTAGATAAGTTCCTTAGGGGGTCTAGTTTCCAAAATGGGGTCACATGTGGGGGGTTTCCACTGTTTAGGCACATCAGGGGCCCTCCAAACGCGACATGGCGTCTGTTCGCAATTCCAGCCAATTTTGGTTTGGAAAAGTCAAACGGCGCTCCTTCCCTTTCAAGCCCTGCCGTGCACCCAAACAGTGGTTCCCCCCCACATATGGGGTATCAGCGTACTCAGGACATGTTGGACAACAACTTTTGTGGTCCAATTTCTCCTCTTACCCTTGGGAAAATAAAAATTTGGGGACTAAAACATCATGTTTGTGGAAAAAATATGATTTTTTTTCTTCACGGCTCTACATTACAAACTTGCGTGAAGCACTTGAGGGTTCAAAGTGCTCACCACACATCTAGATAAGTTCCTTAGGGGGTCTAGTTTCCAAAATGGGGTCACATGTGGGGGGTTTCAACTGTTTAGGCACATCAGGGGCCCTCCAAACGCGACATGGCGTCCGTTCTCAATTCCAGCCAATTTTGGTTTGGAAAAGTCAAACTGCGCTCCTTCCATTCCGAGCCCTGCCGTGTGCCCAAACAGTGGTTTTCCCTCACATATGGGGTATCGGCGTACTCAGGAGAAATTGCACAACAACTTTATCGGTCCTTTTTCTCCTTTTTCCCTTGTGAAAATAAAAAAAATGTTTGTAAAAGATCATTTTTGTGACTAAAAAGTAAAATGTTCATTTTTTCCTTCCACGTTGCTTCAGCTCCTGTGAAGCACCTGAAGGGTTAATAAACTTCTTGAATGTGGTTTTGAGTACCTTGAGGGGTGTAGTTTTTAGAATGGTGTCACTTTTGGGTATTTTCTGCTATATAGACCCCTCAAAGTGACTTCAAATATGAGGTGGTCCCTAAAAAAAATGGCTTTGTATATTTTGTTGTAAAAATGAGAAATCGCTGGTCAACTTTTAACCCTTATAATTTCCTAACAAAAAAAAATTTTGTTTCCAAAATTGTGCTGATGTAAAGTAGACATGTGGGAAATGTTATTTCTTAACTATTTTGTGTGACATATTTCTCTGTTTTAAGGGAATAAAAATTCAAAGTTTGAAAATCGCAAAATTTTCAAAATTTTTGCCATATTTGCTTTTTTTCATAAATAAACGCAAGTTATATGGAAGAAATTTTACCACTATCATGAAGTACAATATGTCACGAGAAAAAAATCTCAGAATCGCGAAGATCCGTTGAAGCATTCCAGAGTTATAACCTCATAAAGAGACAGTGGTCAGAATTGTAAAAATTGGCCCGGTCATTAACGTGCAAACCACCCTTGGGGGTGAAGGGGTTAAAAATAAAAAGTTTACAGTATTGGTGTCCTTTGTGGCTCACTGTAGAAATGTCTCCCCCTGTGGCCCACCAAACAAGTAACAATATCTTTGTCCGCTTTTGTGGGCCCCATACAATAGTAAAATTACTCTATATGCTCCAATACAATAGTAATTTCCACCTCTCCAGTGGCACAGATACAGTAACAGCGTCCACCATTTATGACTAATACAGCTGGACTGTCAAAATTTGTGGCCCCATAAATTCAAAATGTATGAGGCCTCAAGGATGGCACTATTACTGTATAGGCTGACAATAATGGCATTGTTAATGTCAGAGGCTACAATGGAATCATTTTTCATGTCCCCCTTTGTGGCCCCATGAAATAATAAAGTCGCCAATAAGTAGAATGTCCCCATTCTGGCCTCCAACATAGTAATATTATCTGTAAAACAATGTATAATGTCACCATGTTTGCTTCCATACTATATACTGTAGTGTCTCCATTTTTGATCACTATATGTTATAATGTCCCCCTTTTTGGACCCCATTTAGGATAATGTCCCCCTCTTGGGCCCCCATTTAGTATAGTTTTCATCACTGGCACGCTTTACATGGAAATTTAAAAAAATAAACAGGATCCTACTTACCGAGGACACACATCCAGCTGAAATGAACGATGGCACTATCTGCGACCATGATCGTTAGACTCTAGTTCATGGGTCCACTGCGTAGGACAGTCCTAGCCTGTCAGGAATTGCTGCGGTTTTGATGTTACAGATTTATGCAGTGTCAAAACTGCAGCGTCCAGATGTTACAGCATAATGGATGGGATTTCTAGAAATCCTATGTACACTATGCGTGCCTGTGTACCTGCGGACACTGACATGAGGCGCGTCTTTCAGGACTGCAGCATGTCAATTTCTCTTGTGGAGACGCTAGTCTCCACAACAGAAATGTAATCAAGAGAATGTATTGGATGCGGTAAATCCGAATGATTCATTGAAAATATGCTGGTTCCAAAGCACTGCTACTTACGGATCGTGGGCACATAGCCTGTCATGTAACGTCAATAGTGTTAGGCCGGCGTCACACTGCCGAGTTTGATGCGAGTTAGTCGCACGACTTTCTCGCATCAACACCCAGCACGGCCGCCCGCTCTCGGACCCAAGTGTGCGGCTGCATGTATTTCTATGCCGCCGCGCACTCGGGTCCGAGAGCGGGTGGCCATGCCGGGTGTTGATGCGAGAAAGTCGTGCGACTAATTCGGCAGTGTGACGCTGGCCTAATAGGTAAAAACTGAGCTCAGTGGTTCTGCAGATGTAGATGACACAAGCCACTAATCCTAGAGAATGACTGCAGCGATACTGATGTAATGTCACTGCTGCAGCATTTCAACAAAAAACGGAAACTGTAATGAAGTCGGCACTGGCGCATGGGAGGAAAGGTAAACTAAATTTGTTATTTTCATTCAATAGGTGCCTATGAAGCAAAAAAAAAAAACAGTTCCTGGAAAACTCCATTAACATATTGCTTGGATATTATTTGTCATGTTCTGTTTTTAGGGTTTCTTGAAGCCAATCGTATATATGAGAAAGTTGTAACATATCAGCTATAACACAAAACTCCCAAATAAACTTGCATTCCCTCTGAGTAAAAATATATTCTTCAGATTTCCTGAAGATACGTTTTAATACCAATGATTGTAAAAAAATAATTGCATATTAATGTTACATATTTGGTGCATTTTTTTACAACTATAATTATTTTTATGGGGCGAGTATTTTGCTTAGGCTTTTTATGAAAAAGGTTTCGTAATATCAGGTCCTGCCTCACCTAAGCATACATCCATGTAAATGTCATCATTATATGTCTAGCATACACAACTATTCTTGAAGTATGGATAAAACCAGCGAACGCAGAGGAAATCCATATAAGCAAAGAGGGAAAAGAGAAAATCCACATAAATAGCATTATGGTTGGAATAAACCCCAAGGCCCCAATTCTGCAAGACATCATGTTAACCACTATTAAATCTGCTTGAATCAGCTAAGAAATAGTAAGAAAAGAGACTGTTAAGTAATGTAAGGGATTGTAAACCTTAGAATAGCAGCTAAAGTTACCGTAGTTATTCGTTTTATATACTCAGAGAAATCAGCATTTTTTCATTAGTGACTATTAATTGAACATTCGACAAAACAAGTGGCCTTGATTCCAATACTGATGTGAACTAATGTCATTCTGAGCATGAAATAATGTGTTCTTTGTAGCCTCCATTAATTAAAAAAAAATGGCTGTTTGTTTTTTTACAGTACCCAAAAATATACAATTATGTGGATTTTGATGAATTGTTGAACTGACACTAAGGAAACTAACTGTAAAGCACTGGCTTCATACCGCGCAGGTACTCGGTAAGGTGCTTTTACACTGCACGATTATGGTGAATTATTGCGAGCTAGTTTAATGATAATTGTGCAGTCTATCCAGGCTGCCGGTCATCCCACTGCTTGTTTGCCGGGTGAAATGATCTTTTGGTTTGCACAAAAGATCATCTATTTCGGCAGCACATCATCCTATGATCTAGTGAAAAATGGCAGCCAATGGGCACAGAATGACCTATTACTGATCGCTCATCTGATGCGCGGTCTGCCTATGTAAACATGCTACTAAATAACCGTCGGTCGTTTAACGTTGCGAATTGACATACATACAGACGCTTACACAGTAGACACTGAAAGTAACTGTTTCAATAAAAACTAGCTCCGATCGCAATGGTTTAAGAATGTTACTTTCAAGCATGGAAACAGCATTTAAAATGTTTCCAACATAGTGGACATTTGTTATGTCAGCCATTGTTCTAAATAATATTAGAATGCAGGGTGCCAATGGATGCCATGGCAGCTGTGGGCTCATTGAATGTCTACTATGACTGCCAAGTTAGTATACCCATGATCCTCAGCTTGTGCTTCATATGAAAGAGCCAAGTTTATAATCCACTGCAACACCACAGTGTTGCAGTGTATTGTATAGGTGAGCAAGTAATCACAGGTTCAAGTCCCCTAAGGAAACTAGTAAAAAAAAACCTAGAAAATATTTTTTTTACAAATATTTCAAAATATGTTCAAATTGCTGCCTTTTCCTTAAATGTAAATAGCTAAACATAAAGATAATAAACACACGATATTGCTAGGTTCCTATTTGCCTGAACAAATAAAATATCAAAATAACTATGCCCTACGGTAAATGCTCAAACAGGAGAATAAAAATTTAAGTGGCAGAATTTCTATTTTTTGACTCATTTTGCCTCTTCAAAAAATAGGATAAGAAACAGATGAATAGGTCATATGGATCCCAATAACAACTACAGCTTGTCCCCAAAAAAAGAAAGACCTCACAGAATGTTATTCACTGAAAAATAAAAAAAAGTCGTGGCTCTCAGAATATGGTAACTGAAATCCTGTTAAATTATTTCAAGTAATTAAATATAAAAAAAATATGAATTTGGTATTATCATTACTACTGAACCGTACATAGGTAATATAAAAAAAAACAAAACAAAACCCAAAAAACAGTTATTTATAAATACCATTCCACTTTTTTCTCCATCTTTCAGAACCTTATATGGTAAAACGAATGGTGTCATTCAAAGCTTCAATTTATCCTACAAAAAACAAGCCCCCTCCCAAAAAAAACCTACCGTATGTATTTTGAATAGTAAGGAGGAAAAAATGAAGGTGAAAACATAAAAATTAACTCCATTAACAAGGGGTTAAAACAAAGCTTTAAAAACTTAACAGGCAGGGTATGTGCACACAAAGCACGTATTTTTCAGAAACCAGTCTGAAAATGCGCTTTGGAAAAAAAAAAAAGAATGAACACATGCATTTCTACGTAAAAATGACTTGCTGTGCATGGTTTAAGGCTTATGAGTGCCTTTAAAGGGAAGCTATCTCCAGGTTTTTGCTACCTAATCTGAGAGTGGCATAATGTAGAGAAATACCCTGATTCCAGCAATGTGACAATTACTGGGCTGCCTAGTGTAGTTTTATCAGCAGGAGAATATCACTAGTGGAGTACCATTCTAGTCTATGGAAATCAAAAAACGCAGTGCACATGCTGCGGATTTTTCTGCGCAGATTTGCTGCGGATTTAAAACTGCAGCATGTCACTTCTTTTGTGCAGATCTGTAGCGTTTTGAGACCTGCTCCATTATAGGAATCCGCAGGTGTAAAAACGCAGGGGAAATACGCAGTAAATCTGCACTAAATCCGCAGGTAAAACGCAGGTCATTTGACCTGCGGATTTAGCAAAATCTGCGCGGAAAATTCCACAGCAGAATCTGCAACGTGTGCACATAGCCTAAACCTGCTGCCATGTAGTCCCTTCATATTCATAAGCTCTGTATAACACTGTCCCCACCACGGATTAGCAGCTTTCTGCTTATGCACAGTACACACAGAAGGCTGGCAATCAGTGGTGTGTGTGGGGTTATATAGCGCTCAGTATTCTAACTGGTAAATCTGCACTAGAGAAAAGTGATTTTATCAAATCTGCAGCAAGCAGCCTAGTAAGTGACACATCGTTGGAATAAGGGTTTCTGTCTTTACATCATCCTACTCTCAGATAAGGTATCACAAATCTGGTGACAGATTCCCTTTAACCACTTAAGGTTTCTAAAGATGCTTAGTATCAAAAAATTAGTGAGCAGAGCATTCTTCGAGCGTTTTTCACTCAAAATTTTAAGTTCTATACTTTTAAGTCATGCTTCAGAAATTGCAAGCAATTTCGTCATTGTTGCATGGAGAAAAAAAACAAACAGAAAAAAAGCTAGTACAATAGATGGCCCAAAACTGCTGGGAAAAAAAGCTGGCACAAACAAGTGCTAAAGAAGTAAACTAAATTATTTGAAAAAAAAATTTTTTTAGGGCCCCCCAAAAACTACCGTCAACGTGTCGTGAACTGTCCTCCTCTTGAAATACTCAGCTGGTTCCCCCATGTGTATAAAGACGCCATGTGCACATGCCCTAAAAGTGGGTGTTTTAGGTTTTGAATGAGAAACAAGTCATTCCCCTATTAGATTCTTCTATCTTTTGCACTAAGAAGCAATTGTGCATTCTTGAATCCAGTGGCCATCTCAGGACTGATTGGGTCCAAGCTGCCAAATCTACCAATCTTCTATAATATTCATTTTCTGCATCTTTCTCTTATTTACTTTAAGAAGTGTTACGTTCTGGCTGCCCACCATGTTTGTATCTTGCTATCAGGTTAGTTACACCGACCTGGACTGCAATAACGATGACAAAAAAATTCAAAGAATCCAACTCTCGCACGTTTTATGTGAAAAGCCCTGAAAAGTAACATGCTACAATAGAAAAAAAGTCCAACTAGTTCAACCTAATAATCCTGCAGTTAGACACATCCGACACTCATAGTCCACGTACGGACCGAGATGTCCTAACTGCATGTCCCTCATGTCTTATAAAATAACCATAGCACATCGTACATTTATCCACAGGATAATAAGTGTATGTGTTGGTGGCCTGGCCTCTGAGACGAACCACAAGCATAAATAGTGCAAATATACGCATACATACATGACCATAACTCAATTCACTTTTATGGGGCTGATGAAAATTTTTCTTCCGTCTCAAGGTGACTTGAGTGGTGTCACATATTGCCACAACGCCTAGTCTCACAGGACTTTGGGACTGTTCTTTTCATAGGTGGGGTCCCAGCTAACAAACCACCAGTGGTCATACATTTATCACTTATCCCGTGGATAGGTTTTATGTAGGAAAACAATGCAAATATACTGTAGCTGCAATGTTATTTAGATCATTTCCTTTATGCCTTTTCACTTGCTGTATAATCAATTCATTTGTTAAATATCTTTACAGTGTTTTTGAATGGCACACATGGCATGTGACTCCTTGTATGACCGGCTTCCCCTCTTGCGGAAGTTTACCTAATAAACTAGAGAATGCATCAGTAGTCAAGTGAATTTCAGTAGTGAACGGTTGGATAATGCATGAGAATCATTCATACATACCCATAACAGAGTGCTTAGTGTATCAATCTTCCTTTCCTTAGCTGCTATTTAAGGTATAATGACACTCAGAAGCTTGATGGACGGGCAGATGATTGAGTGGCGATGTTAAAAGTACAGGACAAAATGAGGTAATATCTGTCACTCAGAATATGCCTTCCTCTAAAGATCGACATGATACTTACTAGCAAAACAGCAATTAAGTAAATAATTTACAGGCAATTTTTTACTGAGTGAAATTCTGGCCAATAAATATTTGAATGCATTACTTTGTTTTATATTATTGCTTGTTTTCATGCTAACGATCAGTCACCGTGACAAAGAAAACATAATCACAGATTTATGGTGGTAAATTACATGAAACTGTAATACATTATAGTAACTATCTCATCAATAATACATGTCAAATGGCGGCAATGCATTCAGCTCCGCTCATTTTTCTTTTACAAAAGTTTGGAAATGATGCTTATGCTGGCTACCTTATAATCTCTAAGACTAATAACAAATGACCTATTATTTACAAAGCTGCGGTAACGTGGATGTGAATATTAACCCCTATGCTCCTGAGCACCGTGAGGCATGTAATGTAACATGTACACGCGGATCTAGCAGGGAACAGACAGTATAATTGAAGTCATTCGTTTAAACATATTCAATACTAATGAAAGTGATAATCACCCAGATGAAGCAATCTGGTCATACTGAACATACCCAACGTATCTACTAGAACAGTCTGCTGTTATAAAAGATGAATATCCACCTCAGAAGGGTGTACAATGGGTGCAGAAGGAATCTCTGGATTTTTTTAAATTAGTGTATGTAATAATAATTTAAATGAATACACCCAAAGGAAAAAAAAAGTCTACAAAAGGAAAGGAGGAAAATTAAGGTGTTACACCAACAGGACAGCTCCTGTCGCTATGTATGGACAGTCCAGTAAGCACTCAGTGAAAGAGGCTGTCCACTACTTTTACACTAAGAACCTATTCTTAGGATAGGTCATCAATGTCTGATTGGCCTGGGTCAGACACCCGGTACCTCCTCACTTGCCAAATGGCTCCGTCTCCTGGTACTGGCCGATGCTGGTTGCTGCACATCTGCCTCCTATTCAAATCAATAGGAGGAATGTGCAGTATCCTGCGGCAGCCACTATTAGACAGCTTCGCAAGTGAGTACTTCCGGCTGGCGGTCTCTGCCACCGACACCAATAGCTGATCAGCAGGGGTGTCGGCCGATCAGACACTGACTGCAGAAGTAGTGGATAACCTCTTTAATATATGGGGCAAAAACAAATAATAGGCTAACACTTTAGTAAACATTTTTGTAACTTTATTCACACCTATATAAAAATCTCCAGATTGGCAATCATGATAACATATGCAAAAATTGCAATTTTATATTGCAGGTAAACGCAGTGGCAGAGTCTATTTGATGTGATGTCGATCTGGATTTTTTTTAAAAATGAAGCCCTATCCTTATGAAAGGCATAATGTAATGTATGTAGTACAGTTCATATAGCGTCTTGTGCTTGGGTGCGATGAAAACACAGGAGTCACAGGTTTGATATAGAAAAGTCCTGTATTACTTCATACAAGTTGGCAGAAATAGTCACACAGTTTGCAGACACAGAAACAGGAGACACAGCAGGCCAGAGTAATCCAAGCTCAGCAATCACTCTCCAATACAGATTCAGGATCTTCTTCTCTGTTACCGTAAGTCCATGCAAACGTGGGTCTTTCAAAGAGCAGGGTTCAGAGTCCACAAGTGCTTCAGAGCTCCTCAGCAGGAATAGCTGGAGTACAAGGTCCAAGGCTTACAGGAGTCAAGCCACAGGTTCACTGCAGGCTAGATTCTGAAGCACTGATTGCTCAGCTGTGGCTGCTTAAGAAGCAAAGGAGAGAATCAGGGCGGGAACATGCAAGCTGGAAACTCCATTTTGACTGAGGGCAAGATAGCTGCAGCAAGACAGAAAGTAAAATGGCTGACGAACAAACTGAGTTTCAGGAATATATACATAAAACCTTACATTACTCCCCCCTTAAGGACAACCTCCGGATGACCTCAGACCAGGCTTGTGTGGGTACCTCTGATGAAACTGACGGAGCAAGCGAGGAGCATTAACGTTACTGACCGGTTCCCATGAGTTGTCCTCCACTGGGTAGCCCTGCCATTTAATCAGATATTGTAACTGATTTCTATACAACCTGGAATCTAAAATCCTTTCCACCACAAATTCTTCCTGACCATCGACTAGCACTGGGTCAGGGCAAGGAGAGGAACGTCCAGGAAACGTATTGGGTGTCGCAGCCTTTAGTAGGGATACATGAAAGACAGGGTGGATTCTCATAGTTCTGGGCAGTTGAAGACGACAAGCAACGGCACTTATAATTTTACTGATTTTATAGGGTCCAATGTACTTATGTCCCAACTTAGACGATGGAATCCTTAACTTAAGATTTCTGGTTGACAGCCAGACCAAGTCTCCTACCTTGAAAGCTGGTGCAGGTTTACGAAATTTATCTGCTGCTTTCTTGTACCTTTCTTGAGCCGATTCCAGATTTTCCTTTAGAAGATCCATATTCTTCTGTAAAGACGTGATTCTTTCAGCCACTGCTGGTAAAGGTGTTTCTATGGGAAATCGTGGTAGAATGTTAGGATGATAACCTAGATTAGAGTAAAAAGGAGACTGTTTAGTGGAGGCACTCTGAGAGTTGTTATACGAGAACTCAGCTAATGGAAGTAGATCCACCCAATCATCCTGTAGGTGGCAGATAAAGCAGCGGAGATACTGCTCCAGGGTTTGATTGGTTCGTTCGGTCTGTCCATTAGTCTGGGGATGAAAAGCAGAAGAAAGGTTTACTTTAATGTCCAATGCTGCACAGAAATTTTGCCAAAACCTAGAAGTGAATTGCACCCCTCGATCCGAAATCACCTCATCCGGTACTCCATGTAAGCGAAACACATCTTTAATCATCAAATCTGATGTCTGTTTTGCAGTGGGTAAGCCGACACAAGGGATAAAATGAGCTGCCTTTGTTAGACGGTCAACCACCACTAGAATGGTGTTCTTCCCCTGAGAGGTTGGTAACTCCACAATGAAGTCCATAGAAATGGATCCCCACGGGCGGGACGGGGTGGGAAGAGGCTGTAACAGACCAGTTGGTGAGGAGCGAGGTGTTTTGCATCTTGCACAGACCTCACATGAAGTGACATAATTCAAAACATCCTTCCTGCAAGTGGGCCACCAAAAGAAACGAGAAAGAAATTCCTGTGTCTTTAGAATTCCTCTATGCCCAGCTATCTTGGAATCGTGAATGAGTTGCAATACTCTTAATCTGACTGTTTCAGGAATATACAGACGTTGTCCCTGAATCCACACACCATTCTTAAAGACAAGACTTACGTCCCTTGGGGGTTGTGCCAAAAAGGAATCCGCATGGTATGCTTCCTTGATGTCCTTAAGTAGGTCTTGATTATGAATTACTCCTAGGAATCTAGAGTCAGGAAGAATAGTCTTAGGAGGAGTAATTGGACGTGTCTCTGCTGAGTAAATCCTAGAGAGTGCATCAACCTTTCCATTGCGCGATCCTGGTCTATAAGAGATGATAAAATTAAATTGGTTTAAGAAAAGATTCCAGCGAGCCTGGCGAGGAGTCAGGCACTTAGCCGACCTGATAAACTCAAGGTTACGATGGTCTGTCAGGACGACTATTTGCTGTGCAGCACCCTGAAGAAGGTGTCTCCATTCTTTGAAGGCGGCAATAATGGCCAACAACTCTCTATTGCCCACATCGTAGTTCCTCTCAGCCGAAGACAACTGCTGGGAAAAGAAGGCACAGGGATGCAAGACATTCTTCTCACCTGTTCTCTGAGAGAGTATAGCTCCAACGGCACAGTCTGAAGCATTCACCTCTATTATGAAGGCAAGCTCGGGGTTGGGATGTACTAGGATAGGTGCAGTGGTAAATTTATCTTTTAGACGGGAAAATGCTTCCTGGGCTTGGGGAGTCCAGGAAAACCTAGACTCTTTCCGGGTAAGTTGAGTGATAGGTGACACTACCTCAGAGAAATTTCTAATGAAACGTCTATAGAAGTTGGCAAACCCGATGAAGCGCTGTACCTCCTTCACATTTCTAGGACTTGGCCAATCCTTGATGGCTTGGGTTTTGCTTCCATCCATACTAATTCCTTGTGTAGACAGTACATACCCCAGAAATTGAATTTCGGTCCTATGGAATTCACACTTTTCAAGTTTGATGTAAAGATGATTTTGTCTTAGACGTTCCAAGACCATTCTCACATGTCCATGATGTTCCTCTGTGGAGTTAGAAAAAATTAGAATATCATCCAAATAAATTACCACGAATGTATCTAGGAGATCCCTGAAGATGTCATTCACCAAGTGTTGGAAAGTGGCTGGGGCGGTACTCAGACCAAAAGGCATAACTAGATATTCAAAGTGTCCATAGCGTGACCTGAATGCAGTCTTCCATTCATCCCCAGGTCTAATACGGACTAAGTTATAGGCCCCACGAAGATCTAGTTTAGAAAAAATTTTGGCATGTCGCACTCTCTCCAATAACTCAGGGATTAAAGGCAATGGATAACGGTTTCTAATAGTAACCTTATTGAGTTCCCTATAGTCTACGCATGGTCTCAGAGATCCATCTTTCTTCTTTACAAAGAAGATGGGTGCACCTGCAGGAGATGAAGAGGGGCGTATGAAGCCCTTGG
>JARQOD010000002.1:569213503-569259887 GCA_033576555.1 Oophaga sylvatica
AAATTCTTTCATTCGTTTCATCCATCTTTTATTTTCAGTGGGCCGTTTCGGGGGCGGCTGAGCAGCTACATTTATAAATTATTATGAGGATTGACACAGGGTCTATTCCCTCTTCCTTTCCTAAAAAACATACTAAATATCAAATGACAAGTTTTAAGGAATAAAACAAAAAAAAAAAATCTATTTCCTGAATATTCACATTACTGGGTGCTATCTCTTATCAATAGTGAATTGCGGCCTGAAGAAGGCAATATCATTAGGTCTGACTTGTCAGAATATTTATGAATGTCTTTCCTAAAAAATAAAATTTACAAGAACCAGTCTAAAAGAAGATTTCAGAGCACCATGAACCAGTGGTCTTTTCAGCTATGGGACCCCCTGATGCGGTGCTTTAACACGGGAGGGGATAAGGGTACATGCACTCTTTAATGGCAATCAGTAGCTTGCACATGGGATTTAGAAAGTCGGCCATAAATCAGGCTGTTCTGTAGTGAGAGGGGGGAGGGGATAACAGCAAATATCTCACATTTTCTTAGCAGCCACAAGTAGTTTTTTTATTGCTCCCCAGTGATATCTTTAATACCGTTATTACACACTGGCTGGGATCACACATGCGAGAAACTCGCACAATTCTCGTGTGAGTTTCCTGCATGAACATTCAGAACTACCGCGGCACTTGGACCGGAGCGTGCAGCTGCATGTATTTCTATGCAGCCGTACGCTCCGGTCTGAGTGCTGGCGGTAGTGCGGGTGTTCATGCGAGAGACTCGCACGAGAATCGTGCGAGTTTCTCGCATGTGTGATCCCGGCAATTCGAAGAGAAAACCTCTAGCCCATGATACCTTACACTACAGCTGGCAGGAAGAAATAAGCAAACAGTGCTGGCACGGGTACGAGATTAGACTGAATAGATGGGTGTCACGCTGTCTCTGTGTACAGGAGGTCAGGGGCCTAAGCTGACCCTAAGCTGGGGCCCTGACTAATCCCTCTACCTGGAGGTACTGTTAAAGGTACAGAGGTCCAGGCCGCCAGCGTAACCCCTACCTCTTGAGGATCCCTGAACCTCAGTAATCTAGTCCTGAGAAGGACCCGATCACAACAACAGGGAACAGGATAATATAAGCCAACACACAGTACTAGACGAACGAGACAGTACAAGGGGAAAACCAAAAAACACCTTGCATAAAAAAACTCACACCACAACAACAGAGGGAACACCAACGGGTAAGGAAATAAATGATAAAGCGAGGAAGGGAAAAAACCACACCAAGTACACTTCACTCCAAACTCCAAAATACCACAAGCCGCTCTGTTTGTCTGCAAGGAATGCTTTCACCGACAACTTCCTAACAGACCAGCAGGTATTTGAAGGAGTCCCACTACTGCAGCATTGACTGCAGCTGGGCGAGGCTGGGCCTCATCTAGCACAGAGAGAGAGAAATTAACTCCCTCACTGCCGAAAAACACAAAGAACCAAAAACTCAGCTGCGAGAAGTCAGGCTGTGTAATCGTGACGATCTTCGTGGCGACACACCTGTGACAGTACCCCCCCTTCTACGAGGGGCCTCCGGATCCTCAGGGCCAGGTTTATCCGGGTGAGTCGTGTGGAAGGCCCAAATTAATCGGTCTGCGTTAATATCCGACGCAGGAACCCACATCCTCTCCTCAGGACCATACCCCTTCCAATGAACCAGGTACTGAAGGGACCGGCGATTAAAGCGTGAATCGATGACTTTCGATACCTGAAAACTCATTGACCACCACTGGAGGAGGAGGTAAAGGTGACGGTATCACCGGCGCCACATACCTCTTAAGCAACGATCTGTGGAACACGTTGTGAATTTTAAATGTAGGGGGGAGGTCAAGACGGAATGCCACGGATTAATTATAGAACTGATCCTGAACGGCCCGATGAACTGGGACCCAGTTTCCAGGAGGGAACCTTAAGTTTTATATTCTTGGTAGACAGCCATACCCGATCGTTCACACTTAGGTCCGGACCAGACACTCTCCTCCTATCAGCCATACGTTTGTATCGGTTCCCCATAGTATTCAGATTATTCAGCACCCCTCTCCACACTGAAGCGAGTGATGACGAAAATCGTTCCTCCTCAGGAACTCCGAAGAGCCCCCCCTACTGAAAGTACAAAACTGGGGGTGAAAACCATATGCCCCAAAAAACGGGGACTTACCAGTGGACTCGCTCCGCCTATTAATAAGAGCAAACTGTTATAACCCTCTTGTTAGGTTTTGTTTCAGTTTGCTGGTCACATGACCTTTTTACCCTATTTAGTCTGGCCCCGCCCTTCTGGCTTTGCTGGACTTCATTGTATTATCTACTCTTAAGCTAGCCGGGTGCTTAGGTGCCTTACTCTGTCAGTTTGCTTGATCTTAGGATCTCTTAGTAATTTGTTTTCTTTTTTATTTTTCCCTGCTACAATTTCTGTTAGGAGGTGTCCACCTTTTCACCCAGTCCCTAGATCTTGTAGGGATTCCTCCCTCGCAACTATAGGTCTTCGTTCAGACTAGCTGAGGACTTTAGCGGGTCTGGTCGCAGGATCAGGTTCCCCGTTACATCGTAGGGATCCAGCTTAGTACTATTGTAGGGACAGAATTCCTACCTTTCCTTAGTGCTTGTAGCAGATCATAACAGTAAGTCCAGCCAAGAAAAAAAAAAAAAAAATCTGTAAGGAAAGATTTTTTTTTCTATCATGGTGTCGATTCAGGATTTAGTTCAACGCCTGCAGGGACTCTCTCTGGAGGTGGCTGAGATAAAGCAACACGTGAGTAGTTGTTCTGGAGCACATTTCGTGGAGCCAAAGGTACGTTTGCCTGATTTATTTTTTGGTAAACAACAAGATTTTTTTTTTTTAAAAATGCTTGCTTGTTGTATTTCCGTTTGAGACCCAGATCCTCTGGTGATGACGCACAGCGCATAGGGTTCATAATGTCACTTTTGCGCAAAGAACCTCAGGAATGGGCCTTTTCTCTGCAGCCTAGTGATCCATGCTTTAGATCAGTGGATAGTTTTTTTTCTGCTTTGGGGTTATTGTATGACGATCCGGATCGTGTTTCATCAGCTGAGACAGAATTGAGACGTTTGAGACAGGGATTAGGTAATGTGGAAAAATATTGTACTCACTTCCGTAGATGGTCCACTCAGGTAGGATGGAACGATTCAGCTTTGAAAAGTTTATTTCTTGCAGGGTTAAGTGAAAGGGTTAAAGATTTGCTGATTGCTTATCCCATACCTGGTAACTTGCAAGAGGCTATGCAATTAGCCATACGGGTGGATAGGAGATTGCGTGCTAGGGTTAATGAGAGTAAATATGCCTTGTCAGCTCCAAGTTTGGAGAAGGAATGTACTGACATTGGAGAGCCGATGGAAATTGGAGCAATGGCACCTCACTCTCAGGAAAAAGAACGCAGATTTGCTAAGGGCTTGTGCTTCTATTGTGGTAAATCTAAGCATTTTATTAAGAACTGTGCGCTTCGTATGAATAAAGAGAAAAAAAAAAATGAGGTCAGTTTCGCCCGCATAGCTTGTTTAAACAATAAAGGTGTCTTTCTTTCTGCTACCACTGCTGTTGAGGAGGAATTAATGGAGTTTCGGGTATTTGTGGATTGTGGTTCAACTCTCAATGTGATTGATGGGAAATTTTTGGAAAAACTAAAATTAGAACCCAAACTTCTGTCTTCCCCTATTAATGTGGTGTCTGTGGATGGTTCTCCCTTGAAAAATGTTACTCACCATATCTGTGAATTTCCTCTTACTATTAATAGTGTTCATCAAGAGAATTTGGATTTGGTAGTTTTGAACAATTTGCCCTCACCGGTGATTTTGGGGTTACCCTGGTTAAAATTGCACAATCCGGTACTGGATTGGTCTACCAATGAAATTAAGTCCTGGAGTCCTAATTGTTATGACAAGTGTTGTAACGGGCGTATTGCTGCTGTAGTTAAGGGGGAGTTACCTGTACCTATTCAGGATTTTTGGAAAGTTTTTTTCTGATCAGGAATCGCAGGTATTGCCTCCTCATAGAGAATATGATTGTGCAATTGAATTTGTCCCTGGAGCGACTCTTCCTAAAAGTCGTTTATTTAATTTGACTATTCCTGAGAGAAAGGCTTTGGAGGAATACATACAGACAAGCTTGGCCGCCGGTCACATTAGGCCTTCCAAATCTCCTGTGGCGGTTGGATTTTTTTTGTAAAAAAAAAGGACGGGGGTTTACGGCCTTGTCTGGATTTTCGTGAGATTAATAAGATTACTGTACGCAATCCTTACCCATTGCCATTGATTCCTGATTTGTTTAATCAGTTAGTGGGGCCAAGTGGTTCTCGAAAATTGATCTTCGAGGGGCATACAATTTGTTGCGCATGAAGGAGGGGGATGAATGGAAGACTGCGTTTAACACTCCACTGGGTCATTTTGAGAATCTGGTTATGCCTTTTGGACTTTCCAGTGCTCCGGCATTTTTTCAGAATCTTATTAATGACATCCTTAGACCTTTGATCGGCAGAAGTGTGGTTGTGTATTTGGATGACATTTTGATTTATTCACCGGATTTGGAGTCTCATTGGAGGAGTGTGCGTGAAGTTATTACAGTTACTGAGTGATAATTCACTTTTTGCCAAACTAGAAAAATGTGAGTTCGCTGTACAGAGACTTAGTTTTTGGGCTACATTGTCTCCAGTGAAGGTTTTGAGATGGACCCGGTGAAAGTGCAAGCTGTGCAGGATTGGCCTAGACCTATTGGTGTGAAATCAATACAGAGGTTTTTGGGGTTCGCCAATTATTATAGTAAATTCCTAAAAAAATTTTCTGTGATTGCCAAACCTCTGACCGATCTCACCAGGAAAGGTGCTGATGCGGTTCAGTGGACTACTGAGGCCATTGAGGCTTTTGTGTTGCTAAAGGAGAAGTTCAGCTCTGCTCCCACCCTTACGCAGCCTGATGTGACTAAACCATTTTTGGTTGAGGTTGATGCTTCTTCTGTGGGGGTCGGCACGGTGTTGTCTCAGGCAAAGACGGATGGAGTACATCCCTGTGCTTTTTTTTCAAAGAAATTTTCTGAGTCTGAACTAAATTATGATATCGGTAATCAGGAATTGTTGGCAATTAAACTCGCATTTGAACACTGGCGTCATTTTTTGGAGGGAGCGGAATTTCCCGTTCAAGTCTTCACTGATCATAAAAATCTGATCTACCTTGATGCTGCCAAACGCTTGAATGCCCGTCAGGCTAGGTGGGCACTGTTTTTCTCACGGTTTAATTTTACCGTTACTTACATCCCAGGTACTAAAAATGTTAAAGCTGATGCTTTGTCTCGCAGCTTTTCTCCCATGGTGGGTACTGAGGAGGAGGAGAACATTTTACAAGAGGGGGTTGTTATTGCTGTCTTGGACTCCGTGTTGGAAGATGAGATTCTTAAAGCACAGGAGAATGCCCCATCTAACACGCCGCATGGGAGGTTGTTTGTGCCTGGTACCCTGAGGAGAGATTTGTTTGTTGAATGTCATGACTCTCGGTTGGCAGGTCATCCTGGAATCTCTGAGACCAAGAGACTTGTGGGTCGCAGTTTTTGGTGGCCAGGATGGCAGAAGGAAGTCATTAAGTGGGTGCGTCAATGCACTGTGTGTGCTAGATCTAAGTCTTCTCATACTCCTGCTGCAGGGTTGCTTTGCCCTCTGGAGGTCCCTAGTGCACCTTGGACACATTTGGCTATGGACTTTATTACTGACCTTCCCCCTCTGAGGGTTTCACTGTCATCTGGGTGGTCGTGGACCGTTTTAGCAAGATGTGTCACTTGGTTACTTTCATCAAACTGCCCTGCGCTAAGACTCTCGCTAGGGCCTTTGTCAAGGAAATAGTCAGACTACATGGTGTTCCTACTGACATTGTTTCGGATAGGGGACCTCAGTTTGTGGCTCGTTTTTGGCGCGCCTTTTGTGACAGGTTGGGAGTTCATTTGTCGTTTTCATCCGGATATCATCCTGAGTCTAATGGCCAGACAGAAAGGAAAAACCAGGATGTTGAGCAGTTCTTGCGTTGTTTTGTGACTGATAATCAAGACGGGTGGTCTGAGTTTCTACCACTTGCTGAGTTTGCTCTTAACAACCATACATCCGCTTCTGCTGGTTGTTCGCCTTTTTTTTGTTGTACTGGGAGACATCCGTCATTTGTGTCATTTTCCAAGTTGGGATCGGCTGTACCTGAAGAGGAGAATTTTTCTGGTGATTTGGAGAGAGTTTGGACTGATGTGCGTGGTAATCTTCAGGAGGCTAACAAAAGATCCAAAGTGTATTTTGATAGAAAACGACAAGAGGTTTTGTTTGCTATTGGTGACATGGTTTGGTTGTCCTCTAAGAATCTGCGCTTGAGGATTCCGTCTAAGAAATTGGGTCCCAAGTTTGTAGGGCCCTTTAAGGTGCTTCAGGTTATTAACCAATCTGCTGTTAGGTTGGAGCTTCCCACCTCCTGGAAGATTAATCCGGTGTTTCATGTTTCTCTCTTGAAAAAAAGCTGAGGCCTCAGATGGAGACGTCTCGGCCACTGTTCCCCTGGTGGTGGAGGACGGGCAATATGAGATTTCCCGCATCCTAAATTCTAGACGGTATAGAGGGAGTTTACAGTACCTCGTCGCTTGGAAGGGTTATGGACCCGAGGATAACTCATGGGTGAGGGCGGATGATGTTTCTGCGTCTAGACTTGTCAGAGCGTTTCACAAGAGATTTCCGGATAAGCCTAAGTCATAGGGGATCCGGAGGATCCTCTTAGAAGGGAGGGTACTGTTATAACCCTCTTGTTAGGTTTTGTTTCAGTTTGCTGGTCACATGACCTTTTTACCCTATTTAGTCTGGCCCCGCCCTTCTGGCTTTGCTGGACTTCATTGCATTATCTACTCTTAAGCTAGCCGGGTGCTTAGGTGCCTTACTCTGTCAGTTTTGCTTGATCTTATGATCTCTTAGTAATTTGTTTTCTTTTTTACTTTTCCCTGCTACAATTTCTGTTAGGAGGTGTCCACCTTTTCACCCAGTCCCTAGATCTTGTAGGGATTCCTCCCTCGCAACTATAGGTCTTCGTTCAGACTAGCTGAGGACTTTAGCGGGTCTGGTCGCATGATCAGGTTCCCCGTTACATCGTAGGGATCCAGCTTAGTACTATTGTAGGGACAGAATTCCTACCTTTCCTTAGTGCTTGTAGCAGATCATAACACAAACTCTGCCAGAGGTAAGAAAAAAGCCCAGTCCTCCTGGTTCTCTGACACAAAACACTGGAGATATGTCTCCAAGCTCTGGTTCAGACGTTCCGTCTGACCATTGGTCTGAGGATGAAAAGCCGATGAAAATGACAAATGCATCCCCCGCCGTGTACAAAATGCCTTCCAGAATTTGGACACAAACTGAGACCCCCGATCAGACACCACATCGGAGGGTACCCCGTGAAGCCTCACAATCTCCCCAATGAACACCTGCGCAAGAGTTTTAGCATTAGGAAGAGCAGGAAGAGCGATAAAATGTGCCATCTTGCTGAACCTGTCCACCACAACGAGTATGACCGTTTTACCCTGAAGACGGCGGGAGGTCCGTAATAAAGTCCATAGACAGATGAGTCCAAGGACGCTCCGGGATCTTCAAAGTTAAGAGGGCCCCAGACGGACGCGTATGTGGGGTCTCAGAGCGCGCACAAACCCCACAGGACACGACAAAAGTTACTACCTCTCAATGTAAGTTAGGCCACCAAAACCGAAGCGAGAGGACATCCACAGTTGCTTTACTCCCTGGGTGTCCTGCCAAAGCTGAGTTATGGTGTGCCTCGATCACCTTTTGTCGCAACTGATCTGGAACAAACAGTCTCCCTGGAGGTCCAACAGGGGCGTCCCCCTGAGCCTCCAATACCTCCTCCTCAAGCTCAGAGCATACTGCCGACACCACCACCCCCTCCTGAAGGATAGGAACCGGGTCATCCGTATTCCCGGCCCCAGGGAAACTACGAGATAAGGCATCCGCCTTTACATTTTTTGACCCAGGACGATATGTGACGACAAAATTAAACCTGGTAAAAAACAACGACCACCTAGCTTGTCTGGGATTCAGACGTTTTGCGGACTCCAGATATAGCAGGTTCTTGTGATCGGTGATGACAGTGAACGGATGGACTGCCCCCTCCAAAAAATGGCGCCACTCCTCAAAAGCTAACTTAATGGCCAAGAGTTCCCTATTGCCGACATCGTAATTCCTCTCAGCGGACGACAATTTTTTAGAGAAAAAGGCGCACGGATGCCACTTACCAGGGGACAAACCTTGTGACAATACTGCTCCCACCCCTACCTCGGAAGCGTCTACCTCTACAATGAACGGCTGTGACGCATCAGGTTGAATGAGTATGGGTGCCGAGGCAAAACATTTTTTCAAGGAGGAGAATGCTTGACAAGCCTTGTCAGACCACCTAGAAAAATCCGTCCCCTTTTTTGTCATGTCTGTGAGAGGTTTAACCATGGATGAGAAATTACGAATAAATTTCCGGTAATAATTAGCAAACCCCAGGAAACGTTGTAAAGCCTTAAGATTCTCTGGCAGATCCCACTCAAGAACTGCCCGCACTTTCCCAGGGTCCATACGAAAACCGGACGCTGAAACCAGGAAACCTAAAAACTGGAGTTCCTGTACGGCGAACACACACTTCTCCCATTTGGCGTACAGCTTATTATCCCGCAAGATCTGTAACACCTGCCTAACATGCTCCTGATGAGACACAAGATCCGGCGAGTAAATTAAGATATCATCCAGATATATGACAACAAACTGTCCCACCAGGCGGCGAAAAATGTCATTTACAAAGTGTTGGAACACCGCCGGGGCATTAGTCAGACCGAATGGCATGACAAGGTTCTCATAATGCCGCTCCAGAGTGTTAAACGCCGTCTTTCACTCATCCCCCTCCTTCATCCTAATCAGATTGTACGCCCCCCTGAGATCCAACTTAGAGAACCATTTGGCGCCCACGATCTGATTGAAGAGATCGGGAATAAGTGGGAGCAGATACGGATCGCGGACCGTAATCCGATTAAGTTCACGGAAATCCAGGCAAGGGCGTAGGCCTCCATCTTTCTTCTTCACAAAGAAGAACCCCGCGGCCACCGGGGAAGATGAAGGTCTAATACGCCCCTTAGCCAGACTTTCAGAAATATAATCCTTCATGGCCTGCCTCTCAGGACCAGATAGGTTATACAACCTAGATTTAGGTAACTTGGCCTCAGGGAGCAGTTTTACAGAACAGTCATACACGCGATGAGGAGGTAGTTCCTGACACCCTTTCTCCGAGAACGCATCCTCAAAGTCCGCCAGAAATGGAGGTAAGACCCTAGGAGTGACCGCACCGATGACCGTATTCATGCAGTTTTTATTACAGAATTCACTCCATTGGCTTATCTCTCTGGATTGCCAATTAATAACTGGGTTATGCTTAGTTAACCAAGGAAGGCCCAACACTATAGGAGTGGGAAGACCCTCCAACACATAACAAGACAACAGTTCTTTATGTATCGCCCCCACTTGAAGTTTTACGTTATGCACCGCTTGCAAAAAACTTCCCTGACCGAGAGGCCTGGCGTCGATAGAGAATATGGGGATGGGTTTAGCCAACACACTCAATCGCATACCTTGAACCCGGGCAAACCGAGCGTCCACCAGATTAGCCCCGGCCCCACTATCCAGAAGAACAGATATCCTCTCAGTTCTCGTACCCACCACCACCTCCGCCGGTACGAGAAACTGAGACGAACCTAGGGACGAAATACCTACTCCCAGATTGCCGTCCACCACACAACATGTGTAAGGTTCTTTGTCTCTGTTGACATGTTCCTTGAAACTCAGTTTTCCGTCGGCCATTTTGCTTTCTGTCTTTCTGCAGCTCTTGCCCTCAGTTAATATGGAGTTTCCAGTTTTCATGTTCCCGCCCTGATTCTTCCCTCTTGCTTCTTAAGCAGCCTCAGCTGAACAATCAGTGCTCCTGAATCAAGCCTCAGTCAGTCTGTGACCTGACTCCTGAAACCTTGGACTTGTACTCCAGCTATTCCCTACTGAGGAACCTTGGAACACTTTTGGACTCTGGAAACCTGCTGTTTGGTGAATCCATGTTTGCAGAGGAATTACGGTACAGAGAAGAGATCCTGAACCTGCTTTGGAGATTTATTGTAGTGCTTGAAGTTACTCTGGCCTGCTGTGTCTCCTGTCGCTGTTCCTGCAAACTGTGTGAACTTTTCAGCATGCTTGTATGAAGTAATACAAGTCATCTCATTTCAACCTATGTCTCCTGTGTTTTCCTCGCACCCAAGCACAAGACGCTATAGGAACTGTACACTATACATGACAAGATTCAGGAGACTATGTTTAGTGTCTGCTGGGTCTGGGAAAGCCGTGTCTGCTGTGACTGTGGATATCAGATGTCCGTTTAATACCTTATGTGATGACAGTGGTTGTGACTTCTCACAACCATTCCAGGTGAGCGCATTCCCTTAAAATTTTACTCTGGAGTGTTACCACAGGTAAACACTATTGTTTTTTTTTTTTTTTTCCTCTTCCAGCACTTCTGCCTTAAAAGATCTGGAAGATGGAGGCCCGCATAAAGGAACTTTGCGGAGTGACTGATACAATCCTTTCAGATGTACAGACTTTAAAAACCCGTTTTGCAAGCCTACAGGACCTCACTAATCATAATTTGCAAGTGTTTGGACAGACTACCCAGGAATTGCGAGCCAGGATTGAGGCTCTAGAGGAACAAGCCCAGGCTCCTGCCATAACCCCGAGTTCTGGGATCCCCAAATTACCTCCTTTTCGTTTTGGCGGTGAACGTGAGAAATTCAGGGGATTTATTAATCAATGCAATTTATTTTTCTCTGCACATGCTTCACAATTTCCCACTGAACGATCCAAAGTGCTTACTATAATCATGTTGCTTACCAATAAGGCTTTGATGTGGGCAAACCCTCTGATTGAGACTGAGGATGATTGTTTGAATCACCTTGATGCTTTTATTTCAGCCATGGGGCAGGTGTTTGATGACCCCAATCGAGGTGCAACAGCTGAAGCAGCCATGTTAACTTTGCGCCAAGGTAAGCGTTCAGTAGCCGAATATGCCCTGGATTTCAGGAGATGGGCTCTTGATACCACTTGGGACACTTCCGCTAAAAAATCTATTTTTCGGAAAGGGTTGTCTCCACTGATTAAGGATGAACTTGCTCGTGCCGACCCTCCCACTGCGTTAGGTGACTTTATTAACTATTGTATCCGTATTGATGCTCGTCTGACTGAACGCAGACAAGAGAGATGGTTCGAAAATAATCGCACTAACCTTTTACTACCTCCCTCCTCAGCTAAGGAACCTTTGAGTAGGATCACAAGGGAACCAGAACCTGAACCCATGCAGGTGGACTCTTTACAAAGACGGGTTAGTGATGCACGCAAAGAACATCGTATAAAGGAAAATCTATGTTTCTACTGTGGTAAGTCAGGGCACTTCATTATAAACTGCCCCAGCCGTTCTCGTAAGACTACTGCAGCAGTCATTCACTGTGAGTGTTGCGAGAGGAGCTCTGTCATGTCCGAGCCTCAGGCTCCAGAGAGATCTGCTGCAAGAGATCTTGATTTCTCGGACTTAAACTCTGTTAGTTCTGGGGACGATGACGGTATAAACGCTGCAATTTTTCAAGTTTCCTCAGCGGTGTCCTAGCTGAGTTGTAAAAGAAACAATTCTCATTGCTTCCTTTCCATCAAACTCTGGGTTGACTCAGTCTAGGTGTCTAGCTCTGCTATGATCAACTCAGGAGCAAGTGGAAATTTTATGGATATCTCCTTTGCTCTGAAACAGGGGATACGTTCAGTGAAGAAGGCTACTCCAGTACAGATGGAGACTGTGGATGGCTCTCTACTGACTTCTGGACCAGTGGATCAAGAAACAGAGCCTTTGAGGGTCCTTATGGGTAAAGATCATCCGGAGAAAATGTATTTTTTGCTTATCTCTTCTCCCCACTTTCCCATTATTCTAGGGCTACCATGGCTGCAGGCGCAGAATCCTACGATTAACTGGGAGACCAAGGAATTACACTTTCCGGAGAAACAGATGAGTCAAGGAGTTTCAGCTTGCTCTGTTCCTAAAGGAACCATGTCAGTCCCTGAACTACCAGCTGTATACCAGGACTATGTGGATTTATGTGACAAGAAGAACGCTGATCAGCTTCCTCCTCACCGTCCATATGATTGTCCAATTGAATTATTGCCTGGAGCCGAGATACCTTTTGGTAAGATCTACCCCCTAGCGGGGCCCGAGCTAAAAGCTTTGAAGGATTATATAGACGAAAATTTAGCCAAGGGCTTCATACGCCCCTCTTCATCTCCCGCAGATGCACCCATCTTCTTTGTGAAGAAGAAAGATGGATCTCTGAGACCCTGCATAGACTATAGGGAACTCAATAAGGTTACTATTAGAAACCGTTATCCATTGCCTTTAATCCCTGAGTTGTTGGAGAGAGTGCGGCATGCCAAAATTTTCTCTAAACTGGATCTCCGTGGGGCCTATAACTTGGTCCGTATTAGACCTGGGGATGAATGGAAGACTGCTTTCAGGTCACGCTATGGACACTTTGAATATCTAGTTATGCCTTTTGGTCTGAGTACCGCCCAGCCACTTTCCAACACTTCGTGAATGATATCTTCAGGGATCTCCTAGATACATTTGTGGTGATTTATCTGGATGATATTCTAATTTTTTCTAACTCCACAGAGGAACATCATGGACATGTGAGAATGGTCTTAGAACGCCTAAGACAAAACCATCTCTACATCAAACTTGAAAAATGTGAATTCCATAGGACCGAAATTCAATTTCTGGGGTATGTACTATCTACGCAAGGGATTAGTATGGATGGAAGCAAGACCCAAGCAATCAAGGATTGGCCAATTCCTAGAAATGTGAAGGAGGTGCAGCGTTTCATCGGGTTTGCCAACTTCTATAGACGTTTCATTAAGAATTTTTCTGAGGTAGTGTCACCTATCACCCAACTTCCCCGGAAACAGTCTAGGTTCTCCTGGACCCCGCAAGCTCAGGAAGCATTTTCCTGTTTAAAGGATAAATTTACCACCGCACCTATCTTAGTACATCCCAACCCCGAGCTTGCCTTCATAATAGAGGTGGATGCTTCAGACTGTGCCGTTGGAGCTATACTCTCTCAGAGAACAGGTGAGAAGAATGTCTTGCATCCCTGTGCCTTCTTTTCCAGCAGTTGTCTTCGGCTGAGAGGAACTACGATGTGGGCAATAGAGAATTGTTGGCCATTATTGCCGCCTTCAAGGAATGGAGACACCTTCTTCAGGGAGCTGCACAGCAAATAGTCGTCCTGACAGACCATCGTAACCTTGAATTTATCAGGTCGGCTAAGTGCCTGACTCCTCGCCAGGCTCGCTGGAATCTTTTCCTAAACCAATTTAATTTTGTCATTTCTTATAGACCAGGATCGCGCAATGGAAAGGCTGATGCACTCTCTAGGATTCATTCAGCAGAGACACGTCCACTTACTCCTCCTAAGACTATTCTTCCTGACTCTAGATTCCTGGGAGTGATTCATAATCAAGACCTACTTAAGGACATCAAGGAAGCATACCATGCGGATTCTTTGTTGGCTCAACCCCCAAGGGACGTAAGTCTTGTCTTTAAGAATGGTGTGTGGATTCAGGGACAACGTCTGTATATACCTGAAACAGTCAGATTGAGAGTATTGCAACTCATCCACGATTCCAAGATAGCCGGGCATAGGGAATTCTAAAGACACAAGAATTTCTTTCTCGTTTCTTTTGGTGGCCCACTTACAGGAAAGATGTCTTAAACTATGTCACTTCATGTGAAGTCTGTGCAAGATGCAAAACACCTCGCTCCTCACCAACTGGTCTGTTGCAACCTCTTCCCACCCCGTCCCGCCCGTGGGGATCCATTTCTATGGACTTCATTGTGGAGTTACCAACCTCTCAAGGGAAGAACACCATTCTAGTGGTGGATTGACCGTCTAACAAAGGCAGCTCATTTTATCCCTTGTATCGGCTTACCCACTGCAAAACAGACATCAGACTTGATGATTAAGAATGTGTTTCGCTTACATGGAGTACCGGATGAGGTCATTTCGGATCGAGGGGTGCAATTCACTTCAAGGTTTTGGCAAAATGTCTGTGCAGCATTGGACATTAAAGTAAACCTTTCTTCTGCTTTTCATCCCCAGACTAATGGACAGACAGAACGAACCAATCAGACCCTGGAGCAGTATCTCTTCTGTTTTATCTGCCACCTACAGGATGATTGGGTGGATCTACTTCCACTGGCTGAGTTCTCTTATAACAACTCTCAGAGCGCCTCCACTAAGCAGTCTCCTTTTTACTCCAATCTAGGTTATCATCCTAACATTCTTCCTCGATTTCCCATAGATACGCCCTTGCCGGCAGTGGCTGAAAGAATCACTTCTTTACAAAAGAATATGGATCTTCTAAAGGAAAATCTAGAATTGGCTCAGGAAAGGTACAAGAAAGCAGCAGATAAATTTCGTAAACCTGCACCAGCTTTCAAGGTAGGAGATTTGGTCTGGCTGTCAACCAGAAATCTTAAATTAAAGATTCCATCGTCTAAATTGGGACATAAGTACATTGGACCTTATAAGATCAATAAGATTATAAGTGCTGTTGCTTGTCGTCTTCAACTGCCCAGAACTATGAGAATCCACCCTGTCTTTCATGTATCTCTACTAAAGGCTGCAACACCCAATACGTTTCCTGGACGTTCTTCTCCTTGCCCTGACCCAGTGCTGGTCGATGGTCAGGAAGAATTTATGGTGGAAAGGATTCTAGATTCCAGGTTGTACAGAAATCAGTTGCAATATTTGATTAAATGGCAGGGCTACCCAGTGGAGGACAACTCATGGGAACCAGTCAATAATGTAAATGCTCCTCGCCTGCTCCGCCAGTTTCATCAGAGGTACCCTGACAAGCCTGGTCTGAGGTCATCTGGAGGTTGTCCCTAAGGGGGGAGTAATGTAAGGTTCTTTGTCTCTGTTGACATGTTCCTTGAAACTCAGTTTTCCGTCGGCCATTTTGCTTTCTGTCTTTCTGCAGCTCTTGCCCTCAGTTAATATGGAGTTTCCAGTTTTCATGTTCCCGCCCTGATTCTTCCCTCTTGCTTCTTAAGCAGCCTCAGCTGAACAATCAGTGCTCCTGAATCAAGCCTCAGTCAGTCTGTGACCTGACTCCTGAAACCTTGGACTTGTACTCCAGCTATTCCCTACTTAGGAACCTTGGAACACTTTTGGACTCTGGAAACCTGCTGTTTGGTGAATCCATGTTTGCAGAGGAATTACGGTACAGAGAAGAGATCCTGAACCTGCTTTGGAGATTTATTGTAGTGCTTGAAGTTACTCTGGCCTGCTGTGTCTCCTGTCGCTGTTCCTGCAAACTGTGTGAACTTTTCAGCATGCTTGTATGAAGTAATACAAGTCATTTCATTTCAACCTATGTCTCCTGTGTTTTCCTCGCACCCAAGCACAAGACGCTATAGGAACTGTACACTATACATGACAACATAGGATCAACAGTTTTCCGACGACTCTTCACTCTGCAAAGGACGGGATGGACACCCCCCAATAGAATGTCCCATTCTCCCGCAGAAGAAACACCTTCCTGTCCTATGGCGCACCGCCGGTCCCCTTCCCCGAAATGATGTCCCTCCTAATTGCATAGGCTCCTCTGGACTGACCAGGGGAACCTCCATATAAGGGACCCTTGAAGAAGGTGGAGTCATCACAGGGGGCGGAGTTACCCCGCATCTCTCCCGAAGCCGTCTGTCAATGCGAATAGCAAGGGCCATAGCGGCTTCCAGTGACGCGGGAGGGTCATACTGTGCCAACACATCCTTTAATTTGTCAGATAAACCTTGACAAAACTGGCTCCTAAGAGCCGGGTCATTCCACTGGGTGTCCGTGGCCCACCTACGGAACTCCGAACAGAATTCCTCTGCCGGACGATCTCCCTGCTGGATCCTACGTAACTTAGATTCAGCAAGGGAGATCCGATCCGGGTCATCATATACAAGACCCAGAGCAACAAAAAAACCTATCCACTGACTGGAGAGCCGGGGAGCCCGGGGGAAGAGAGAACGCCCATGATTGTGGGTCCCCTTGTAGGAGCGAGATGACAATTCCCACCCTTTGTTCTTCACTCCCTGATGACCGAGGCCGCAGCCGAAAAAAAAATTTACATGCCTCCCGGAAAACAAAAAACTTGTCCCGCCCCCCAGTGAACCTGTCAGGGAGAGCTACTTTAGGTTCTGGTCCGGCTTGCTCCAGGGGATACAAAACCTTGGACTTAACGTCCGCCAGCTCCATGGACAAACTCTGCAACTGCCGAGCTAGACTGGCTACAGGATCCATGGTAGCTGGAGAGAATCTTTTGTCGGTCGGTGAAAATGTCACGCTGTCTCTGTGTACAGGAGGTCAGGGGCCTAAGCTGACCCTAAGCTGGGGCCCTGACTAATCCCTCTACCTGGAGATACTGTTAAAGGTACAGAGGACCAGGCCGCCAGCGTAACCCCTACCTCCTGAGGATCCCTGAACCTCAGTAATCTAGTCCTGAGAAGGACCCCGATCACAACAACAGGGAACAGGATAATATAAGCCAACACACAGTACTAGACGAACGAGACAGTACAAGGGGAAAACCAAAAAACACCTTGCATACAAAAACTCACACCACAACAACAGAGGGAACACCAACGGGTAAGGAGATAAATGATAAAGCGAGGAAGGGAAAAAAACCACACCAAGTACACTTCACTCCAAACTCCAAAATACCACGAGCCGCTCTGTTTGTCTGCAAGGAATGCTTTCACCGACAACTTCCCTAACAGACCAGCAGGTATTTGAAGGAGTCCCACTACTGCAGCATTGACTGCAGCTGGGCGAGACTGGGCCTCATCTAGCACAGAGAGAGAGAGAAAATTAACTCCCTCACTGCCGAAAAACACAAAGCACCAAAAACTCAGCTGCGAGAAGTCAGGCTGTGTAATCGTGACGATCTTCGTGGCGACACACCCGTGACAACGGGGGAATGAATAACCCAAACAATATGGCACATCCTCCTTGTGGAGTGTGCCAAGCTGGCGTAGAGAGACTTGTAGATCAGGCAATGGTTCCTGGGTAAAAGGTATTTACAAGCGCTCTTCCAAGAAGAAGAATCGCTTGCTAATGCCACCTACTGAGGTAGCCACCATGTAAGCCAATGTTGACCCTTTAACAATTCTTGTCACATGGCTTAGGACATTTTGCCAAACCAGAGTCTTCTCCAGCAAATCGTACCAGATAAGAACATAGAGGATGAGGCATACAACTAAAAGCCGGCCATACAAACTAGATGGCTGTTGGCCAAACTATCATTTGGCTGACAGCCCTGTCTCACAATTCCCCCATACAGAGGAATGCTCGGCTGAGTTTTCCTGTGTTCTCCATGACGTAGCCACTGTCAGAAACGTCTGGCGGCTTATATTCCCGATAAAAAAAAGTATCAGGAGATTGGATCCTAACCTCCCGATCCTTAAAGGGATTTTCCCATGAACAAAAGTATATTTTAATCAATAGATCTTGGAATAATAATAATTTACACAATTGGATGTGTTTAAATAAAATGTTCCTGTGCTGAGATAATCTTATAAATGTGCCCCTGCTGTGTACTGTGTAATGTCTGTGTCTGACCGTACAGGAACATGGTCTGATCATACCACAGGTCCTGAGCAGGGGGGAAGCAAAAGAGAGGATACAGACAGGACACCACGGGATCACAGATGATTCTTTTTTTGAAGTAAAACATTGTTTAAAAACAGGAAGGGAAATGCTTTACCTCACGAAAAGAATAAGCTGCGATCCGTGCTGTAATGTCTGTATACTTTCTTTTGCTTTCCCCCAGCCCAGGAGCTGTTGGATGATCAGATCATGTCCCTGTACGGTCAGACACAGACATTACACAGTACATAGCAGAGGCACATTTATAAGATTATCTCCGCAC
Organism: Oophaga sylvatica; assembly: GCA_033576555.1. Lineage (NCBI taxonomy): Eukaryota > Metazoa > Chordata > Amphibia > Anura > Dendrobatidae > Oophaga > Oophaga sylvatica. The sequence continues at coordinate 569,231,594 of JARQOD010000002.1, forward strand.
AGGAACATTTTATTTAAACACATCCAATTGTGGAAATTATTATTATTACCAGATCTATTGATTAAAATGTACTTTTGTTCGCGGAGAAAGCCTTTTATGGCTCATTTCACACTAAGCATTTTTTCAGCTTTTTTAAGCAAATTTTCAGCTGCATTTTACAGTACCAGCAAAGCCTATGAGATTTCAGAAATCTCATGCACACACATTTTTTTTATTGTCATCAGGATTTTGTGCTTTGCATGCTTTTTTGGACATAGAGCATGTCACTTCTTTCAACGTTTTTCACCCTGTGACTTCAGTGCGTGGTGAAAAAAAAACACACCAAAATGCAGTTATCAGGTTTTGCTGCGTTTTTTGTGCCAAAACATGATTCTATGGAATAAGATGTTTTTCAACACTAAACTTTATCAGCATGCACAAGAGACAAATCTATAGTAGAACAAAAAAAACGCAAGGAAAACGTTTTTTTTTTTGCTGCTTCTTTCCTACCAAGAGGTCAGGTTTTGCTGCAGAAAAAATAACACCTAGTGTGAAGTTATCCTTAGTCTATTAACATAATCTGTAGGGGAAAATTTAAGGAGATCCCAAAACATATTAAATGGTAGAAATTGTAGGACTTATCTACTGTGTATGGGGGCGTTTAGGCTCTGGTAGCATTTCCATTGAACTCTGTTGGATCTGACAGGGAGAATTTGACAGCACAATGCATTATTTTTGCCATCAAAGCAACAAGAACCACAAAATAAAACCAATGGATCCCAGTAATAGTCAATGGGATCCACTGGTCACCATACAATTATGCTGCACAACAGACCTGGCAGTGCATCGTGTTGTCTATCACAGTCTGAGCCTCTGTAAACACCGGTGTCATGGCTTCTGTCCACAACGGGCAGTGATGGATATGATAGATCCATGTTACAACAGATCCTGATGGACCTTATTGACTTTTAGTGGAGTCTGTCTACGTCCAGTATTGTAAATGGCAAGTAAAGCGCTGCAGAAAACAATGTTCTTGCTGTAATAAAAGTGATGGGAACCTGACGGGGCAGGAAAAAAAAATAAATGTATTCAGAACCCAAATCTACTAAACAGCAGCTCTGCAACATTAAAAACTTATCCACGTTCAAGAGAAACTCGGAGTTGTTCAATATTCAGCATCCGCCGTAATCTTCCCTCCAACCTGCGTTTTACATACAAAACTATTCCCTGTGGGTAAAGCCTGCTATTTGTCAGTATTCGGTGTGTAAAAGCTTTGGAACCCGACGATATCCCCTCCATATCCCCTCCTGTTCTCGGCGTTGCTTACATGCTGCTACCATTTCACCGACATGCAAATTCTTTCTTCTTTTAAAAGGAAAAATGTGGGTTATGATTATTAAGAGGCAGCCAGCACAATGAATCAAAGCCTGGCAATGAGGCTCACTTCGGAGCTGTCACTTAGGAAATTAAACACCATTATCTTGCGATTTACAAATTCTCCTGCATTTACTGTATTACCGCGGCCCTTGCACTCCATTTTATCTCTCTTACTGTTAAATATCTCCTCTCCCTGCTAACAGTGCTATAATTAACTTGCGAGACGCTAGTCAGTCAGCCTCGGCAACATGCCAAGAAATCAACCCCAATTACTATATTCACAATGTCAGTAATGCTCACTTCTCCGTTTATACTAATTTGAAATGGCAGGTTCCAACTTCCCATGTCTGAATTATACAATCCCATTCTCCTGCAATCCCATTATACACTAACGTAACATTAAAGCCTACAGAATGCGCTCTCTGTGTACTCACGTAGTGAAACAAAGTTCAAATGTACGATATATGGCAAACTATGGGATTGTGGGTGACACCACAAAGGCATAATGCCGGCACATGACTCATTGGCACCAGGGCTGTGGAGTCGGAGTCGTGGAGTCAGAGCCCATTTTGGTGGCGTTGGAGTCGGAATTGGAGTCGGTGTCATGAAAATTGAGGAGTTGAATTCGGAGGTTTGGTTTACCGACTCCACAGCCCTGGCATGAGGGAGTCGGAGTCGTAGAGTCAGAGTTGGAGTCGGTGTCATGGAAATTGAAGAGTCGGAGTTGAAAGGTTTGGCTTACCGTCTCCACAGTCCTGGCACGAGGGAGTCGGAGTCGTAGAGTCAGAGTTGGAGTCGGTGTCATGGAAATTGAAGATTCGGAGTTGAAAGGTTTGGCTTACCGACTCCACAGCCCTGGCATGAGGGAGTCGGAGTCGTGGAGCCAGTGTCATGGAAATTGAAGAGTCGGAGGTTTGGCTTACGGACTCCACAGCCCAACTTGGCACACATGTGTAGTTGGTATTGGAAGCATTTCCGCCATCTTTAGAGCCATCATCAGACATGCCGGGCACAGTGCTGCCATGTGTCACCCACGTATTTATTTACTCCAGAGTGATGCTATGTCTACACCAATTGCCTTTTTTGATACATTTAGTAATATCGCACTATTTAATACACAGGGAGATTATCAGAGAGATACAAGGTGATTTTCCGTCCATAGAATGGATGTGCTGTCTATACCTGAGGGGCTGTCAGGGACACATACTACCAGGACAACCCTTCTCGAAAACAGGAACAACGATGTAATGAGACAGAGAGTAATAATTATACTGAGGATGCATTCACAAGTCCGTGTTCCATGGTCTGGGTACATAATGCATTTTCCGGACTGGCTGCGAGTCTCCTCACATGAACCCAACAGCTTCATATACACCAGTGAGGATGTGGAGTTGTGGGTCAGGAGGTTCACGGTCTGTATAATCTTAGGGCACTATCACACTGCTTTCTTCGCCACATTCAGTGGTCCCATTGTGGCTTACATCCAAGCATCCTGCAAAACTGGCTTCAGGTGTATGTGCCAATGGGGCCATTGACTGTAATGGTGCAGACAGAGTCAACGGCCCTGTCAGCGCACACGTCTGAATCCCATTTTGCAGCGACTTAGGATCTGAATGGCCCAACAAACATAGGACAAAGCGCAGTGTGAAAGCAGCCTTATAGTGACTGTATAGGAACGTGGGAACTGTGTTTTATGCTTCGGCTTTTCTGATTATATAACAGGTTAGATGGATAAAGGTGGTCAGACACATTAGATGACTGTACAGGCTGGGTCTCACATAGCGATACACCAGCGATCCCGACAACGATCAGGATCGCTGGTGTATCGCTATATTATCGCTGCTGAGCTGCCAAACAGGTAGCTCAGGCAGCAATCAGCACAAGCGACACTGCGGGTAAACATCGCTAGTTACCGCAGTGTACCTTGGATACCAGCGCCCTGATGCAGGGAGCTGGTAACCAAGGTACACATCGGGTTTCCAGGGGCTGCGCGGTGCCTGGAAACCCGCTGTGTACCTTGGTTACCAGCTCCCTGCATCAGGGCGCTGGTATCCAAGGTACACAGCGGGTTTCTAGGCACAGCCCCGCGCCTGGAAACCCGCTGTGTACCTTGGTTACCAGCGGATCGCTGGTCTCCCGCCTGTCACACGCAGCGATGCGTGCCTGTCAGCGGGAGACCAGCGATCAAAAAATGTCCAGACATTTCAGCGACGATCAGCGATACCCAGCAGGGGGGCTGATCGTCGCTGAATGTCACACACAGCGATATCGCTGGTGAGCTCGCTGCTGCGTCACAAAACTAGTGACTCAGCAGCGAGATCGCTATGTGAGACGGGGGCTTAAACAATTCTGAAAAACTGATCGTTTGTCGGGTACAATGATTTTTAAAAATTGCTTAAAATTATGGATATCAGCAAAAAGAATGATGTGCTGCCAATAACATGGCATTCTATTGGCACATAATAATCATGCTAACAATTGTTCTGTGCACACTGAACATTTGTCAGCCCATAAAAACAAACCAGTAAACGACCACCGACCGGTTGTATCCGATCGGCAGTCATATAACGGCATGGATCGTGTAAATCCAGCATAATGCGTATGGGAATTATCAGACTCTCCCGTCAGGGAAGAGGTGAGGGAAAACAAAAATCAAGAGTGTTTGATTTTAACACAGCAGATCGTTTACTCCACTGAGATATAAGCCAGTGATAAAGGTGTCTGACTGTCACTTGTTACCTTCTCTTCTTCTCTTCACTGAGAGCAGGGAGGTCACTGAGAAGAGATGTTGGCTGATCAAGCATTGAGGTGACCCCTACCTAACGAGTACATGCAACTTCAAGGGGTATTCCATCTTCCAGTAGGAGCAAGTTATCTCACATCCCATGACCTGTATCTCCCTTTTAACTGGAGCAGTGGTTCAAGTATGCAAACCACTACTTATTTGGTTCTCTAAGGGAATGCCCAAGATAGCTGAGCGCTGGGCTCCCCGAAGTCCAGAAATCCCAGAAACAATGAATGGAGATGTTCTATGCAGGATTGAATGACACACCATACAAATGGGGGGCACGAAACCTCTGTTCGATCAGCTGGTGGGGGTCACAGCGGTCTGACAACTCATCTAATAGTTATCACCTGTCCTGAGTATTTTTCCCACTGGATATCCCCTTTAACAGTCATGTGGTAGGCCGGGAAGATGGAGGGAAGAGTATACACTGGATTACTGTACACTGTTTCATATTATAATTTCTCTGTGTTTAATTCAATTCGAAAAACTAGCCTATAAGTCTCCTTACTCCGGCTTGGCACTTTCCACAAGGGGAGTAACGTTCCCCTTTATAGACCCCGTCAAGAGTCCTCTCACCTAACCAAATTAGATATCCTGCTTTGCACTGATGAGGGGCAACACCCTGAAACACGTCTGCAAATGGAATTTCTGGTTTGACTTCTTATCCTAAGTCAGGTGGCAAGGCCATTATAGAGTCGCTATTGATTTTTAGGATCAATACATCTACTAATTGGCGCCAGTGATCAAGTCCTCTTCCTTCTGAACAGGTTGTTAGTATATACTGTTAAAAAAGTGGTTTCTATATTCAGTTCTGTAACATACTATTCCTTAGAAGTCATTCTTGTAAAATTTCTACAATGACTGCTATTTAAAAACAAAAAAAGAAAGAAAAATTAAAGATTTTATAAAATGATGAGCAATCTTCATGTGCAATTTCAATAGTTTCATCTCAAAATCTATTTACGGTAATTGCCAAAACCACAGCCAGTATAAAAACTCAAATCCCAGCTATAGATCTCTAGATACATGGCCGTGCAGGCAGAACAACCTTGGCTGAAAATATTTTTTCACATTTCTGAAAAAGAAGGAACCAGCTTATTGCACGAGGAACAAAACATTCTACAGTCTAGTAACAGGAGCGCAGACGCTGGCGCCCACCTCGTACCTACTCTCTTCTCGCACATCCCAAGACAAACCATAATATTCAGTCATCACAAGTCGGCAACATTTTCTAGTTCAGCAACATCAAAAAGACTTCAGAATGACTGAACGCGCTTTAAAATTTAATCAGGGCTATGGAGACAAAAAGCACAGGAAGTGATGTACAAAGAAAATAGCATCGGCGGAGGCAAAGTACAGCGTGTCTTAACTCCATGGCCTAAATGATCAAACTGTCTACCTAAGAGCAAAGGGTACCGGTGAACGGGTTTATAGGTAAAGGCTGCACCAGATGGTCATAACCAAGGAAATATATTCCACAGGGCAGACCCATGCAGCTCCACGAGAGAGGGGGCTCAGCTCTGGTTGGTCTCATCTCCTTTCCTATTGAGCATCATGAAATGGCGCAGGACTCTCCTCCGAATGGTGAACAAGAGAAGCAAATGACTAAGTTGTTGAGAGATTATCGGTTATGTGTCTCCCATACACAATACACACAGAGGGATTCCTGCTTTACATTCCCTAGTTAACACACATACAGAAAAAAGGAGTAAATCATGCAGCAGAACTGAGCAGTGTAGATGTGAATCTATCTCTGGCGAGAAGTAAAACCTGTTAGGATTGTTCTCTGCACAATCTTTCAGTATCTCCCTCTGCTTGTTTCCTCACCTGCTTTTCGCTCCTTCGATCTTAGATAGCCTCACACCTCACCGTACTTGCAGTCTCTCTTGTCTTGAGCAGGAATGATTTGAGCTGTGTCTTTTCATAGTGGATACGGTAAGTTTAGGAGGGAGAAAAAGTGGTACGTAAGTAGAGAAAGAAGCAAAAATCTCTGATAAAGTTTCTTATATTCATCTGTACTATTGATTAATGCAAAGTTTGTAGAAAGTACAGTTCATTTAAAGAACCATACTTAGTTATAAACGACAAAGAAAACCGACAAAAATAGACTTGTAATATATTAGATATACTATGTAAATGCTACTATTACTTTGTTAGGAGGTCTTTTCTATACCTCTTGGTAAATGAAAGCACCTAGAAAAATTCCCTAGCAAATGTATGTTGTAATCCAACCCATGGATATCGGGGCATGCTGGGGTTTCTAATTTAGGAATTGCAGAGCCACGGTTTGTAGCCAATGCTGCAATCATATCATGCCCAAATTGATAAAAAAAAACCCAATCTGCGAGCAGCAGTGAAGAAGCTTCAGTGTATCTCATCCAAGAAAATATATTCAACACGTTCTAGTAGACGAACACCAAAGGTAAGTCCACAAGATGTATTGCAGAAATTTCTATGATTATCGCTATTAAAAAAAGGGCTTGCAGAAATCAACATGCCTGGTGCCAAAACAATCCCATTCAGTTATATGGTTCCCTAAATCTGCAACAGAGCCGTCTCATGTGAATACGGCTGTCTTCCACATACAGCCAAAATTAGAAGTATAGTTGAAAAAGCATTTCACCATTAATCTATGGTTTATGTGACACACAATATTTCATGGGGAAACCACTTGTCACACACACGTGACCGGCATTAAGACGACACTTTCCTGTCCGACCTCCGCATATAATGAGAATGCAAAGTCTTCTTTCTGTATGAGACAATGTAATTGAAGTCAATGACCCATAAAGGTGCAGTTTGTTACAGCCCACATCTACAATTAGTATACAAATTACAGATACGTTATCGATGATGACATTCTAGGCAATAAACACAGAAGAAAGTCGCTTTCTCAATAAAACGTGTTCCGCGCTTTGCTTGGCAACTTGATGTGTTTTAATCTTGTAGTATTTATTGTGGTTGTTCAGGAGAATGTGAACAGACCAATAAAAGTGCCAGCGGGACGAGAGCGAGATGTAGAGGCACGCCAAGCATGGTACATGGGAAAATGGGAGAATCTACAGTGGGTACGGAAAGTATTCAGACCCCTTTAAATTTTTCACTCTGTTTCATTGCAGCCATTTGGTAAATTCAAAAAAGTTCCTTTTTTTTATCATTTCTACCATATGACGTACTATCCCGTCCATGTGACCTGGGCCTTAAGTCCCAGTGACGGGATAGTACATCATATAGTATCAGACGCGCGGCCGATCGCGGCCGGGTGTCAGCTGATTCTCACAGCTGACACCAGGCACTAATTGCCAGGAGCGGTCACGGACCGCTCTCGGCAATTTAACCCCCGAAACACTGCGATCAAAGATGATCGCAGCGTTTCGGCGGCTGCAGAGGGGCTGACAGCACCTCTGCTTTTGGATCAGAGATTCCGCAGCATGACGCGGTGTCCCGATCGTTCCAATTGAAACCAGGATGTCGTCACAAAGACATCCGGGTCTCCAGGTCAAAGAGACTTCCTGACATGCGCAGTGCATGTCAGAAAGTCTCAGGTTAGTGCACAGAAGCTGCAGCGCTGCAAGCTTCTATAGCATGCAGCTGCTGCTTCATCTGCATGCTATAGAAGCGATCAGCCTGCAGAAAATGACTTTCCCATAGTGGGACAATGTGTAAAAATAAGAATTAAATAAAAAAAAAAAATTCAATAATTGTAAAAATATTTAAAAAAAAAAAATTATAAAAATAATATTTATTATATCAATAAATAAATATTTTAGTGAAAAAAAATCTAAACAATAGAAGTACACATATTTAGTATCCCCGCGTCCGTAACAATCCGACCTATAAAACTGTCCCACTAGTTAACCCCTTTAGTGAACACCATAAAAGAAAAAAAAAAGGCAAAAAAAACAATGCTTTCTCAGAATACTGCCAAACAAAAGTGGAATAACACGCGATCAAAAAGACGGATATAAATAAACATGGTCCTGCTGAAAACGTCATCTTGTCCTGCAAAAAACAAGCCCCTGTACAGCGTCATCAGTGAAAAGATAAAAAAGTTATAGCTGTCAGACGAAAGCGATGCAAAAATAATTATTTTTTATATAAAATAGTTTTTATTGTATAAAAGTGCCAAAACATAAAAAAACAATATAAATGAGGTATTGCTGTAATCGTACTGAACCGACGAATAAAACTGCCTTATCAATTTTACCACACGCGGAACGGTATAAACGCCCCCCACTCCCCCAAAAGAAATTAATGATTTGCTGGTTTTTGTTCATTCTGCCTCCCAAAAACCGGAATAAAAAGCGATCAAAAAATGTCATGTGGCCAAAAATGGTACCAATAAAAACATCAACTCGTCCCGCAAAAAACAAGACCTCTTATGACTCTGTGGGCCAAAATATGGAAAAATTATAGCTCTTATAATATGGTGATGCGGAAACTTTTTTGCAACAAAAAGCGTCTGCCATGCGCCCAAACAGTGGTTCCCCCCACATATGGGGTATCGGTGTACTCAGGACAAATTACACAACAACTTTTGGGGTCACATTTCTCCTGTTTCCCTTGGGAAAATAAAAAATTGGGGGCGGGAAGATCATTTTTGTGGAAAAATTATGATTTTTTTATTTTTACAGCGCTACGTTATAAACGTCTGTGAAGCACTTGGGGTTCAAAGTGCTCACCACACATCTATATAAGTTCCTTATGGGTCTACTTTAAAAAAATGGTGTCACATGTGGGGGGTTTCCACTGTTTAGGCACATCAGGGGCTGTCCAAACGCGACATGGAGTCCGATCTCAATTCCAGCCAATTCTTAGTTGAAAAAGTCAAACGGCACTCCTTCCCTTCCGAGCTCTGCCGTGCGCCCAAACAGTGGTTTCCCCCCACATATTGGGTATCAGCGTACTCAGGACAAATTGCACAACAACTTTTGGGGTCCAATTTCTCCTGTTACCCTTGGTAAAATAAAAAAAAATTGGATCTGAAGTAAATATTTTGTGAAAAAAAGTTAAATGTTCATTTTTTTTTTTAAAACATTCCAAAAATTCCTGTGAAGCACCTGAAGGGTTAATAAACTTCTTGAATGTGGTTTTGAGCACGTTGAGGGGTGCAGTTTTTAGAATGGTGTAACTTTTGGGTATTTTCTATCATACAGACCCTCAAAGTGACTTCAAATGTGATGTGCTCCCCAAAAAAAAAAAAGGTGTTGTAAAAATGAGAAATCGCTGGTCAACTTTTAACCCTTATAACTTCCTAACAAAAAAAAAATTTGGTTCCAAGATTGTGCTGATGTAAAGTAGACATGTGGGAAATGTTATTTAGTAACAATTTTGTGCGCTATGACTCTCTGATTTAAGGGCACAAAAATTCAAAGTTTGAAAATTTTCAAAATTTTCGCCATATTTCCATTTTTTTCATAAATAAACGCAAGTTATATCGAAGAAATTTTACCACTAACATGAAGTACAATATGTCACGGGAAAACAATGTCAGAATCGCCAAGATCCGTTGAAGTGTTCCAGAGTTATAATCTCATAAAGGGACAGTGGTCAGAATTGTAAAAAATTGGTCCGGTCATTAACATGCAAACAACCCTCGGGAGTGAAGGGGTTAATGTACACTCTGCACCCCATCTTGACTGAAAAAAACAGAAATGTAGAAATTTTTGCAAATTTGTTAAAAAAGAAAAACTGAAATATCACATGGTCATAACAGTATTCAGACCCTTTGCTCAGTACTGAGTAGAAGCACCTTTTGAGCTAGTACAGCCATGAGTCTTCTTGGGAATGACGGAAAAGGTTTTTCACACCTGGATTTAGGGATCCTCTGCCATTCTTCCTTGCAGATCCTCTCCAGTTCCGTCAGGTTGAATGGTGAACGTTGGTGGACAGCCATTTTCAGGTCTCTCCAGAGATGCTCAATTGGGTTTAGGTCAGGGCTCTGGCTGGGTCAGTCAAGAATGGTCACAGAGTTGTTCTGAAGTCACTCCTTTGTTATTTTAGCTGTGTGCTTAGGGTCATTTTCTTGTTGGAAGGTGAACCTTCAGCCAAGTCTGAGGTCCAGAGCACTCTGGAAGAGGTTTTCATCCAGGATATCTCTGTACTTGGCCGCATTCATGTTTCCTTCAGTTCATGTTTCCTTCAATTGCAACCAGTCGTCCTGTCCCTGCAGCTGAAAAACACCCCCCTAGCATGATGCTGCCACCACCATGTTTCACTGTTGGGATTGTATTGGGCAGGTGATGAGCAGTGCCTGGTTTTCTCCACACATACCGCTTAGAATTATCACAAGAAAAGTTCTATCTTTGTCTCATCAGACCAGAGAATCTTATTTCTCATAGTCTGGGAATCCTTCATGTGTTTTTTTTTAAGCAAACTCTATGCGGGTTTTCGTATGTCTTTTACTGAGGATAGGTTTCCGTCGGGCCACTCTGCCATAAAGGCCCGACTGGTGGAGGGCTGCAGTGATAGCTGACTTTACCTCTTTCACCAAGGCTCTTCTCCCATGATTGCTCAGTATGGCTGGACGTCCAGGTCTAGGAAGACTTCTGGTGGTCCCAAACTTCTTCCATTTAAGGATTATGGAGGCCACTGTGCTCTTAGGAACCTTGAGTACTGCACAAATTCTTTTGTAACCTTGGCCAGATGTGTGCCTTGCCACAATTCTGTCTCTGAGCTCCTTGGCCAGTTCCTTTGACCTCATGATTGTCATTTGGTCTGACATGCACTGTGAGCTGTGAGGGCTTACATAGACAGGTGTGTGCCTTTACAAATCAAGTCCTATCAGTTTAATTAAACACAGCTGGACTTGAATGAAGGAGTAGAACCATCTCAAGGAGGATCACAAGGAAATGGACAGAATGTGACTTAAATATGAGTGTCTGAGCAAAGGGTCTGAATACTTAATGACCATGAGATATTTCAGTTTTTCTTTTTTAATAAATTTGCAAAAATTTCTATATTTCTGTTTTTTTTCAGTCAAGATGGGGTGCAGAGTGTACATTAATGAGAAAAAAATGAAATTTTTTGAATTTACCAAATGGCTGCAATGAAACAAACTGAACAATTTAAAGAGGTCTGAATACTTTCCGTACCCACTGTAAAAAGCCCAAAAATATCACATGAGCGCCGCCATCAACTCACATGATGCATGTGTCAGCACCGAGTGTCTGAGTAGTCACCGACTTCTGGCACAAGGGTATAGACATCTCCTATGTCGCCAGCATTTACAGAGCGCAGTGCATTGCATACATGTCCCTATTCGAGTGTCCTGTTATCCCGATACTGTACATCTATACAGATATAACAAACCAGCACCTGATGCATTTGTACAGCAAAGTCTCTACCACAATTAAAAATGGCACGAAGGTGTCATCCATGAGATGAAATATTCACTGGAAATTCACTGTAAGGAGTTCTATGCGCCCATCAATGTGAGCTGCCCAGAGACATAAACAACTCTCTTTATTCTCTCACCAACTTTACCATAATTACCAACAATACAGTACATATGGCTATATGTAAGGGCAGGGTCAGGCGACGTACAACTCGGAGCGACATTGGATCACAGTGCTCGGACTGGCTGGCGGTTTTGTCGACCAGAGCGTGACAGCTCCATAGATTTCTAGGCATTTCGGGTTGGGAGAGCTGCCGGCCAGTCCGAGCATTGCGGTCTGATCTCAAGCCGATTTATACATCCGTCTGACTCTAACCTAATATAAATGAGAAGTACTGACCAAACAAAAGTCTGCTGAGGAAATAATTAACATCGATGGGATTCAGTCCGTTAGTAGGATTTCACACATAGTGCTCGACAGATTCCCCGACTGCAGCACTACCACAGTTCTTACATATACAACAGATTTATGCAATAAAGGCAACCATACTATTGGGAATAATGTGATCCTAGTATCTGCAATTACCAGAAATACCATTTAAAGGCTGTATACAGCTTTGCACAGTTTTTATTGTCCATTTGGACATATTTTTATAAATAGTGTTCATTAAACATTTTCTCCCATTTGGCTGCTATACAGCATCAGTGTGTTCTTTAAAGGGAACCTGTCACCAGGTTTGCCCCATATGAGATCATACTAACATGCAACAAAAGAAGAACACCTTTCATTACACTCACCTGTGCGGCGGTCGGGGCTGATAGGTGTTGCTGGTCTTGGTCACTTTGTCTTTCGATGCCATCCTCCTTCTGTGCTTCGCGTCCTACATCATCCACACAGTCTCCCCGACATTGCGCTCCTGCGCAGGCGTACTTCTGTGCCCTCTGAGGGCAGAGCAAAGTACTACAGTGTGCATGCGCCGGGAGAGGACAAATATCCCTGGCGCATGCGTACTGCAGTACTTTACTCTGCAAGGTACACCTGCGCATGACCACAATGCCGGAAACACTGTGTGGATGACGTAGGGAAGAGTCATCCACATGAAGCAAGAAGGAGGCCGGCATCACATTAAGAAGGGAGGCACCGGACCAGGACCAGCAATGCCCCCGGAAAGGACTGCCCCACAGATGAGTGTAATAAAAGGTGTTTTTCTTTTGTTGCAGGCGGATCTGGGGCATATACACAGAATATTAGTAGGTGGTGGTCACATCTCATATAGGGCAAACCTGGTGACAGGTTCCTGTTAACTAACCAAGTGCTCAGCAAAAATGTTACAAGACCATAAGAGCTCCCTTCCTGATGACTCTCTCTGCTCCTCATGCCTTCTGTCAGTTAAATGTCAGAATTAAAAGTCAAACGTTGATGATTCGATATGTCTGTATCGGCCATGGCTTTCCCGACCCTAAAGCAAGAGCCTCATATATGCCTATGAGAATACTGAGTTTGGGTAAAGAAACATGTGGCTGGTCAAGACATTGTGACCCATACGTGGATCACAAATATCAGATGTGGAAAACCAGTCCCAGAGATAGTACCACAGAGGGGCTTTACTAACATCTCTACATCTGAACAGTATCCCAAAAAGGGCAAAAAAAAAAATCGGTCTATAGAAAAGGAGGAAAGCACAGGAAGAGGAGATTACAGGATAGAAGCTATGATGAAAGATGGGTTAGAGTGAAAAGTTGTTATCCTAGCAGTCTCGTGTGCGAATAGTGTCTTCAGCATGCTCGAAAACTATGCTCGAGTCGCTGCGGCTGCATGTCTCGTGGTTATTCGGCAGCCACAACACATGCAGGGATTCCCTCTTTGATAGGCAATCCCTGCATGTGTTGCTGCACCCTATCCGAGCACGCTCACTCATCACTAATTGGTTACTGAACACATCAGCACCTTGGATACACAGACTATATATCCAGCCTATATTACATGGAAAGACACTCCCTCAAAGAAATATCTGAAACTTTTATCAGGCTGCAAACTGCATATAAGAGGCTTGAAAATGAATGAATGAAGATTGCAGATAAACTTTGTGGCATCTTATTAAAGGGTTGTCGGGGACTATTACATTGATGGCCTATTCTTTGAATTGGTCAACAATGGCTGATTGGTGGGGGTGGAACATTCGGCATGCCCACTTATCAGCTTTTCCAGGTGCTGGCTGGAAGTGGTCAGTTGCGGTGTAGAACCGCACAGCTCCAACTGATACAGTAGCCACATCCACGAACTGAACATCCGCCACCTATTCGAGTCAAAAGAAGGTGGAGGTGCAGTGTCCAGCCGCGGCCACTACACCATTGACAAAACTGTGCTGCACGGAGCACTTCCAGCTGGCACCGGAAACAGCTGATCGGCGGAGGTGCCGTGCCATGCCGCACCCCACAATCAAATATTATCAACCTATCCAAAGGATAAGCCATCTATGTATAAGTCCTGGACAAACGCTTTAACTAAACGAAAACAACTAACATGCAAAACATTTTTTTTCCAGGTTAAAAGATGTCTATAGCCAACATACATGGCCAAATTAGATGATTTTCATTGAGATATGGAAAAAGGCACAGGTCAGTTCTGACCTTATAGTGTAGGTTCCCAGACTGCTTACGGGTAATTCAATCATTACTGGACGACCCATGTAAACCCCGCCATCATTGATCTGCTACAGCATAAAGCCATACCATCATCAAATATTAGCCTACTGGGAAATCACTTGGCTAGGCTTTCCCCACTAAATACACAACTTCAGTCATCGTGGAGCATCCATGAACATAATGCAAACATGGGGTTATAGGCATAAACTTTAGTTCTGCATTAAAACTCCAGTTGGTGAATACATTCTTGGGCTAGGATCTTCTGAGTGCATTCAAGGCTGAGATGGGAATATTGTCTATGTGGCGACCACAATTGGGGAGGGCTATGAAAACAGCTCCACCCTGTCCTGAATACCCATAGAAGTGAATGGGAGTTACAGACAGAGGTTCTGTAACTCCTTCAAGTGATTATTTTCATGAGGGTAAATATTTATATATTTCCAACTCACATAAGACAATTATAAATGGAAAAAGTAAAAAATAAATTGCAGACTTCTAGGGAAGAAATAAATAAATTAATCGCTTTGCAGCCGAGGTGTTAAATTACACAGACAAGCTGTCATGTAAGTTAATTACAGGATTAATACCTGATCGCTCTCAGAGTTGAGTAATGTCCTTTGCACATAGTGCAGGAGACATTCATCTGCATTTAGAAAAATATCTGATTCCCCACCCTCATGGAGAGGCCGCACGCCACGCTCACTATAATTATACTTATATGGCATTACGTCAGCCAGACATTACATAACATTAGCAGGAATGGCGTTAGAAAAATATACATAATACATATCAAAGTCTAGAGAATACAGCCTAATAGGGGACGTCTCATCTTCTACAAGAATACAACACTCCACAAGCGTCCTGAATGCCGGGGAAGGTGGGGGTCCGGCTCGCCCCTGCATGATTGACAGTTCGGACCAGCGGCATAACCACGTCGCTAGCCTAAACTATGCACACTCCGATCATTATTATTAATAAATATTTGTTGGAAGCAGTTTTGACTGGTAAACTAGGCAACGAGCAGTAAAAAAGAGAATTAAAAATCTCTCCGTTATTGAGAAGAGACAATTTTTAGAGGGGTTGATCACTACTCTTTCACTGATGATTGATGAGGATGTTGCGAAACCTGACACACCCGCCAACAGTTACCAGTGCCGTCCGTGCTTCCGGAACACAACAGCGCTGTCATTTTTATAGCTGCCTAGTTTCATTAGAACAGGAGACGGATCTGCATTACCCAGCAGCGGCCACTACAGTTTTGATAGGGCTGATGTTTCCTGGCAGCAACGGAGAACTTCCAGCCATCGCCGAGGCCGATAACAGATAGCCGGTGGGGGTTCCAGGTGTCGCGCCCCCACCCATCAGATATTGATGGCATATCAAAAGGATACGCCATCAATAAAAAAAAAAGTAGTGGCCAACCTCTTTAACATCAAGTACGCTGCCAAATTGAATGTTTTTTTTTTTTTTTACAGCTCTGAAGTTGTAAACTTTGAACTTTTATGATGTATCTGTTCAACACATGTCATTATATTACCCATGGGTGACGGTTACTTAAAACCAAAAAGAAGCCTCCTACAGGCACATATCACTCGCAGACTAGAATGACATCCGTATAACAGGTATGTCACAAAAAGCTCATCAGCCAAACAGATGCCTTATTAGTTTTTGGGTGATGAATACCACTGTTAGGCATCCGATTCCGGGTGCGTGCACTAAAGAGGGGCCAAAAATTCAATGTGAACCTAGCTCTAATGTGTCCTGTGAGAGGAGTCTTCCCTGGGTAGAGGCCGTATGAAGCAGACACTCGGTGCCAGAGAGGGGAGATGAAGCTGCACATAGCATGTATTAAAAGCACAGAAATGCCCGTGTTCCTGTATGGAGTATGTGTATATGTTTAATACCACGCAACCATAGAGATCCCAGAAGCCTGGCCCAGTGAGACCTGCATATAAATAGGAGCAGCATGGAAACTATGAATATATGACTGCCACATTAAATAAATGACCGCCGCGAAGTGTTCCTTAATAAAAATAAACTATTACAATTTGGAAGAGAATTTGAGTTCTCAAGGTCTGATCAGGTTTTACCTGGCACCAATTACCGAAAAATATTCTAAAACAACAGCTCAGACATCAGATAACTACTGCAGCTGACACCAATCAGGTTTATAGACCGGCGGCAAAGTGAAATCGATCAGAAGGAATTCAATGGACAGCTGCAGGATCGGGGGTGGCGTAATGCACGCCCTTTTCCTCCGCCATTTACGTCGAATAGGTGCAAAAAGTGAACGGCGCCGACATTTTAAACACTTCGGCTTCTTCCGGATCCTCTGCGCCGCACAGAAAATTGATGGAAAGGATTAGCCTGTGTGCATTTACTGTTAACTAAAGCAAAATTATCCCTGTTGAACTTTGATGAGCCACGTCAGAATCTGATTATAAGCGGCTGGAGCTGTGTATAATGAGTCTGAACAGAATGGTTAGTTTACCAGAAAATTACGCCTACTCATGTACGATACAGTAATTATAAGCAATTAGGAACTTAGCAAGAGAGCAACTGATGAAGAAAAGCTCAAAATCTAGATTCATCTCATATATTTCACCATTTATAAATTACTTGCAGCGGTCACATTAATAAGAAAACAAAGAGACTGTGGTACGTCATTTACTGAGAACAAATGGTGCCATTTAGAGAAAGCAACGTATAATAAGGTTAATGTTCGTCTAAAGGAGAACTGAAGCCAGATTTTGTTATTCCATTCTTTTTTTTTTAAACTTTGAAAAGCAGAGAATTATCAAAATTATCTGAAAAAAAAAAAAAAAAAATAGGTCTTTTCGCCAATGGCAACCAATCAGAGCCCAGCTTTTATGGCTTGGAATGTCTGGGGATATGACAACTGAGCTGTGATTGGTTGCTAGAGGTAAGAAAAGAAGAAGTTTTCTTTGTTTGACAGTTTTGATAAATGAGGCGGTTAGTCACAGACGTGTCTATAAAATAAGGACAATACTGGGTATTCATGTATTATATGATAGAATCTAAATATGCAAATTGCCTCTTCAGAGAGGAAGAGGACTAGAACTCTAGCGCCACCTATTGGAAGCAGCGATCCTAAAAGTCAGTATCGACCCTCTAACGAGACTTACAATATGACTTAAAAGGAAAACCAGGATCTCAATTTGTAGACACGGTGTTTCCAAGTGTTGCCACTCATCAGTGCAAAGTATGAGATCTGATGTGGCTACATGAGAGGTTCTGAACTGGGGTCCAATTTCTCCCGGTGGAGAGTGACCAGCCAAGTATGGCATGCCTGTGTGAGGAGACTTATAAGCCATGCAGTGCTCCTCTGGGAAATTAAATATGAAACTTGTCTCATAAGAGAGCAAAAGGACAAGAATTCTAGCGCCACCTATTGGCATCAAAATTAGTCACCCCCAATGCATATTGTATCCCCACTTGGATGAGATTAAACAAAAACCTTTTTTTTTTTTTTTTAATAAATCAAGTCTACGCTGGTCCTACACGTGCAATAGTGACATCAGCCAGTCACCTAAATCCACTATAAAAACATAAAAATCTCCATCAGGAGCAGGAAATAATCTGCTGACAGAAACCTCAGGCACTGGAGTCACATGGGAACAAAGGTTTGGCTATGATTAGTCAATTTTTGTTTTAAGGCGAAATTACGGTTCTACAATATTAATGAACTTTCTCCTT
Source organism: Oophaga sylvatica (assembly GCA_033576555.1). Taxonomy (NCBI): domain Eukaryota; kingdom Metazoa; phylum Chordata; class Amphibia; order Anura; family Dendrobatidae; genus Oophaga; species Oophaga sylvatica. The sequence continues at coordinate 569,249,437 of JARQOD010000002.1, forward strand.
AGACCTCGTTCACACGCTCAGTATTTGGTCAGTATTTTACATCATTATTTGTAAGCTAAAACCTGGAGTGGATGAGCATTGCAAAACTGGTGCACGGGATTCTATTATACTTCTGATTGTAAGCCAAAACCAGGAGTGGAACAAATAGGGATATAAATACTGACCAAATACTGACCGTGTGTCCTTAGGATAGGTAACTGGTACCGGATTGGTGAGGGTCCGACGCTGGGCACCCCCACAGATCAGCTCCGGTAGGAACCGGATGTAAACAGTAGACAGAGCTGGTCACCGCAGCTTGGGGCACTGGCTGTGTAGTGGCCGCCACTGAGTACTGCAGTTCAGATCCTATTTTGTTCAGTTGAGCAGAGCTGCGGCCACAACAGTGATCATAGTGGTGCTTTTCTGCTGCCGGAGCTTACAACAGCTGATCAATGCAGTTGTCAGAGCCGCCTCTTCTGATATTGATGATCTATCCTACGTATGAGGCATCAATAGGCTGGAAAACCCTTTTAAAAACCATACACATTTTTCGCTTTTTAATCTTGGCATTCCACATTGGAAAACTTAATAGTTTATCAGGAACATGACCAAAAGTGTCAAATATGAACACATTTTTGTTCTACCCCCCTTGATGGATGTACTTTATATATTGGTGAGTAATTATCAAAGTGCTATTCAAGTTTGAAAGTTATCCCCATCAGTGGGATAGTGGATCACTTTACTATCGCTGGGACCCCCACCTGACCCGAGAACTGGGCCCCTGTGCCCTGTGGCCTCATTCATTCTTGTGTGAGGGTCGATCACCATCTGAGCACAGAGATCGGCTCTCTTTGGCAGCTCCATTAAGAATGGATGGAGCGGGAGTGTGCATGATTGATCAACCGATCACTGCCCCATTCAGTGATCAGCTCTCGGGATTGTGGGGGTCCCAGAGGTTGGACCCCAAAGATCAGGAATGTTTCCCCTATCTGAGGTATAGAGGATTATTCTCAAGTTTGGAAGTTATTTGATTCGGTAGGACAAGCATACAACAACAAAAAAATCACAATGCCTCGCAGTTTTTTTTTTTAAATGAAACTCCCCCAAACATTCCCTTCTGATAGTAGCAGCAGACCCCCATACACATCAGTGCTGTCCCATCCTGCAGTTATTGTGTTGGCAAGGACCTGTGTAATGTGTATGGCCAGTTTGAGACATGGCTGATAGTTTGACCTCACTAAACCCAGTACTGGCAGCTTTATGGGAACATGTTTGTTTCATACTATTCATCTCTACCTCCTAAAACGTGGTTTGCTTTTGGTACAATACATATTTCTAGCTTTTGGTCCCTTTTTATTCCTTCTATAATGCCCCATTAAATCTGATTTAGGAAGGGAAGAACACGAGGGCGGCTCAATACCAAAACCACGTCCTGGCGCGAAGTACAATATACAGTATGTACTATTTGGAGCGTTTGCTTTACTGTCAAGGAGCCGCGGTGTGAAGAGTTAAGTGGATATATGTGACGGAAAACATTTCTTTTCATACATTTCACTCTGAACTACAGACACAAGAAAAAGCAGGGTACTAAAAGGTTTACAAAATCTCCCGATTCTGCCGCTGCCAACTAAAACACCTACTATGAATTCAGTAATACGTTAGCAATCATAAATCATACAGCTAGACGTTTTAAAAGGAAAAAAAGTGGATTTATTGTCACATTGTAGACGCAGGGTAAAAGCACAAATCCATTTTTCCATATATTCATCAACTCTCTGGATGTGTTAATGCACAAAGAATCCTGGAGTATAGAAAAAAAAACACTCTATTTTCCCTGTTCTCAACATTGCCTCTATTCTTTATCAAAACAGCATTTTCCATGCAAAGCGCATTAATCCGAGGGGGCTGCTCCATATGTAACCTCTGTGGGAGGAATACAGCAATCATGTGTCATTATGGAAGGGGAATATATGTATGATATCAATAGGAGAAAAAGGAGAAAACAAAGGCACAGACTTCAGCTGTACAATATATGCATCTTATATTAACGCAATAATATAGATTTTAACCCCTTATTGACAAAGCCACTTTTTTCAGATCTGACATGTGTCACTTGACGACAATAACTCCAGAATGTTTCAACACATCCCAAAGACCGGGCAAAAACTGAGAACAAGGATGAATTCTCTTCGCCACACAATGAGAGAAAAAAGAATGGATTTACCTGTGGCAAAACACTTTTGTATGCCCGGTCATAGCATGATGGATATGGAATTACTTGTATTAAAATCTAACTTCAAATCTGAGAGAGATAGAAAGGTTTGGGAATATAAACTTATGATGACCTTTGACACTCTTAGTGCTGGAATGAATATATCACACGGATTCATGTCTTTCTACATCAATTAAGGAATCTGCTTCTCTGACCTTCTAGGGGCATCAAAACACAATAGCAGACCCCAATCAGAGGGCAATAAAACTTTCACTCCTTATCTATGAACTGTTCCAATATTTATGTTCATCCCTCTGCCATAATGACAGTTCTGCTTCATGTCACTTGTCTTACCTATTGCATTATTCCTGTATCCTGTTCTGTATAAATATGTGATTCTTCAGATGTTGTATTAGTCTTCGCCTGATGAAGAGACCTGAGTAGTCTCGAAAGCTTGCAATTTGTTACCATCTTTTCAGTTAGCCATTAAAAGGTATCAACCACTGAGGACTCTCAAGTCTAAATATTTTTCTATCTACTGGCTAACACGGTACGAAGATATACATCTTTCCTATATCAACACATCCCAGTGATTCTGAGTTTTCTCGTGACACATTGTACTTTACGTTAGTGGTACGTTAGGTGAATAGATTTTTACATTTATTCATATTTTTTTAAAAAATTAAACTTTGAATGATTATCCCTTTATTCCGGACAGTCATACCACACAAAATAGTTCATAAATAACATTTCCCCTACGTCTGCCTGACATGAGCACCATTTGTCACATGTTCTTTTATTTTGTTAGGATACTAAAAGTTTGAAAAATGTACCAGCAATTATATATTTTTTCAAGATGTACAATAATAAATTATATTGTGGAAAAGTATCACTCTGAGAATACTTTTGTCATCATTGGGCAGAAAAGTATCACATACATTTTTTCAAGGAAATTTAGGGACTTAATCAGTTTTGAAGTGGCTTTCAGGGCTTATGTATTGCAAAACCCCCTAAAAGTGATACCATTTTAAATAACAGCGCCCCTCAACATTTTCAAAACGGCTGTCAGGAGGTTTTTTAACCCTTCAGGTGCTTTTTAGGAATTAATAAATCTTATTCTTACCATGAAAATGTTGCAACTCTTGAACTGGCTTTGATAGACATGGCAACCATAGGGACCACACAATCATGATCTCAGGGGGCCGAAGGGGCAAAGAGATATTGGAGGGGACAGTAAGAGCAATAGGGTGTCATCCGAGGTAGGAAACTGTTAGGTGAAAGAGGGAACTGCTATCAGGGTTGGATCAGCTGTTGCAGCACCCGCTGAACGGGATTCCTGTTGTAATGAACCACTGGTGGGACAATGAGAGTGGTGGTCTGCGCTGCCGATGTGGATGCCAAGAAGCAACAATATTGTTTCATGTGATTTACTCTCTTACATTCTTCGCACTACGGGGCTGGGAATCTGGCGCCTGCGCAGTGAGGAAAGCGGTGGGGGGAGATGAGGGACAGGCACAGAGATCCTCCCTGCGCAGGTCCCAGGATTCCCAGGCCCGCAGTGTGACTGCATCATAACACACTGCGGGGCGGGATCTGGGGCCGCCGCTACAGCAGCGCCGGTGACGTCGCAAGGAGGAGAGGAGGCTGGAAACAAGAGGAGATCATTGACACCTCTGAGGCTGATGACACAGGGGGAGATGACTTACCTCCCTGACACAATAGCAGTATGTCAGACAAATTATAAAACTGTCTATTTCAGCGTTCCTAGCGATCAGAATCCTAAGAGACACCTTCACAGAATGCAGCCTTAAGGGTATGCCACATTAAGCGAGATCGCTAACGAGATCACTACTGCGTCACCATTTATGACGCAGTAGCGATCTCGTTAGCGATGTCGCTGTGTGTGACATGTAGCAGCGATGTGGCCCCTGCTGAGATGTCGTTGATCGCTTATGAACGTTCTGAGCCGTTTTTTGGTCGTTGGTGTCCCGCTGGTGAGCCTGAATCGCTGAGTGTGACACCCTTTATGAACGACTTTACCAGCGTCGCAGGTGAGACTAGGTTTTCCCAACGACCGCAGAGGTCGTTATACAGATCGCTGATGAGATGTGTTTGGAATCTATCAGCTAAGTCGCTAACGAGATCGCTACTGCGTCATAAATGGTGACGCAGTAGCGATCTCGTTAGCGATCTTAGTGTGGCATACCCTTTAGTGCTGCTGAAGGTGGCTCTTTTACTTAAAAAGGCCCTGGGGGGGTAACACGGAACCTTTAACACTATTTTGGAGTCTCCTCCTTATGGTTAATGAGAATTATATACATACACACTTTTTTACGTCATTTTTTTTAAATTCTGGGTACAGTGGTGTGAGAGGAGGCAGCCGCGGGTGCTGCTGTTATAGGCAGATGCTGTGTATGGAGCAAGCTTTGATCCTGAGCCCGCTCCTTACACCCGCACCTGACGAGTGACATGTGAACCACATACAGTACAGACCAAAAGTTTGGACACACCTTCTCATTCAAAGATTTTTCTGTATTTTCATGACTATGAAAATTGTACATTCACACTGAAGGCATCAAAACTATGAATTAACACATGTGGAATTATATACTTAACAAAAAAGTGTGAAACAACTGAAAATATGTCTCATATTCTAGGTTCTTCAAAGTAGCCACCATCATTTATTTTTCAACAGGGCAATGACTCCAAACACACCTCCAGGCTGTGTAAGGGCTATTTGACCAAGAAGGAGAGTGTTGGGGTGCTATGCCAGATGACCTGGCCTCCACAGTCACCAGACCTGAACCCAATCGAGATGGTTTGGGGTGAGCTGGACCGCTCACCGCTTCAATTTTGAATAATCCCCAACAGTGTCATCAGTAAAGCACCCCCACACCATCACACCACCTCCTCCATGCTTCACGGTGGGAAGTAGGCATGTAGAGTCCATCCGTTCACCTTTTCTGCGTGCAAAGCAGTAATCAAAGCAAAAGGTGGCTACTTTGAAGAAACTAGAATATAAGACATATTTTCCGTTGTTTCACACTTTTTTGTAAAGTGTAATGTATAATTCCACATGTGTTAATTCATAGTTTTGATGTCTTCAGTGTGATTCTACAATTTTCATAGCCATGAAAATACAGAAAAATCTTTGAATGAGAAGGTGTGTCCAAACTTTTGGTCTGTACTGTATGTTGGGAAAGTTTAAGACTTTTTCTTTCCATTTTCGTATCTTTTTGCAGCAGGGTTGACAACCACTGTCTGTGACTGCTTTGTGGCTGGCGGTGCTTCACAGGGTCATTGTGACTGCGATCACCATTGTACAGCTGGTAATGAGTTTCTGTCAGTACGTTAGGCGTTGGACATGCATTACTTGGTTGTTCAATTTTTAAAAGTATTGAGAGTAAATTCTCTCAGACTAATCAAGTTGTGTGTTTTACTTAAAAAAAAATATATATAGAAATTATTTTTTTATTTTATTTTTGGGAGTTTGAGGAAGCCATCAAAAAATGACCTATTGCCTATGTCAAATTTGTGGCACGTGCATTTTTTTTAAAAATTGGCAATGTTTTATTTTGATTTTTTTTCCTTTTTAAAAAAAATGAAAATTGGTAATTGTGCAATTTTCACAGTAGCAACTAGGCTTTTTTCTTTCCCTTTCTTAGACTCTAAGGCCCAGGTTACATCAAAGTGTTTATGCCAAAAAGCTGGAGTGAAACACTTTGGAAAGTCGCTACATTTTTGCAACTTTTCGTGTTTCCACCCAGTTTAGGGCAGCCCTGCCAAAATGGGCAAAGCTGGAGAGCAGCGGGGAAGGGGCAGGGCATGGCTACACCTGCCCGTCAAATTCTCCAAAAGTAGTAGCATTAAAAATATTATTAAACCAGAAAAGTAACATTTCTGGGGAGGCACACACCACTGATGAGATGCGCCAAATTCATTAATTGTGCGCCTCACTGAATTTAATGCATCTTATTCCTGAACGAACCCCTCATTAAGACTGGTGTAAGAACTGCCAGTCTTAATGAATTGGAACTCAACTTTCTGCCCTTTCAGGAGGAGTTTACAGAACTTTTCTTACCAGCAGAGGCAGGATACAATGACTGGTAAGGCTATATTTACATGTACAGGATAGAACGGATCCAGCAGCAATCCATTTGTAAAGGATCTGCTTTTAGCTTACTCGATCTGTTACAAATTAAAGAAAACGGATGGCTAATTCAGGGATCAGTTTCCCATAAACTTCTATGATAAAGCGGACCCAGCAGAGATCATTTTAAAAAAAAAAAACGGACCAAAAAGTTGTGTTTGCACAACTTTTTTGCCAATGGCTTTCTGCTGCATCCGTCATAAGGGATGATTACTGGACGTGTGAACATAGCCCAACACCTCTATACACAGCTGATCCACCAGTCACAATAAATGACGTCACAGCCTTCACACTCCCCTCCCTTCACAGTGACCTTTGCACAGGCTCATTAGACAAGTCAATAGAAAAGATAGGGTCGGGGGTCTGACCATTGTGGCCATGTATGTGTTATTTCATGACACAAAAAGAAAGGTAAGAGTCTTAAATAGCCCAATGGCCAGTGCGAAAATTGCAAGATTTCTACTTTTTTTTTGGATACACACTGTGATATGTAAATTTAAACACAAAACACCCAAACATTCTAAAAATTACATTTAGCAAAAAAAATCCTGATTTAATCAATAGGTAATTTTGTGATGACAGTTTACCTTGAAGACAACATGTGACCTGTTCCCCCCGCGCACACTTGCAGATTGGGAGTGAGGTAGGAATAGTGATCCTAGTATTTCTTCTTTTTCCTACATTCCTTCCTTAAAGGATGGTGCTTTGCACACGCATGAGAAGCGATTACTAAGAAACTGCTCAGAGGCAATCCACCAAGAAAATATTCAGTTTAACAGTGCAAACATGAAACCAGCTGTTGATGCTAAAAACAGTTTGTGCATCCAAGGGCAAAACGCATGTGTGTCTCCAGGGTGCTAATTATATTAACCTATTCGCTGCCAGTACAATTCTTCTTTTCTATCTGCTCACGTTATGAACACATTAATGACATAAGTCTCACTGAAAACTTCAACGTAGAAAGAAAGTCATCCACTTACAGAAGGCGGTTATACTGAATGTTGCCGTCATATATGGACGATTTTCTGGAGGTAGCGTTGTAGACGATGCTGTAATCTACATGCTGGTATTGTCCGGCCTTTCTCGCTTCTTGATGTTGTCAGATATTCTAAGATTTGTTATGTCTGTCATTGCTATAGACTGTAAATGGAGCCCTCCTCAAGCGCCCTGTATTCAAACGAGGGACGTAAGACCCCCATGTTGTAAATAATGAGATCTCCGACGATCAGCAACCTATCCCTTATTCTGTAGGAATTTCCAAACAACCCCATTAAACACACACTTTCTCCTTAACCACAACGTTTAGCTGCATAAAGCAGAACTATGAAAGCTCCTGACTCACCTCGGGAGTGTTCTTCTTGAATTCTCGACTTTGATCAATAAGTTTCTTTCTGGACTGCTCACTTTCATCTTGTCTGTTTGCCAATACTGTTGCTGTTGTATCGAGTTCTCTCTGTTAAAGAATTAAGACGGTGGGATCAGCCAGAAGGTGAAACACAAAAAATGGGCGACAATGACTAAAATGTACAACAGAACATATGGGAAGCCATAAAAAAGGTACAGATTATATTACCGAGGTTATCCCCCCAACATTACAGTTAAAGGGGCCGGCCTCCTTTGGGGACAATTTTTTTTTAAACAAACGAATTTTGGGACAAAAAATTTGAATGTAATTCTCAATTTTGCACAGTTTGGCTTTTATAGGTTTTTCGTTTTCCTGCACATTCACCTATTGTAATCTGCGGTCATAAATCAGCTCCTCCAATTGTTAAAGCTGCTTTTCTATTGGAGGAGGCAGATGGGCCGGTCTGGTCACATGACCTGCTACCAGCAGCCATTGTAAGCACGGAAGCGCTGGGCAGTGCGTGAGGAAAGCAGCAGCAACAAGAGAAAGGGGTCGCGCTCTAACTGAGAATCCGTCAGCGAGCTCCTTCTGACAGTCTAACAGGAGTGTTTGTAAATCTTGCTTTTTTTCGGAGCTCCTCTCAGGTGATTTATGACCACAGACTACATTCAAGTTGAATGCAAAGAAAGCAAAACGGTGCAAATTTATATACAACCCAATCGCAAAAATGTTTCTTAGCCCAAAATACATGCATTTAAGTAAAAAAAAAAACCTTTTTAAAACTGTGTGTGTATCCAGTGTGTTTTAAGAAATTTAAAAAAAAATCACTATATTCCCCTTCCAGAGCAGCACTGCTCCTCCGCATCCAGTATGGTCTCCTAGCACCACAGAAGCAGTCCCATTAAAGTTTTTACGGGCCTGTGTGAATATATACAGTTAGGTCCGTATATATTTGGACAGAGACAACATTTAGCTAATTTTGGTTCTAGACATTACCACAATGAATTTTAAACAAAACAATTCAGATGCAGTTGAAGTTCAGACTTTCAGCTTTCATTTGAGGGTATCCACATTAAAATTGATGAAGGGTTTAGGAGTTTCAGCTCCTTAACATGTGCCACCCTGTTTTTAAAGGGACCAAAAGTAATTGGACAATTGACTCCAAGGCTATTTCATGGACAGGTGTGGGCAAGCCCTTCGTTATGACATTCTCAATTAAGCAGATAAAAGGGCTGGAGTTGATTTGAGGTGTGGTGTTTGCATTTGGAAGGTTTTGCTGTGAAGGAAACATGCGGTCAAAGGAGCTCTCCATGCAGGTGAAACAAGCTATCCTTAAGCTGCAAAAACAGAAAAAACCCATCTGAGAAATTGCTACAACATTAGGAGTGGCAAAATCTACAGTTTGGTACATCCTGAGAAAGAAAGAAAGAAAGCACTGGTGAACTCATCAATGCAAAAAGACCTGGCGCCCACGGAAGACAACAGTGGTGGATGATCGCAGAATACTCTCCATGGTGAAGAGAAACCCCTTCACAAACAGCCAACCAAGTGAACAACACTCTCCAGGAGGTAGGCGCATCAATATCCAAATCTACCATAAAGAGAAGACTGCATGAAATTAAATACAGAGGGTGCACTGCACGGGGCAAGCCACTCATAAGAATCAAGAATAAAAAGGCTAGGCTGGACTTTGCTAAAAAACATCTAAAAAAGCCAGCACAGTTCTGGAAGAACATTCTTTGGACAGATGAAACCAAGATCAACGTCTACCAGAATGATGGAAAGAGAAAAGTATGGCGAAGGCGTGGTACAGCTCATGATCCAAAGCATACCACATCATCTGTAAAACATGGCGGAAGCAGTGTGATGGCTTGGGCATGCATGGCTGCCAGTGGCACTGGGTCACTAGTGTTTATTGATGATGTGACACAGGACAGAAACAGCCGAATGAATTCTGAGGTATTCAGAGCCATACTGTGTGCTCAGATCCAGCCAAATGCAGCCAAACTGATTGATCTCGTTTCATACTACAGATGGACAATGACCAAAACTAAAGCCAAAGTAACCCAGGAGTTTATTAAACCAAAGAAGCGGAATATTCTTGAATGGCCAAGTCAGTCACCTGATCTCAACCCAATTGAGCATGCATTTCACTTGTTAAAGACTAAACTTCAGACAGAAAGGCCCAAACAAACAACAACTGAAAACCACCGCGGTGAAGGCCTAGGGAGAGCATCAAAAAGAAGGAAACACAGTGTCTGGTGATGTCCATGAGTTCAAGACTTCAGGCAGTCATTGCTAACAAAGGGTTTTCAACCAAGTACTAGAAATGAACATTTTATTTACAATTATTTAATCTGTCCAATTACTTTTGGTCCCTTTAAAAACAGGGTGGCACATGTTAAGTAGCTGAAACTCTAAACCCTTCATCCAATTTTAATGTGGATACCCTCAAATGAAAGCTGAAAGTCTGAACTTCAACTGCATCTGAATTGTTTTGTTTCAAATTCATTGTGGTAATGTCTAGAACCAAAATTAGATAATTAATAATGTTGTCTCTGTCCAAATATATATGGACCTAACTGTATGTAATGTGGTGTAAGGTGTATTAACAGAGTCACTGATCGCCATCTTCTGAGTCAGGTGACTGAGGCTACAGATCACACTGGGCTCTGCGAGACCCGGAAGTCACTTTTACAACGCAAGTCTCGTCAGAGCGACGCTCTATAGTCTTACATTCACACTCCAGTGTGATCCCGCAATTT
>JARQOD010000002.1:569259987-569312487 GCA_033576555.1 Oophaga sylvatica
GCAGCCGCCGAAACGCTGCGATCATCTTTGACGCAGTTTTCGGGGGTTAAAATTCCGAGAGCGGCCGGGCCCCGCCCTAAAATTTAATTGCCTGGGTCAGCTGTGAGAATCCGCCCCCCCGGGGCCGCTATGCCGCGCGTCTGATACTATATGAGACAATCCCGCCTGGACTTAAGGGCCCAGGTCACATGGACGGGAAAGTACGCATAGGAGAAAGAAAAAAAAAGGAACTTTTTTGAATTTACCAAAGGCTGCAATGAAACAGAGTGAAAAATTTAAAGGGGTCTGAATCTTTCCGTCCCCTTTGATTCTCCCATTTTCCCATGACCATGTTTGGCGTGCCCTTAAAACCGCTCTCGCCCCTGGCATTTTATTGGTCTTTCACATCTCCGAACAACCACAAAAATCCAAGATTAAAACAATCAAGTTGCCAAGAAAAGCGCGGAACACGTTTATTGAGAAAGCACTTTCTTCGGTTTATTGCCTAAATGTCACATCGATAACGTATCTGTAATTTGTTACTAATTGTAGATGTGGCTGTAACAAACTGCCCCTTTTAGGGTCATTGATTCTTTTACATTGCCCTCAACAGAAAGAAACTTTGCATTCTCATTAATCGGAGGTCGGACAAAAGTGTCGCTTAATCCGGTCACGTGTGTGGACAAGTGGTTTTCCCCAGAAAATTGTGTGTCACATAAACCAAGATTAATGGAAAGTTTTTTTCAACTAAACTTCTAATTTGGCGTATGTGAAACACCGTATTCACTTTAACGGCTCTTTTTGCGATTTGGGGAACCATATAACTGAATGGGATTGTTTTGGCACCGGGCATTTGATTCTGCAAGCCCTTTTTTTAATAGCGAAAAACTAGAATTTCTGCAATCATCTTGTGGACTTACCTTTGGTGTTCGTCTACTAGAAAGTTTGAATATTTTTCTTGGATGAGATACACTGAAGCTTCTTCACTGCTGCTCGCAGATTGGGTTTTTTTTTTATCAATTGGGCATGAATGATTGCAGCATTGGCTACAAACCGTGGCTCGCAATTCCTAAATTAGAACCCCAGCAGGCCCCGATATCCATGGGTTGGGAAATTACAACATACATTTGCTAGGAATTTTTCTAGGTGCTTTCATTTACCAAGGGTATAGAAAAGCCCTCCTAACAAAGTAATAGTAGCAATTTACATAGTATATCTAATATATTACAAGTCTATTTTTGTGGGTTTTCTTTGTCGTTTATAACTAAGTATGGTTCTTTAAATGAACTGTACTTTCTACAAACTTTGCTTAATAAATAGTACAGATAATATAAGAAACTTTATCAGAGATTTTTGCTTCTTTCTCTACTTACGTACCACTTTTTCTCCCTCCTAAACCTTACCGTATCCACAAATGAAAAAAAACACAGCTAAAATCATTCCTGCTCAAGACAAGAGAGACTGCAAGTACGGGGGAGGTGTGAGGCATCTAAGATCGAAGGAGCGAAAAGCAGGTGGGGAAAAACAAGCAGAGGGAGATACTGAAAGATTGTGCAGAAACAATCCAAAACAGGTTTTACTTCTCGCCAGAGATATTTCACATCTACACTGCTCAATTCTGCTGCATGATTTACCCCCTTTTTTCTGTAGTGTGTTAACTGGAATGTAAAGCAGGAATCCCTCTGTGTGTATTGTGTATGGAGACACATAACCGATAATCTCTAAACAACTTAGCATTTGCTTCTCTTGTTCACCATTCGAGAGAGTCCTGCCCCATTTCATGTTTCTAAATAGGAAAGGAATGAGACCAACCAGAGCTGAGCCCCCTCTCTCGTGGAGCTGCATGGGTCTGCCCAGTGGAATATATTTCCTTGGTTATGAAACCATCTGGTGCAGCCTTTACCTATAAACCCGTTCACCGGTACCCTTTGCTCTTAGGTAGACAGTTTGATCATTTAGGCCATGGAGTTAAGACAACGCTGTACTTTGCCCCGCCCATGCTATTTTCTTGTACATCACTTCCTGTGCTTTTTTTCTCCATAGCCCTGATTAAATTTTAAAAACGCGTTCAGTCATTCTGAAGTCTTTTTGATGTTGTGAACTAGAAAATGTTGCCGACTGTATGACTGAATATTATGGTTTTCTTGGGATGTGCGAGAAGGAGTAGGTACGAGGGGGGCGCCAGCGTCGCGCTCCTGTTACTAACTGTAGAATGTTTTGTCCTCGTGCAATAAGCTGGTTCCTTCTTTTTCAGGGAAAAGTGAAAAAATATTTTTAGCCAAGTTTTTCTGCCTGCACGGCCATGTATCTAGAGATCTATACTGGGATTTGATTTTATACTGGCTGTGGTTTTGGCAATTACCGTAAAAAGATTTTGAATGAAACTATTGAAATTGCACATGAAGATTGCTCATCATTTTATAAAATCTTTAATTTTTCTTTCTTTTTTGTTTTTAAATAGCATCATTGTAGAAATTTTACAAGAATGACTTCTAAGGAATAGTATGTTACAGAACTGAATATAGAAACCACTTTTTAACAGTATATACTAACAACCTGTTCAGAAGGAAGAGGACTTGATCACTGGCGCCAATTAGTAGATGTATTGATCCTAAAAATCAATAGCGACTCTATAATGGCCTTGCCACCTGAACTTAGATAAGAAGTCAAACCAGAAATTCCCTTTTCAGACGTGTTTCAGGGTGTTGCCCCCATCAGGCAAAGCAGGATATCAATTTTGGTTAGGTGAGAGGACTCTTTGACGGGGTCTATAAAGGGAACGTTTACCCCCTTGGAAAGTGCCAAGCCGGAGTAAGGAGACTTATAGGCTAGTTTTTCGAATTGAATTAAACACAGAGAAATTATAATATGAAACAGTGTACAGTAATCCTGTATACTCTTCCCTCCATCTTCCCGCCCACCACATGACTGTTAAAGGGGATATCCAGTGGGAAAAATACTCAGGACAGGTGATAACTAATTAGATGAGTATTTCAGACCGCGTGCCCCCACCAGCTGATCGAACAGAGGTTTCGTGCCCCCCATTTTGTATGGGTGTCATTCAATCCTGCATAGAAAATCTCCATTCATTGTTTCTGGATTTCTGACTTCGGAGCCCAGCGCTCAGCTATCTTGGCATTCCCTTAGAGAACCAAATAAGTAGTGGTTTGCATACTTGAACCACTGCTCCCAGTTAAAAAGGAGATACAGGTCATGGGATGTGAATAACTTGCTCCTACTGGAAGATGGAATACCCCTTGAAGTTGCATGTACTCGTTAGGTAGGGTCCCTCAATGTTTGATCACCCAACATCTTTTCCCTCAGTGACCTCCCTGCTCTCAGTGAAGAGAAGAAGAGAAGGTAACAAGTGACAGTCAACACCTTTATCACTGGCTTATATCTCAGTGGATTTAAACGATCTGCTGTGTTAAAATCAAACACTCTTGATTTTTTTTTTCCCTCACCTCTTCCCTGACGGAGGCCCTGATAATTCCCATACGCATTATGCTGGATTTACACGATCCATGCCGTTATATACTGCCGACGGATACAACCGGTCGGTGGTCGTTTACTGGTTTGTTTTTATGGCTGAAAATGTTCAGTGGCACAGAACAATTGTTAGCATGATTATTAAGTGCCAATAGAATGCCATGTTATTGCAGCACATCATTCTTTTGTTTGATATCCATAATTTTAAGCAATTTTTAAAAATCATTGTACCCGACAAACGATCAGTTTTTCAGAATTGTTTAAGCCCCCGTCTCAATAGCGATCTCGCTGCTGAGTCACTAGTTTTTGTGACGCAGCAGCGAGCCTCACCAGCGATATCGCTGTGTGTGACATTCAGCGACGATCAGCCCCCCTCTGGGTATCGCTGATGTCGCTGAAATGTCTGGACTTTTTTTTGATCCTGGTCTCCCGCTGACAGGCACGCATCGCTGCGTGTGACAGGGGGGAGACCAGCGATCCGCTGGTAACCAAGGTACACAGCGGGTTTTCCAGGCGCGGGGCTGTGCCTAGAAACCCGCTTTTGTAAACCTTGGATACCAGCGCCCTGATGCAGGGAGCTGGTAACCAAGGTACACAGCGGGTTCCAGGCACCGCGCAGCCCCTGGAAACCCGATGGTACCTTGGTTACCCTCCCGCCATCAGGGCGCTGGTATCCAAGGTACACTGCAGGTAACAAAGGGCGATGTTACCCCAGTGTCGCTTGTGCTGATTGCTGCCTGAGACAAAACCGTTTTGCAGCTCAGCAGCGATAATATACGATACCCCAGCGATCCTGATCGTTGTCGGGATCGCTGGTGTATCGCTATGTGAGACCCATCCTGTACATTCACTATGTGTCTGACCACCTTTTTTCCATCTAACCTGTTAAATAATCAGAAAAGCCGAAGCAAAAACCACGTTCCCACGTTCCTAACAGTACAAAAAAAGGCGCTTTCCACTGCGTTTGTCCTATGTTTGTTGGGCCATTCAATCCTAATCCGCAAAAAGGGATTCAGACGTGGCGCTGACAGGGCCGTGACCTGTCTGCACCAATTACAGTCAATGGCCCCATTCACATACACCTAAGCCAGTTTTGCAGGATCTTGGTTAAGCCCACATGGGACCACTGAAGTGGCGAAGAAAGCAGTGTGATAGTGCCTAAGATTATACAGACCGGAACCTCCCCACCCCCAACTCCACACCCCACGGTGTATATGAAGCTGTTGGGTTCAGTGAGGAACCGCAGCCAGCCCCGGGAAAAAGCATTAAGACCCAAACCATGGAAAAACGACTTGTGAAGCATCCTCAGTATAATTAAATTTCTCTCTGCTCATTACATCTTGTTCCGTTTTCGAGAAGGGTTTCCTGGTAGTATTGTCCCTGACAGCCCCCAGGGAAACAGCACTCCATTCTATACGGAAAATCACCTTGTATCTCCTGATAATCCCGGTATTAAATAGTGCATTTTCTAAATGTATCAAAAAAGGGGAATTGGTGGACAACATCACTCTGGAGTAAATAAAACGTGGGTGACACATGCAGCACTGTGCCCCCGGGAGTCGATGAGGCCAAAGATGGCGGGGAAAAGCTTCCAAAAACCAACTACACTGTGTCCAAGTTGGCTGTGGAGTCCTTAAGCCAAACCCCCACCTTCAATTTCCATGACACGGCTCCCGACTCCGACTCCCTCATGCCAGGGGGTGGTCGGGAAGCCAAACCTTTCAATCCGAATCTTCAATTTCCATGACACCGACTCCAACTCGACTCTACGACCCGACTCCCTCGGGCCAGGACGTGGAACGGTAAGCCAAACCTTTCAACTCCGACCTTCAATTTCCTGACACCGACTCCAACTCTGACTCACGACCCGACCCCCATGCCAGGGCTGTGGAGTCGGGAAACCAAACCTCCGAATTCAACTCCTCAATTTTCTGACACCGACTCCAATTCCGACTCCAAGCCACCAAAATGGGCTCTGACTCCACGACTCCCGACTCCACAGCCCCGGTGCCAATGAGTCATGTGCCGGCATTATGCCTTTGTGGTGTCACCCACAATCCCATAGTTTGCCATATATCGTACATTGAACTTTGTTTCACTACGTGAGTACACAGAGAGCGCAATTCTGTAGGCTTTAATGTTACGTTAGTGTATAATGGGATTGCAGGAGAATGGGATTGTATAATTCAGACATGGGAGTTGGAACCTGCCATTTCAAATTAGTATAAACGGAGAAGTGGGGCATTACTGACATGTGAATATAGTAATTGGGGTTGATTTCTTGCATGTTGCCGAGGCTGACTGACTATCGTCTCGCAAGTTAATTATAGCACTGTTAGCAGGGAGAGGAGATATTTAACAGTAAGAGAGATAAAAAAGGAGTGCAAGGGCCGCGGTAATACAGTAAATGCAGGAGAATTGTAATCGCAAGATAATGGTGTTTAATTTCCTAAGTGACAGCTCCGAAGTGAGCCTCATTGCCAGGCTTTGATTCATTGTGCTGGCTGCCTCTTAATAATCATAACCCACATTTTTCCTTTTAAAAGAAGAAAGAATTTGCATGTCGGTGAAATGGTAGCACATGTAAGCAACGCCGAGAACAGGAGGGGTTTATGGAGGGGATATCGTCGGTTCCAAAGCTTTTACACACCGAATACTGACAAATAGCAGGCTTTACCCACGGGGAATAGTTTTGTATGTAAAACGCAGGTTGGAGGGAAGATTACGGCGGATGCTGAATATTGAACAACTCCGAGTTTCTCTTGAACGTGGATAAGTTTTTAATGTTGCAGAGCGCTGTTTAGTAGATTTGGGTTCTGAATACATTTTTTTTTTTTTCCTGCCCCGTCAGGTTCCCATCATTTTTATTACAGCAAGAACATTGTTTTCTGCAGCGCTTTACTTGCCATTTACAATACTGGACGTAGACAGACTCCACTAAAAGTCAATAAGGTCCATCAGGATCTGTTGTAACATGGACTATCATATCCATCACTGCCCGTTGTGGAAAGAAGCCATGACACCGGTGTTTACAGAGGCTCAGACTGTGATAGACAACACGATGCACTGCCAGGTCTGTTGTGCAGAAATAATTGTAATGGTGACCAGTGGATCCCATTGATATTACAGGGATCCATTGGTTTTATTTTGTGGTTCTTGTTGCTTTGATGGAAAAAATAATGCATTGTGCTGTCAAATTCTCCCTGTCAGATCCAACAGAGTTCAATGGAAAATGCTACCAGAGCCTAAACGCCCCCATACACAGTAGATAAGTCCTACAATTTCTACCATTTATATGTTTTGGGATCTCCTTAAATTTTCCCCTACAGATTATGTTAATAGACTAAGGATAACTCACACTAGGTGTTATTTTTTCTGCAGCAAAACCTGACTCTTGGTAGGAAAGAAGCAGCAAAAAAAAAAACGTTTTCCTTGCGTTTTTTTGTTCTACTATAGATTTGTCTCTTGTGCATGCTGATAAAGTTTAGTGTTGAAAAACATCTTATTCCATAGAATCATGTTTTGGCACAAAAAACGCAGCAAAACCTGATAACTGCATTTTGGTGTGTTTTTTTTCACCACGCACTGAAGTCACAGGGAAAAACGTTGAAAGAAGTGACATGCTCTATGTCCAAAAAAGCATGCAAAGCACAAAATCCTGATGACAATAAAAAACAATGTGTGTGCATGAGATTTCTGAAATCTCATTAGGCTTTGCTGGTACTGTAAAATGCAGCTGAAAATTTGCTTAAAAAAGCTGAAAAAATGCTTAGTGTGAAATGAGCCATAAAAGGCTTTCTCCGCGAACAAAAGTAACATTTTAATCAATAGATCTGGTAATAATAATAATTTCCACAATTGGATGTGTTTAAATAAAATGTTCCTGTGCGGAGATAATCTTATAAATGTGCCTCTGCTATGTACTGTGTAATGTCTGTGTCTGACCGTACAGGGACATGATCTGATCATCCAACAGCTCCTGGCTGGGGGAAAGCAAAAGAAAGTATACAGACATTACAGCACGGATCGCAGCTTATTCTTTTCGTGAGGTAAAGCATTTCCCTTCCTGTTTTTAAACAATGTTTTACTCAAAAAAAGAATCATCTGTGATCCCGTGGTGTCCTGTCTGTATCCTCTCTTTTGCTTCCCCCCTGCTCAGGACTGTGGTATGATCAGACCATGTTCCTGTACGGTCAGACACAGACATTACACAGTACACAGCAGGGGCACATTTATAAGATTATCTCAGCACAGGAACATTTTATTTAAACACATCCAATTGTGTAAATTATTATTATTCCAAGATCTATTGATTAAAATATACTTTTGTTCATGGGAAAATCCCTTTAAGGATCGGGAGGTTAGGATCCAATCTCCTGATACTTTTTTTATCGGAATATAAGCCGCCAGACGTTTCTGACAGTGGCTACGTCATGGAGAACACAGGAAAACTCAGCCGAGCATTCCTCTGTATGGGGGAATTGTGAGACAGGGCTGTCAGCCAAATGATAGTTTGGCCAACAGCCATCTAGTTTGTATGGCCGGCTTTTAGTTGTATGCCTCATCCTCTATTCTTATCTGGTACGATTTGCTGGAGAAGACTCTGGTTTGGCAAAATGTCCTAAGCCATGTGACAAGAATTGTTAAAGGTCAACATTGGCTTACATGTGGCTACCTCAGTAGTGGCATTAGCAAGCGATTCTTCTTCTGGAAGAGCGCTTGTAAATACCTTTTACCCAGGAACCATTGCCTGATCTACAAGTCTCTCTACGCCAGCTTGGCACACTCCACAAGGAGGATGTGCCATATTGTTTGGGTTATTCATTCCCCCGTTGTCACGGGTGTGTCGCCACGAAGATCGTCACGATTACACAGCCTGACTTCTCGCAGCTGAGTTTTTGGTGCTTTGTGTTTTTTGCAGTGAGGAGTTAATTTTCTCTCTCTCTCTGTGCTAGATGAGGCCCAGTCTCGCCCAGCTGCAGTCAATGCTGCAGTAGTGGACTCCTTCAAATACCTGCTGGTCTGTTAGGGAAGTTGTCGGTGAAAGCATTCCTTGCAGACAAACAGAGCGCTCGTGGTATTTTGGAGTTTGGAGTGAAGTGTACTTGGTGTGGTTTTTTCCCTTCCTCGCTTTATCATTTATCTCCTTACCCGTTGGTGTTCCCTCTGTTGTTGTGGTGTGAGTTTTTGTATGCAAGGTGTTTTTTGGTTTTCCCCTTGTACTGTCTCGTTCGTCTAGTACTGTGTGTTGGCTTATATTATCCTGTTCCCTGTTGTTGTGATCGGGGTCCTTCTCAGGACTAGAATTACTGAGGTTCAGGGATCCTCAGGAGGTAGGGGTTACGCTGGCGGCCTGGTCCTCTGTACCTTTAACAGTATCTCCAGGTAGAGGGATTAGTCAGGGCCCCAGCTTAGGGTCAGCTTAGGCCCCTGACCTCCTGTACACAGAGACAGCGTGACATTTTCACCGACCGACAAATGATTCTCTCCAGCTACCATGGATCCTGTAGCCATCTAGCTCGGCAGTTGCAGAGTTTGTCCATGGAGCTGGCGGACGTTAAGTCCAAGGTTTTGTATCCCTGAGCAAGCCGGACCAGAACCTAAAGTAGCTCTCCCTGACAGGTTCACTGGGGGCGGGACAAGTTTTTTGTTTTCCGGGAGCATGTAAATTTTTTTTTCGGCTGCGGCCTCGGTCATCAGGAGTGAAGAACAAAGGGTGGGAATTGTCATCTCGCTCCTACAAGGGGACCCACAATCATGGGCGTTCTCTCTTCCCCCGGCTCCCCGGCTCTCCAGTCAGTGGATAGTTTTTTTGTTGCTCTGGGTCTTGTATATGATGACCCGGATCGGATCTCCCTTGCTGAATCTAAGTTACGTAGGATCCAGCAGGGAGATCGTCCGGCAGAGGAATTCTGTTCGAGTTCCGTAGGTGGGCCACGGACACCCAGTGGAATGACCCGGCTCTTAGGAGCCAGTTTTGTCAAGGTTTATCTGACAAATTAAAGGATGTGTTGGCACAGTATGACCCTCCCGCGTCACTGGAAGCCGCTATGGCCCTTGCTATTCGCATTGACAGACGGCTCGGGAGAGATGCGGGTTAACTCCGTCCCCCTGTGATGACTCCACCTTCTCAAGGGTCCCTATATGGGGTTCCCCTGGTCAGTCCAGAGGAGCCTATGCAATTAGGAGGGACATCATTTCGGGAAGGGGACCGGCGGTGCGCCATAGGACAGGAAGGTGTTTTCTTCTCGGGGAGAATGGACATTCTATTGGGGGGTGTCCATCCCGTCCTTTGCAGATGAAGAGTCGTCGGAAAACTGTTGATCCTATGTTGTCATGTAAGTGATACAGTTCCTATAGCGTCTTGTGCTTGGGTGCGAGGAAAACCAGGAGACATAGTTGAAATGAAATGACTTGTATTACTTCATACAAGCAGCTGAAAATTCACACAGTTTGCAGAACAGCGACAGGAGACACAGCAGGCCAGAGTAACTTCAAGCACTACAATAAATCTCCAAAGCAGGTTCAGGATCCTTCTCTGTACCGTAAATCCTCTGCAAACATGGATTCACCAAACAGCAGGTTTCCAGAGTCCAAAAGTGTTCCAAGGTTCCTAAGTAGGGAATAGCTGGAGTACAAGTCCAAGGTTTCAGGAGTCAGGTCACAGACTGACTGAGGCTTGATTCAGGAGCACTGATTGTTCAGCTGAGGCTGCTTAAGAAGCAAGAGGGAAGAATCAGGGCGGGAAACATGAAAACTGGAACTCCATATTAACTGAGGGCAAGAGCTGCAGAAAGACAGAAAGCAAAATGGCCGACGGAAAACTGAGTTTCAAGGAACATGTCAACAGAGACAAAGAACCTTACATTTACTCCCCCCTTAGGGACAACCTCCAGATGACCTCAGACCAGGCTGTCAGGGTACCTCTGATGAAACTGGCGGAGCAGGCGAGGAGCATTTACATTATTGACTGGTTCCCATGAGTTGTCCTCCACTGGGTAGCCCTGCCATTTAATCAAATATTGCAACTGATTTCGTACAACCTGGAAATCTAGAATCCTTTCCACCATAAATTCTTCCTGACCATCGACCAGCACTGGGTCAGGGCAAGGAGAAGAACGTCCAGGAAATGTATTGGGTGTTGCAGCCTTTAGTAGAGATACATGAAAGACAGGGTGGATTCTCATAGTTCTGGGCAGTTGAAGACGACAAGCAACAGCACTTATAATCTTATTGATCTTATAAGGTCCAATGTACTTATGTCCCAATTTAGACGATGGAATCTTTAATTTAAGATTTCTGGTTGACAGCCAGACCAAATCTCCTACCTTGAAAGCTGGTGCAGGTTTACGAAATTTATCTGCTGCTTTCTTGTACCTTTCCTGAGCCAATTCTAGATTTTCCTTTAGAAGATCCATATTCTTTTGTAAAGAAGTGAATTCTTTCAGCCACTGCCGGCAAGGGCGTATCTATGGGAAATCGAGAAGAAATGTTAGGATGATAACCTAGATTGGAGTAAAAAGGAGACTGCTTAGTGGAGGCGCTCTGAGAGTTGTTATAAGAGAACTCAGCCAGTGGAAGTAGAATCCACCCAATCATCCTGTAGGTGGCAGATAAAACAGAAGAGATACTGCTCCAGGGCTGATTGGTTCGTTCTGTCTGTCCATTAGTTGGGATGAAAAGCAGAAGAAAGGTTACTTTAATGTCCAATGCTGCACAGACATTTTGCCAAAACCTTGAAGTGAATTGCACCCCTCGATCCGAAATGACCTCATCCGGTACTCCATGTAAGCGAAACACATTCTTAATCATCAAGTCTGATGTCTGTTGCAGTGGGTAAGCCGATACAAGGGATAAAATGAGCTGCCTTTGTTAGACGTCATCCACCACTAAATGGTGTTCTTCCCTTGAGAGGTTGGTAACTCCACAATGAAGTCCATAGAAATGGATCCCCACGGGCGGGACGGGGTGGGAAGAGGTTGCAACAGACCAGTTGGTGAGGAGCGAGGTGTTTTGCATCTTGCACAGACTTCACATGAAGTGACTAGTTTAAGACATCTTTCCTGTAAGTGGGCCACCAAAAGAAAACGAGAAAGAAATTCTTGTGTCTTTAGAATTCCCCTATGCCCGCTATCTTGGAATCGTGGATGAGTTGCAATACTCTCAATCGCTGTTTCAGGTATATACAGACGTTGTCCCTGAATCCACACACCATTCTTAAAGACAAGACTTACGTCCCTTGGGGGTTGAGCCAACCCAAAGAATCCGCATGGTATGCTTCCTTGATGTCCTTAAGTAGGTCTTGATTATGAATCACTCCCAGGAATCTAGAGTCAGGAAGAATAGTCTTAGGAGGAGTAAGTGGACGTGTCTCTGCTGAATGAATCCAGAGAGTGCATCAGCCTTTCCATTGCGCGATCCTGGTCTATAAGAAATGACAAAATTAAATTGGTTTAGGAAAAGATTCCAGCGACCTGGCGAGGAGTCAGGCACTTAGCCGACCTGAAAAATTCAAGGTTACGATGGTCTGTCAGGACGACTATTTGCTGTCAGCTCCCTGAAGAAGGTGTCTCCATTCCTTGAAGGCGGCAATAATGGCCAACAATTCTCTATTGCCCACATCGTAGTTCCTCTCAGCCGAAGACAACTGCTGGGAAAAGAAGGCACAGGGATGCAAGACATTCTTCTCACCTGTTCTCTGAGAGAGTATAGCTCCAACGGCACAGTCTGAAGCACCACCTCTATTATGAAGGCAAGCTCGGGGTTGGGATGTACTAAGATAGGTGCGGTGGTAAATTTATCCTTTAAACAGGAAATGCTTCCTGAGCTTGCGGGGTCCAGGAGAACCTAGACTGTTTCCGGGTAAGTTGGGTGATAGGTGACACTACCTCAGAAAAATTCTTAATGAAACGTCTATAGAAGTTGGCAAACCCGATGAAACGCTGCACCTCCTTCACATTTCTAGGAATTGGCCAATCCTTGATTGCTTGGGTCTTGCTTCCATCCATACTAATCCCTTGCGTAGATAGTACATACCCCAGAAATTGAATTTCGGTCCTATGGAATTCACATTTTTCAAGTTTGATGTAGAGATGGTTTTGTCTTAGGCGTTCTAAGACCATTCTCACATGTCCATGATGTTCCTCTGTGGAGTTAGAAAAATTAGAATATCATCCAGATAAATCACCACAAATGTATCTAGGAGATCCCTGAAGATATCATTCACGAAGTGTTGGAAAGTGGCTGGGGCGGTACTCAGACCAAAAGGCATAACTAGATATTCAAAGTGTCCATAGCGTGACCTGAAAGCAGTCTTCCATTCATCCCCAGGTCTAATACGGACCAAGTTATAGGCCCCACGGAGACCAGTTTAGAGAAATTTTGGCATGCCGCACTCCCCTCCAACAACTCAGGGAATTAAAGGCAATGGATAACGTTTCTAATAGTAACCTTATTGGAGTTCCCTATAGTCTATGCAGGGTCTCAGAGATCCATCTTTCTTCTTCACAAAGAAGATGGGTGCATCTGCGGGAGATGAAGAGGGGCGTATGAAGCCCTTGGCTAAATTTTCGTCTATATAATCCTTCAAAGCTTTTAGCTCGGGCCCCGCTAGGGGGTAGATCTTACCAAAAGGTATCTCGGCTCCAGGCAATAATTCAATTGGACAATCATTGGACGGTGAGGAGGAAGCTGATCAGCGTTCTTCTTGTCACATAAATCCACATAGTCCTGGTATACAGCTGGTAGTTCAGGGACTGACATGGTTCCTTTAGGAACAGAGCAAGCTGAAACTCCTTGACTCATCTGTTTCTCCGGAAAGTGTAATTCCTTGGTCTCCCAGTTAATCGTAGGATTCTGCGCCTGCAGCCATGGTAGCCCTAGAATAATGGAAAGTGGGGGAGAAGAGATAAGCAAAAAATACATTTCTCCGGATGATCTTTACCCATAAGGACCCTCAAAGGCTCTGTTTCTTGATCCACTGGTCCAGAAGTCAGTAGAGAGCCATCCACAGTCTCCATCTGTACTGGAGTAGCCTTCTTCACTGAACGTATCCCCTTTTCAGAGCAAAGGAGATATCCATAAAATTTCCACTTGCTCCTGAGTTGATCATAGCAGAGCTAGACACCTAGACTGAGTCAACCCAGAGTTTGATGGAAAGGAAGCAATGAGAATTGTTTCTTTTACAACTCAGCTAGGACACCGCTGAGGAAACTTGAAAAATTGCAGCGTTTTATACCGTCATCGTCCCCAGAACTAACAGAGTTTAAGTCCGAGAAATCAAAGTTCTTTGCAGCAGATCTCTCTGAGCCTGAGGCTCGGACATGACAGAGCTCCTCACGCAACACTCACAGAAAATGACTCTGAGTGTCTTACGAGAACGGCTGGGGCAGTTTATAAGGAAGTGCCCTGACTTACCACAGTAAAACATAGATTTTCCTTTAACGATGTTCTTTGCGTGCATCACTAACCCTCTTTGTAAAGAGTCCACCTGCATGGGTTCAGGTTCTGGTTCCTTGTGATCCTACTCAAAGGTTCCTTAGCTGAGGGGGAGGTAGTAAAAGGTTAGTGCGATTATTTTCGAACCATCTCTCTTGTCTGCGTTCAGTCAACGAGCATCAATACGGATACAATAGTTAATAAAGTCACCTAACGCAGTGGAGGGTCGGCACGAGCAAGTTCATCCTTAATCAGTGGAGACAACCCTTTCCGAAAAAATGATTTTTTAGCGGGAAGTGTCCCAAGTGGTATCAAGAGCCCATCTCCTGAAATCCAGGGCATATTCGGCTACTGAACGCTTACCTTGGCGCAAAGTTAACATGGCTGCTTCAGCTGTTGCACCTCGATTGGGGCATCAAAAACACCTGCCCCATGGCTGAAATAAAAGCATCAAGGTATTCAAACAATCATCCTCAGTCTCAATCAGAGGGTTTGCCCCATCAAAGCCTTTTGGTAAGCAAATGATTTATAACACTTTGGATCGTTCAGTGGGAAATTGTGAAGCATGTGCAGAGAAAAATAAATTGCATTGATAATAAATCCCCTGAATTTCTCACGTTCACACGCCAAAACGAAAAGGAGGTAATTTGGGGATCCCAGAACTCGGGTTATGGCAGGGAGCCTGGGCTTGTTTCCTCTAGAGCCTCAATCCTGGCTCGCAATTCCTGGGTAGTCTGTCCAAACACTTGCAAATTATGATTAGGAGGTCCTGTAGGCTTGCAAAACGGGTTTTTTAAAGTCTGTACATCTGAAAGGATTGTATCAGTCATCCGCAAAAGTTCCTTTATGCGGGCCTCCATCTTCCAGATCTTTTAAGGCAGAAGTGCTGGAAGAGGAAAAAAAAAAAAAAAAAAATAGTTTACCTGTGGTAACACTCCAGAGTAAAATTTTAAGGGAATGCGCTCACCTGGAATGGTTGGAGAAGTCACAACCACTGTCATCACATAAGGTATTAAACGGACATCTGATATCCACAGTCACAGCAGACACGGCTTTCCCAGACCCAGCAGACACTAAACATAGTCTCCTGAATCTTGTCATGTATAGTGTACAGTTCCTATAGCGTCTTGTGCTTGGGTGCGAGGAAAACACAGGAGACATAGGTTGAAATGAGATGACTTGTATTACTTCATACAAGCATGCTGAAAAGTTCACACAGTTTGCAGGAACAGCGACAGGAGACACAGCAGGCCAGAGTAACTTCAAGCACTACAATAAATCTCCAAAGCAGGTTCAGGATCTCTTCTCTGTACCGTAATTCCTCTGCAAACATGGATTCACCAAACAGCAGGTTTCCAGAGTCCAAAAGTGTTCCAAGGTTCCTCAGTAGGGAATAGCTGGAGTACAAGTCCAAGGTTTCAGGAGTCAGGTCACAGACTGACTGAGGCTTGATTCAGGAGCACTGATTGTTCAGCTGAGGCTGCTTAAGAAGCAAGAGGGAAGAATCAGGGCGGGAACATGAAAACTGGAAACTCCATATTAACTGAGGGCAAGAGCTGCAGAAAGACAGAAAGCAAAATGGCCGACGGAAAACTGAGTTTCAAGGAACATGTCAACAGAGACAAAGAACCTTACACATGTTGTGTGGTGGACGGCAATCTGGGAGTAGGTATTTCGTCCCTAGGTTCGTCTCAGTTTCTCGTACCGGCGGAGGTGGTGGTGGGTACGAGAACTGAGAGGATATCTGTTCTTCTGGATAGTGGGGCCGGGGCTAATCTGGTGGACGCTCGGTTTGCCCGGGTTCAAGGTATGCGATTGAGTGTGTTGGCTAAACCCATCCCCATATTCTCGATCGACGCCAGGCCTCTCGGTCAGGGAAGTTTTTTGCAAGCGGTGCATAACGTAAAACTTCAAGTGGGGGCGATACATAAAGAACTGTTGTCTTGTTATGTGTTGGAGGGTCTTCCCACTCCTATAGTGTTGGGCCTTCCTTGGTTAACTAAGCATAACCCAGTTATTAATTGGCAATCCAGAGAGATAAGCCAATGGAGTGAATTCTGTAATAAAAACTGCATGAATACGGTCATCGGTGCGGTCACTCCTAGGGTCTTACCTCCATTTCTGGCGGACTTTGAGGATGCGTTCTCGGAGAAAGGGTGTCAGGAACTACCTCCTCATCGCGTGTATGACTGTTCTGTAAAACTGCTCCCTGAGGCCAAGTTACCTAAATCTAGGTTGTATAACCTATCTGGTCCTGAGAGGCAGGCCATGAAGGATTATATTTCTGAAAGTCTGGCTAAGGGGCGTATTAGACCTTCATCTTCCCCGGTGGCCGCGGGGTTCTTCTTTGTGAAGAAGAAAGATGGAGGCCTACGCCCTTGCCTGGATTTCCGTGAACTTAATCGGATTACGGTCCGGATCCGTATCTGCTCCCACTTATTCCCGATCTCTTCAATCAGATCGTGGGCGCCAAATGGTTCTCTAAGTTGGATCTCAGGGGGGCGTACAATCTGATTAGGATGAAGGAGGGGGATGAGTGAAAGACGGCGTTTAACACTCTGGAGCGGCATTATGAGAACCTTGTCATGCCATTCGGTCTGACTAATGCCCCGGCGGTGTTCCAACACTTTGTAAATGACATTTTTCGCCGCCTGGTGGGACAGTTTGTTGTCATATATCTGGATGATATCTTAATTTACTCGCCGGATCTTGTGTCTCATCAGGAGCATGTTAGGCAGGTGTTACAGATCTTGCGGGATAATAAGCTGTACGCCAAATGGGAGAAGTGTGTGTTCGCCGTACAGGAACTCCAGTTTTTAGGTTTCCTGGTTTCAGCGTCCGGTTTTCGTATGGACCCTGGGAAAGTGCGGGCAGTTCTTGAGTGGGATCTGCCAGAGAATCTTAAGGCTTTACAACGTTTCCTGGGGTTTGCTAATTATTACCGGAAATTTATTCGTAATTTCTCATCCATGGTTAAACCTCTCACAGACATGACAAAAAAGGGGACGGATTTTTCTAGGTGGTCTGACAAGGCTTGTCAAGCATTCTCCTCCTTGAAAAAATGTTTTGCCTCGGCACCCATACTCATTCAACCTGATGCGTCACAGCCGTTCATTGTAGAGGTAGACGCTTCCGAGGTAGGGGTGGGAGCAGTATTGTCACAAGGTTGTCCCTGGTAAGTGGCATCCGTGCGCCTTTTTCTCTAAAAAATTGTCGTCCGCTGAGAGGAATTACGATGTCGGCAATAGGGAACTCTTGGCCATTAAGTTAGCTTTTGAGGAGTGGCGCCATTTTTTGGAGGGGGCAGTCCATCCGTTCACTGTCATCACCGATCACAAGAACCTGCTATATCTGGAGTCCGCAAAACGTCTGAATCCCAGACAAGCTAGGTGGTCGTTGTTTTTTACCAGGTTTAATTTTGTCGTCACATATCGTCCTGGGTCAAAAAATGTAAAGGCGGATGCCTTATCTCGTAGTTTCCCTGGGGCCGGGAATACGGATGACCCGGTTCCTATCCTTCAGGAGGGGGGGTGGTGTCGGCAGTATGCTCTGAGCTTGAGGAGGAGGTATTGGAGGCTCAGGGGGACGCCCCTGTTGGACCTCCAGGGAGACTGTTTGTTCCAGATCAGTTGCGACAAAAGGTGATCGAGGCACACCATAACTCAGCTTTGGCAGGACACCCAGGGAGTAAAGCAACTGTGGATGTCCTCTCGCTTCGGTTTTGGTGGCCTAACTTACATTGGAGGTAGTAACTTTTGTCGTGTCCTGTGGGGTTTGTGCGCGCTCTAGACCCCACATACGCGTCCGTCTGGGGCCCTCTTAACTTTGAAGATCCCGGAGCGTCCTTGGACTCATCTGTCTATGGACTTTATTACGGACCTCCCGCCGTCTTCAGGGTAAAACGGTCATACTCGTTGTGGTGGACAGGTTCAGCAAGATGGCACATTTTATCGCTCTTCCTGCTCTTCCTAATGCTAAAACTCTTGCGCAGGTGTTCATTGGGGAGATTGTGAGGCTTCACGGGGTACCCTCCGATGTGGTGTCTGATCGGGGGTCTCAGTTTGTGTCCAAATTCTGGAAGGCATTTTGTACACGGCGGGGGATGCATTTGTCATTTTCATCGGCTTTTCATCCTCAGACCAATGGTCAGACGGAACGTCTGAACCAGAGCTTGGAGACATATCTCCAGTGTTTTGTGTCAGAGAACCAGGAGGACTGGGCTTCTTTCTTACCTCTGGCAGAGTTTGTGTTATGATCTGCTACAAGCACTAAGGAAAGGTAGGAATTCTGTCCCTACAATAGTACTAAGCTGGATCCCTACGATGTAACGGGGAACCTGATCATGCGACCAGACCCGCTAAAGTCCTCAGCTAGTCTGAACGAAGACCTATAGTTGCGAGGGAGGAATCCCTACAAGATCTAGGGACTGGGTGAAAAGGTGGACACCTCCTAACAGAAATTGTAGCAGGGAAAAGTAAAAAAGAAAACAAATTACTAAGAGATCCTAAGATCAAGCAAAACTGACAGAGTAAGGCACCTAAGCACCCGGCTAGCTTAAGAGTAGATAATGCAATGAAGTCCAGCAAAGCCAGAAGGGCGGGGCCAGACTAAATAGGGTAAAAAGGTCATGTGACCAGCAAACTGAAACAAAACCTAACAAGAGGGTTATAACAGTACCCTCCCTTCTAAGAGGATCCTCCGGATCCCCTATGACTTAGGCTTATCCGGAAATCTCTTGTGAAACGCTCTGACAAGTCTAGACGCAGAAACATCATCCGCCCTCACCCATGAGTTATCCTCGGGTCCATAACCCTTCCAAGCGACGAGGTACTGTAAACTCCCTCTATAACCGTCTAGAATTTAGGATGCGGGAAATCTCATATTGCCCGTCCTCCACCACCAGGGGAACAGTGGCCGAGACGTCTCCATCTGAGGCCTCAGCTTTTTTTCAAGAGAGAAACATGAAACACCGGATTAATCTTCCAGGAGGTGGGAAGCTCCAACCTAACAGCAGATTGGTTAATAACCTGAAGCACCTTAAAGGGCCCTACAAACTTGGGACCCAATTTCTTAGACGGAATCCTCAAGCGCAGATTCTTAGAGGACAACCAAACCATGTCACCAATAGCAAACAAAACCTCTTGTCGTTTTCTATCAAAATACACTTTGGATCTTTTGTTAGCCTCCTGACATTACCACGCACATCAGTCCAAACTCTCTCCAAATCACCAGAAAAATTCTCCTCTTCAGGTACAGCCGATCCCAACTTCAAAATGACACAAATGACGGATGTCTCCCAGTACAACAAAAAAAAGGCGAACAACCAGCAGAAGCGGATGTATGGTTGTTAAGAGCAAACTCAGCAAGTGGTAGAAACTCAGACCACCCGTCTTGATTATCAGTCACAAAACAACGCAAGAACTGCTCAACATCCTGGTTTTTCCTTTCTGTCTGGCCATTAGACTCAGGATGATATCCGGATGAAAACGACAAATGAACTCCCAACCTGTCACAAAAGGCGCGCCAAAAACGAGCCACAAACTGAGGTCCCCTATCCGAAACAATGTCAGTAGGAACACCATGTAGTCTGACTATTTCCTTGACAAAGGCCCTAGCGAGAGTCTTAGCGCAGGGCAGTTTGATGAAAGAACCAAGTGACACATCTTGCTAAAACGGTCCACGACCACCCAGATGACAGTGAAACCCTCAGAGGGGGGAAGGTCAGTAATAAAGTCCATAGCCAAATGTGTCCAAGGTGCACTAGGGACCTCCAGAGGGCAAAGCAACCCTGCAGCAGGAGTATGAGAAGACTTAGATCTAGCACACACAGTGCATTGACGCACCCACTTAATGACTTCCTTCTGCCATCCTGGCCACCAAAAACTGCGACCCACAAGTCTCTTGGTCTCAGAGATTCCAGGATGACCTGCCAACCGAGAGTCATGACATTCAACAAACAAATCTCTCCTCAGGGTACCAGGCACAAACAACCTCCCATGCGGCGTGTTAGATGGGGCATTCTCCTGTGCTTTAAGAATCTCATCTTCCAACACGGAGTCCAAGACAGCAATAACAACCCCCTCTTGTAAAATGTTCTCCTCCTCCTCAGTACCCACCATGGGAGAAAAGCTGCGAGACAAAGCATCAGCTTTAACATTTTTAGTACCTGGGATGTAAGTAACGGTAAAATTAAACCGTGAGAAAAACAGTGCCCACCTAGCCTGACGGGCATTCAAGCGTTTGGCAGCATCAAGGTAGATCAGATTTTTATGATCAGTGAAGACTTGAACGGGAAATTCCGCTCCCTCCAAAAAATGACGCCAGTGTTCAAATGCGAGTTTAATTGCCAACAATTCCCGATTACCGATATCATAATTTAGTTCAGACTCAGAAAATTTCTTTGAAAAAAAAGCACAGGGATGTACTCCATCCGTCTTTGCCTGAGACAACACCGTGCCGACCCCCACAGAAGAAGCATCAACCTCAACCAAAAATGGTTTAGTCACATCAGGCTGCGTAAGGGTGGGAGCAGAGCTGAACTTCTCCTTTAGCAACACAAAAGCCTCAATGGCCTCAGTAGTCCACTGAACCGCATCAGCACCTTTCCTGGTGAGATCGGTCAGAGGTTTGGCAATCACAGAAAATTTTTTTAGGAATTTTCTATAATAATTGGCGAACCCCAAAAACCTC
The DNA here is from genome assembly GCA_033576555.1 of Oophaga sylvatica. Lineage (NCBI taxonomy): Eukaryota > Metazoa > Chordata > Amphibia > Anura > Dendrobatidae > Oophaga > Oophaga sylvatica. The sequence continues at coordinate 569,280,583 of JARQOD010000002.1, forward strand.
TGTATTGATTTCACACCAATAGGTCTAGGCCAATCCTGCACAGCTTGCACTTTCACCGGGTCCATCTCAAAACCTTCACTGGAGACAATGTAGCCCAAAAAACTAAGTCTCTGTACAGCGAACTCACATTTTTCTAGTTTGGCAAAAAGTGAATTATCACTCAGTAACTGTAATAACTTCACGCACACTCCTCCAATGAGACTCCAAATCCGGTGAATAAATCAAAATGTCATCCAAATACACAACCACACTTCTGCCGATCAAAGGTCTAAGGATGTCATTAATAAGATTCTGAAAAAATGCCGGAGCACTGGAAAGTCCAAAAGGCATAACCAGATTCTCAAAATGACCCAGTGGAGTGTTAAACGCAGTCTTCCATTCATCCCCCTCCTTCATGCGCAACAAATTGTATGCCCCTCGAAGATCAATTTTCGAGAACCACTTGGCCCCCACTAACTGATTAAACAAATCAGGAATCAATGGCAATGGGTAAGGATTGCGTACAGTAATCTTATTAATCTCACGAAAATCCAGACAAGGCCGTAAACCGCCGTCCTTTTTTTTTACAAAAAAAAATCCAACCGCCACAGGAGATTTGGAAGGCCTAATGTGACCGGCGGCCAAGCTTGTCTGTATGTATTCCTCCAAAGCCTTTCTCTCAGGAATAGTCAAATTAAATAAACGACTTTTAGGAAGAGTCGCTCCAGGGACAAATTCAATTGCACAATCATATTCTCTATGAGGAGGCAATACCTGCGATTCCTGATCAGAAAAAAACTTTCCAAAAATCCTGAATAGGTACAGGTAACTCCCCCTTAACTACAGCAGCAATACGCCCGTTACAACACTTGTCATAACAATTAGGACTCCAGGACTTAATTTCATTGGTAGACCAATCCAGTACCGGATTGTGCAATTTTAACCAGGGTAACCCCAAAATCACCGGTGAGGGCAAATTGTTCAAAACTACCAAATCCAAATTCTCTTGATGAACACTATTAATAGTAAGAGGAAATTCACAGATATGGTGAGTAACATTTTTCAAGGGAGAACCATCCACAGACACCACATTAATAGGGGAAGACAGAAGTTTGGGTTCTAATTTTAGTTTTTCCAAAAATTTCCCATCAATCACATTGAGAGTTGAACCACAATCCACAAATACCCGAAACTCCATTAATTCCTCCTCAACAGCAGTGGTAGCAGAAAGAAAGACACCTTTATTGTTTAAACAAGCTATGCGGGCGAAACTGACCTCATTTTTTTTTTTCTCTTTATTCATACGAAGCGCACAGTTCTTAATAAAATGCTTAGATTTACCACAATAGAAGCACAAGCCCTTAGCAAATCTGCGTTCTTTTTCCTGAGAGTGAGGTGCCATTGCTCCAATTTCCATCGGCTCTCCAATGTCAGTACATTCCTTCTCCAAACTTGGAGCTGACAAGGCATATTTACTCTCATTAACCCTAGCACGCAATCTCCTATCCACCCGTATGGCTAATTGCATAGCCTCTTGCAAGTTACCAGGTATGGGATAAGCAATCAGCAAATCTTTAACCCTTTCACTTAACCCTGCAAGAAATAAACTTTTCAAAGCTGAATCGTTCCATCCTACCTGAGTGGACCATCTACGGAAGTGAGTACAATATTTTTCCACATTACCTAATCCCTGTCTCAAACGTCTCAATTCTGTCTCAGCTGATGAAACACGATCCGGATCGTCATACAATAACCCCAAAGCAGAAAAAAAACTATCCACTGATCTAAAGCATGGATCACTAGGCTGCAGAGAAAAGGCCCATTCCTGAGGTTCTTTGCGCAAAAGTGACATTATGAACCCTATGCGCTGTGCGTCATCACCAGAGGATCTGGGTCTCAAACGGAAATACAACAAGCAAGCATTTTTAAAAGAAAAAAAATCTTGTTGTTTACCAAAAAATAAATCAGGCAAACGTACCTTTGGCTCCACGAAATGTGCTCCAGAACAACTACTCACGTGTTGCTTTATCTCAGCCACCTCCAGAGAGAGTCCCTGCAGGCGTTGAACTAAATCCTGAATCGACACCATGATAGAAAAAAAAATCTTTCCTTACAGATTTTTTTTTTTTTTTTCTTGGCTGGACTTACTGTTATGATCTGCTACAAGCACTAAGGAAAGGTAGGAATTCTGTCCCTACAATAGTACTAAGCTGGATCCCTACGATGTAACGGGGAACCTGATCCTGCGACCAGACCCGCTAAAGTCCTCAGCTAGTCTGAACGAAGACCTATAGTTGCGAGGGAGGAATCCCTACAAGATCTAGGGACTGGGTGAAAAGGTGGACACCTCCTAACAGAAATTGTAGCAGGGAAAAATAAAAAAGAAAACAAATTACTAAGAGATCCTAAGATCAAGCAAAACTGACAGAGTAAGGCACCTAAGCACCCGGCTAGCTTAAGAGTAGATAATACAATGAAGTCCAGCAAAGCCAGAAGGGCGGGGCCAGACTAAATAGGGTAAAAAGGTCATGTGACCAGCAAACTGAAACAAAACCTAACAAGAGGGTTATAACAGTTTGCTCTTATTAATAGGCGGAGCGAGTCCACTGGTAAGTCCCCGTTTTTTGGGGCATATGGTTTTCACCCCCAGTTTTGTACTTTCAGTAGGGGGGGCTCTTCGGGAGTTCCTGAGGAGGAACGATTTTCGTCATCACTCGCTTCAGTGTGGAGAGGGGTGCTGAATAATCTGAATACTATGGGGAACCGATACAAACGTATGGCTGATAGGAGGAGAGTGTCTGGTCCGGACCTAAGTGTGAACGATCGGGTATGGCTGTCTACCAAGAATATAAAACTTAAGGTTCCCTCCTGGAAACTGGGTCCCAGGTTCATCGGGCCGTTCAGGATCAGTTCTATAATTAATCCGGTGGCATTCCGTCTTGACCTCCCCCCTACATTTAAAATTCACAACGTGTTCCACAGATCGTTGCTTAAGAGGTATGTGGCGCCGGTGATACCGTCACCTTTACCTCCTCCTCCAGTGGTGGTCAATGAGTTTCAGGTATCGAAAGTCATCGATTCACGCTTTAATCGCCGGTCCCTTCAGTACCTGGTTCATTGGAAGGGGTATGGTCCTGAGGAGAGGATGTGGGTTCCTGCGTCGGATATTAACGCAGACCGATTAATTTGGGCCTTCCACACGACTCACCCGGATAAACCTGGCCCTGAGGATCCGGAGGCCCCTCGTAGAAGGGGGGGTACTGTCACAGGTGTGTCGCCACGAAGATCGTCACGATTACACAGCCTGACTTCTCGCAGCTGAGTTTTTGGTTCTTTGTGTTTTTCGGCAGTGAGGGAGTTAATTCTCTCTCTCTGTGCTAGATGAGGCCCAGCCTCGCCCAGCTGCAGTCAATGCTGCAGTAGTGGGACTCCTTCAAATACCTGCTGGTCTGTTAGGGAAGTTGTCGGTGAAAGCATTCCTTGCAGACAAACAGAGCGGCTTGTGGTATTTTGGAGTTTGGAGTGAAGTGTACTTGGTGTGGTTTTTTCCCTTCCTCGCTTTATCATTTATTTCCTTACCCGTTGGTGTTCCCTCTGTTGTTGTGGTGTGAGTTTTTTTATGCAAGGTGTTTTTTGGTTTTCCCCTTGTACTGTCTCGTTCGTCTAGTACTGTGTGTTGGCTTATATTATCCTGTTCCCTGTTGTTGTGATCGGGGTCCTTCTCAGGACTAGATTACTGAGGTTCAGGGATCCTCAAGAGGTAGGGGTTACGCTGGCGGCCTGGACCTCTGTACCTTTAACAGTACCTCCAGGTAGAGGGATTAGTCAGGGCCCCAGCTTAGGGTCAGCTTAGGCCCCTGACCTCCTGTACACAGAGACAGCGTGACACCCATCTATTCAGTCTAATCTCGTACCCGTGCCAGCACTGTTTGCTTATTTCTTCCTGCCAGCTGTAGTGTAAGGTATCATGGGCTAGAGGTTTTCTCTTCGAATTGCCGGGATCACACATGCGAGAAACTCGCACGATTCTCGTGCGAGTCTCTCGCATGAACACCCGGCACTACCGCCAGCACTCAGACCGGAGCGTACGGCTGCATAGAAATACATGCAGCTGCACGCTCCGGTCCAAGTGCCGGCGGTAGTTCTGAATGTTCATGCAGGAAACTCACACGAGAATTGTGCGAGTTTCTCGCATGTGTGATCCCAGCCAGTGTGTAATAACGGTATTAAAGATATCACTGGGGAGCAATAAAAAACTACTTGTGGCTGCTAAGAAAATGTGAGATATTTGCTGTTATCCCCTCCCCCCTCTCACTACAGAACAGCCTGATTTATGGCCGACTTCTAAATCCCATGTGCAAGCTACTGATTGCCATTAAAGAGTGCATGTACCCTTATCCCCTCCCGTGTTAAAGCACCGCATCAGGGGGTCCCATAGCTGAAAAGACCACTGGTTCATGGTGCTCTGAAATCTTCTTTTAGACTGGTTCTTGTAAATTTTATTTTTTAGGAAAGACATTCATAAATATTCTGACAAGTCAGACCTAATGATATTGCCTTCTTCAGGCCGCAATTCACTATTGATAAGAGATAGCACCCCAGTAATGTGAATATTCAGGAAATAGATTTTTTTTTTTTGTTTTATTCCTTAAAACTTGTCATTTGATATTTAGTATGTTTTTTAGGAAAGGAAGAGGGAATAGACCTGTGTCATCCTCATAATAATTTATAATGTAGCTGCTCAGCCGCCCCCGAAACGGCCCACTGAAAATAAGAAGATGGATGAAACGAATGAAAGAATTTTATTAGAAAATGTAACCTTGACCTGTGGAGGCTGAATATGCCTTTAAGAAAGGCTGTGGTGGAGAGCAGTGATTTGTGCCGGCAGAATAAAGCCCTATTTATAATGTCCTATAGTAGCTATAATTGCTTGAGGTATATAGTAGAGGGCATCTGGACAACACATTGGATCTTATGCAAAAAAGAAAAAACCCTTGCACAAATCGTTATTGTACATTTCCACGTTTTAGCTTTTTATGCAATTTTCAAAGGCAATTCTGTAAATGGATCATAAACTTGTCCCAATTAGTCCAAAGGCTCAGTGACATCTAAAATAACAAAATGAGTTTTATTCAGCCTCCCTGGGTCTAGCGCTACTTTGCCTCTCTGCTCCTACTCTAATCTTCGCTGATTAGCTACAGCAGTGATGTCATATCAGTAACGCTGCAGTCAATCATTGAGCTCAGTGGATCGTTCCAACTACATCCTTCATAGGAGACCATGATTTGTCCTATGTACTGTAATACTGTAGTACTATAAAGTTTAAAGAAAAAAAGTTTTAAAAATGTTATGCAAAAAAAAATCATAAAAATTCAAATCACTCTATTTCAAAGAAACTAAAAAAGTAAAACAAAAAAACATTTTCGATACTGCCATGGGTTTTATAGGGCTATAAAAATCTAAAACATTTTAACCCATATGGTAAATGTTGTCAAGAGAATGTTGTCTCTACACTGCTCACAAAAGTACCTATATGCCTCAAAATCGCAACATTAATAACAACAGCTTAGCACAAAGGTCCATGACCAGAAAAATAAAGTGATGAGTCCCGGAAAAATGGAAACCTAGATAAGTTTTTGTTATTAAAAAAACAAACAAAAAACATATGTATGGTATCCCTGCAACCTTACCTGAAGAAATATGTTACCATGCCATTTTACCTGCGCAATGAATGCTATAAAAACATAACTAAAAAAAAAACAGCTATGGGAAAGAATTTTACTAGTTCACCTTCCTTGGAAATTTTTGTAACTATTTTTCAGTGCATTATACGGCAAAATGAATAGTGTAATTCAAAACTGCAACACATCCTGCAAAAAACTAGCCCTAAAGCAGTGTTGACAGAAATATAAAAAAAAAAGTTAAGACTTTTGGAAGAAGAGTTCATAAAAATGAAAATACAAAAACATTAAAGGAGTTGTCCAGGCTTAGGGTACAAGTTCTAAATGATTGCAGACTTGTGAATCCTCACAGCACGCAGTGTGCCCGCTGTCAGGATTCTCCGGCTCCAGGAACTGCAGGCACGTCACTGCTAGTATATGATTTGCATACATGTTGTCACATATAGACTAGATGGGCAAAATCTCGCTCAATACAAGTGTACTGAGAGAGGCCGGACACGTCTAGTTGGGATGTGGCCGGAAATATGCAATTCGCATACTTGTGGTAACGTGACAACCTGCTCTCGGTGCCGGAGAATCCTGAGGATTCAGAAGTCTGCAATCACATAGAGTGACTGCAAACTTGTACCCCAAGCCAGAACAACTCCTTTTAAGAGGTTAAAGTAGTGCTCTGACTAGTTGCTCCAGGGCTCATTGATGCTCTTTGTCTTCAATGTGGAAAGTGTCAAACGATCTACATATAGAAAGTTTAATTTAATAATAATTATAAAAAAAAAAGATTGTCGCATAGGCCAGGACCACAGGCCGTGAGGTTTATGAAAGTCCCTAAAATGGGGCACAGACTTAAAGGGGTTGTAGGACATAAAAAGTAATAAGATATTTCTATATTTGGATGCAGCAGGATGTCGACAGTCCACCAAGATGAAAGCTTGTAATGTCCTTGAACGGTAAATAACTGGAAGCCTGGAGAATCCCTGCCGCACACCCATATAGAGAGGCCAGACGGTGCGAGCAGGCCGCAGATTGCCTTCATGTAACCGCTGATTAACATCCTGCCTACACTTCCTGCTGGGGAAGAGGCTTCTTTATTGAGTGTCAGCACAGAGCTTTTTTTTTCATTTTTTCAAATTGCAGCATTTCCATTTTTTCAGTATTTTCAAATGAATGGGGTGAAAAACCAACACAAAAACGTGCGTATTTTAAGCAGCGTTTTTCCTACTAAAACTCTGACTAAATGTGCGCACATAGCCTTAAAATCCTCTTCTGAACTGATTATAGTCCCCATATACATTTATATTCTAGGGACTTTTAATTGTCTGTGGGACTGTTTGTTTGCAGCCAATTTTTCATCGATCCAATGCCCCTAAAGTAAAAAAAAAAAAGTGAGGTGACTTTACAACTAACCTTTATTAAAAATAACCAACCATTTATATCCTGTGCACTTCTATGGCACCCCATAATTGCAGATCACAGTCTAATCCTGCCATCATGTTCCATTTCAGCAGCAGGGAAGGCGGAAGTTGTCACTCTGTCTGACCCATTGAACCCCCCATTGGGGCCTGGCATCTGTCCGGCTTTGCCTTGGCCTGATGTCTGCACTATTTAGTAAGGGAGTAAGAAATAGGATGGCACGATTGCAGGGTCAGACTACACAGAAACCATTTGTAGTCTGTTACCGTGGAAACACAAGGTGCTGTAAACCTAAAAGGGCTGACTAAAGGCACTGTCACACTTAGCTGTCGCACTAGCGATCACGACCAGGACACGACCTGGCGAGATCGTTGGTGCGATCGCTATGTGGTCGCTAGTTAGCTTCCAAACACAAAGATCTCATCAGAGATCAGCGATCTGTATAACGACCTCTGCGGTCGTTGGGAAAACCTAGTCCCGCCTGCGACGCTGGTGAAGTCGTCATAAAGGGTGTCACACTCAGCGATTCAGGCTCACCAGCGGGACACCAACGACCAAAAAACGGCTCAGAACGTTCATGAACGATTAGCGACATCTCAGAGGGGCCACATCGCGCTACGTCACACACAGCTAAGTGCTAACGAGATCGCTGCTGCGTCATAAAATCGGTGACTCTTTAGCGATCTCGCTTAGTGTGACAGTACCTTAAGAAGCAATCCAAACATTGGTCTCATTACCATATAATTGTTCTCCCCTGATTTTCCCATACGCATGAATGCTCAGCTCCGCCTAGCGTGGTTGTGTTTTCAATGGGGAGAGTGAAGTGAGCCTTCACCCATTATGTCTGGTTGCACCGATCTCCGTGGAGAACAATAGTATGGGGAGGTAGGAAATTCATTGACATTGATCCTCGTTGTTCACCTCCCTCCCCCACAATATCATCTTCTGGGGGAAGAGTCAGATGGCCCCTGTACATGGCCAGGTGACTGTTCTCTAATTTACAGAAGGTCCCGTACTGTAGCCTTGTATTTCATGGTCTTCCGTTGTGTTTCGCCGTAGTGTCAGGACATGGGACATGTGCGGCGTCCCTTTACCATAACAGATGTCTCCTTTTTTTAATGTACCAATGTAGGAGATGTGTGACTATTCTGGAGCGGGGCCTCCACATCCAGTGTTGTATGAACATTGCATTTCTTGTGAGAAGCTCTCAGGTTTACCCTTTTTAATGTCATGTGCACACAAAAATAAAATGAGTCTGCTAACGCCGGTCTGCCCATGCACGTGGTTGGACTCGGTCACATCCTGCTTCAGAGATCTGTTTGCTTTTCGGCTGCACGCTCACACATTGTCTTGTTTTCATCATGTATAAGGCGTCTCAATTCCCTGATTGAAAAACATGACTGTGATGTTTCCATCAGACTATGGCGTAATCCTTCATCCCGTCCCTAATGATTATTGAATGAGGCGTAGTGCATTCCTGATGCTGGCATTAGCATTATCTTGGGGAATGTTCCACCTCCCATCGATCTGCCCTGGCTTGATTTTTGGGAGGTGACATTTTTTTTTTTTTTTTTTACTATCAAATTTACACAATTTAGTAATTCAATTACATGCAGAGGTTTTGTCTGACATGGTGCAACCTGTGCTGATTTTACTTAGGCTTTCACAACATGTGATATTCCCAACAAACAACTCGCTCACTGCCGGGGGGCCCGAGCAAAGCACGGTCTACAAGAAAAAGCTAATTACATAAATGGTCAACATGTTGCTGTGGATGTGAACAAATTGCAGTCTTATATTATTTTACAAATCCTTCTCTTGACTTAAAGAAGCGCTCCCATGAAAGTGTTATCCTCTTAATATATTGCAGTCATCATACTATACAGCACTGTGTGCTTACAATTGCTCATTTTCCCTTTCTACCCAGATAATTCTTCTCTTCTCCTCTATGTACCAATAGGACGTTTCTTGTCCCTACAAAAATCATTCCTCTCCAACTCCTGACCCAGCTGCTCTGCTTCCCCTTGCTGTAGACTTTTGCAGTGACTCATGAGTCCTACTGGGAAAAATTGACCTCCTGTTTCTACGTAGAGTTTAGAAGGATTCAGCTAGTCAGTTTTTAATCATGTGATGACATAGACCTAATGGAAAAGAGAATAATTAGCTGGATAGAAGCCGAAAATGAGCAATTGTAAGTACAACAGTGCAATATAATATGATGAATGTAATATATTAAGAGGATAAAAATGTTGATATGAAGAAGAGTGCTTCTTTAAGTCTTGCTCACACCTACAAGTCATACAGGTTAAGAACCAAAGCTAAGTTTGCTAAAATATAGAGAACATACATGAAATAATGGCACAATGGAGAATAGAAGAATAGAAGTTATGTTCCTATTCCAGGAAAAGTTTTTCTAAATGCTTAAAACTATTTTATACTAATAATGATCCCGCTCAAACCCGTTCGGACACTGGCCTGGTCCCTGCTGGTTTCTGCTTCCTGATCCTGCCCAGGAAAATGGTCAAAGTGTGTATTTTTTAAATTTTTAGCATTTTATTATTTCAAAGCCGTCTGAGTGATGTATAAAAAACCTATTCTGTGGCGCAGCCCTGTAACCTCTCAGATGATAAGTATGAGACATTATCAGTTCACACACCTCTGCTCGTGCCTGTTATATATTTTTTTCCCCCTGGAAATGGCGCTGGTTTTATTCATTAGCTGTGTCAGGTATTGTAATCTAATAATTGCTAAACATACCTGTAGGAACCTCATTTTTTTTAATTCAGACTTTGGCAAGATAAATCCAAATTTCTATTGTACTCATTATAAAACGCACACACATCGCTGTAAAGCCTGGGACAGTAGAGGACATTTCTGCTACAGATCTGCCATTTGTGAATCAGTGTGAACGCATTCTTTAAAAGATTTTTTCATTTGTTCCCAATATTACATGTATTATCCTGTGTTTTCTGAGATTTATAAATGATTATTCTCATTTTCTATCATCAGGAGCGCACCGCTCCTCTGCCTTCCAGCTTTCTCCTTGCAGAGTGAGGGAGCAGAGCGCTCCTGAAGATTGAAGCTACATGGCTGAGCCGCTGATCTGACCTGTACGCTCCCCAATACTGTAAGAAGAGGCAGCTTTGTCTCTGCAGCACAGCGGCGCTGGATCCAGCAGTCAGGCTAACTTCAGAGCAGCACTTGCAAGATCTATATCAAAGACGTTGAAAGCACGCGCTTCTTTGCCTAGAAAACTGGCCACCACTGATAGACTGCAGAGGTGGCCGGTGACCTTGGTAATGCGCTGAAAACTGTAGAATTAAGAATCCCTGCTTTCTGGGGAACAAAAGGATTTTTAATAAGAGGTAAATTGTAAAGTTCTGCAATTTCCAGACAGTCAGGCATCTCTTTCCTAGGATGACTCTAGTGGCGATGTTTGTCTGTGCTTCAGGGAACATTATTCTCGGTTCCATCAGTGTTACAGACCAGAAATTAGTTCCAGGCATCCCCAACCGGACCACGAGTTTAGATTCCGCCAACGTTATTTTTCTGCTTTTGTTTATTACAGTCGCAACGTGACGCAAAGTTGAAAGAAACATGATCAAGAAGCTTTTTAAAAAAAATAATTTATATTCACATTGAAACTCTTTGTAGACTCGCGTAATTGAAGGGTGAGGATTAGTCGCAGTAAAATTAGTCCCAAAGTCCTAACCGTCTAGATGACTGTGGAGGGATGACTGGGCCTTTTCTAGTGTTGCCAATTGCATGGCGTGTTCGCTAATCTTCTGGCTCCGAGCACTATGACATCATGGGAATGGAGCACTGGTCACGACTAGCAGTAAGTGCACAGACAGACAGGGGCTGCAGTGTGTTACTTTCCTGCGGGGAACAGTGTCTAAAATGCTGTCTCCTAATATCAGAAGTTATTGTCTTGATGCTGCAGAATTACAATATATAATTAGATCAGGCATTTATTCAAGTTTTATATATTAGTTTTAATTCCTATCATTGTATTTCACTACTTTTAGAAAGCCAAATTGATGATTTTGCTTCTCTGGCTAAGTTCCCATGATGAGCTTTTGGTGCGTTGTTGACGCTGCGTGCTTTTGCTGCTTCATAAACACAATGTCTTAGAGTTCTCAAAGTGGATGGGATTTATAGAGATCTCCTGCCCACTGCACTTCCTTTTACCGCTGCATAAACTGACCTGCGGTGCGTTTTTCAAATCCGCAGTATGTCAATTTCTCTTGCAGGTGCATTAAGTTTTCTGTGCTGAATTTCCCCATAGTAGGTTTTTACTGAGTTTCTGCTATGGAAATGCTTAAAAAAAAAATTATGTAATCTGCACATAACTTTGTCAAGAAAGTTATGTCAAAGCTAAAAATCAGGACGAATCCGCAAACAGAGACAAAATACGCATGACTCATGTAAAAAAAAAAAATGCACACAAAAACCCAAGTAACCTAATTTAAATAATGGGTGCAGAAAGTCTGCAACATCAAAAACGCACCAAAAGCTGATCGTGGAAACCTACAGTGCCAGGATACTACTCCAGTATAGGCTGCTTAGTAAGGACACGTGATTTCTTTGCTATGGCCAGGAGCTGCAAGTGCAAGCTCAAATCTGCACAGCGCTTTCATTGCTTGTTATGTGGCCTCTTCTTAGAGGTTATTGTTAGTTTTCTATCATTTCAACTGGCTGCCATTGCTGTCATTTCCTAATCATGTGTGCACTTGGCTTTAAACATCAAACACAATGATATAAATACCTTTCCCAGAGCAAGTCCTCACCGAAGTGTAACCACTCTACTCCTTTACTACATCTTGCTTTTAGGGTGATTTTCTCTTCTGGAACACATCACTCCCAAGCCAGCTGACGTCCTAGCTGATGGGGCAGGCACTACAGCTTGATTGACAGTTCATGCCAGCAGCATTGGCTTTGCTTGCCTGATGTGCGTACTCTCGGTGCTAATATATGAAGCAGGTTTGTTTCTGCAGCGTTGGAAGTGCTGTGGGACTGAGACAGGCCTGGATTAGGTGGTGACTGCACGCTCCTGACCAGCAGCTCTGCTGAGTTTACAAACTCGGCACCAAAGAACTTGTAAGGCCTGCGCATGTTTGGCCAGCCCCCCTGACACCAAGCAGTTAACAATAAAATATAAAAGGAATGACACTGCAGTGATGACCAGTAATCTGTTCTTCTTGAGAACAGTGAGGAATTTTAAAGAGGTTGTCCACTAGAATTTTTATTTTGCACATCGATGTAAAAATTTCAAATACCGTAAGTCTTTTTGCAAATACCTTATGTTGACATATTTGCCTCTGAGCGGCGCTACTACTGCTCTATCATTCCTGATGACGTAACACCCAGTTGCAGCCGTCGCTGATATCCGATAATGTCCCATCAGTGGGCAGCACGGTGACTCAGTGGATAGCACTGCAGCCTTGCAGCGCTGGAGTCCTGGGTTCAAATCCCACCAAGGACAACATCTGCAAGGAGTTTGTATGTACACCCCGTGTTTGCGTGGGTTTCTTCTGGGTACTCCGGTTTCCTCCCACACTCCAAAAAAAACAAACATACAGAATCTAGATTGTGAGCCTCCTTCGGGGATAGCGACGATAATGTGTTCAAATTGTAAAGTGCTGTGGAATATGTTAGCGCTATATAAAAATAAAGATTATTATTATCAACTTCTGGACTCTGAAAGTTAACCTTGCGTCACCGAAATGTGACCCAGTCACGACCACTGCCTTGCTAAAGAAACTGAGGGTAAAGTGCTGGACTGGACAAGCATGTCTCCAAAACTAAACCCTATCGAGCATCTGTGGGGCATCCTCAAACGGAAGGTGGAGGAGCGCAAGGTCTCCAACATCCACCAGCTCTGTGATGTTGGAAATGGATTCCAGTGGTGACCTGTGAAGCTCTAGTGAACTCCATGCCCAAGAGAGGTAAGGCAGTGCTTGAAAATAATGGTGGCCACACAAATTGACACTTTGGGCACAATTTGGCCATTTTCACTTAGAGGTGTACTCACTTTTCTTGCCAGCGGTTTAAACCTTAATGGCTGTGTATTGAGTTATTTAGAGGGCACACCAAATTTACACCATTATACAAGCTGTACACTGACTACTGTCCATTGTATCAAAGTATCAAGAAGAGGTATTACATAATATTTACTGAAATGTTTCACCCCTGCCACCAAATGGCATTTGACATGTAGTTTGGGGGAGTGTTAGCAAAAATGTTGTGTTTTATCATTATGCTCTCTGTCAGTCAGTTTTGGGTATTTGGAATTTTTTAATTAATAGATATCAGAAATCAACTTACAAATACTTGGGCATATCTCGCTTGGCCAAGCGTGCATGTGTTATCAATACAAAAAAGGTGAGTAAACTAGTCCCGCACATCTCTGGTGGCAGTGTGCCTTCCCTAAAAACAAAAAGGATTGGACATGTTGCAGTCCAGCAGCCTGATCCTTCTTTCATTTAATACCGACTCTTGGGGTAAAGTCGCCACAACTCTATACACATCAGCCGCTGAAATTTACTTCTTCAGACAATAATAATGTAATGTGTGTGGCTACTTTTCGACGTTGAGGTCCTCATGTTATATTGGCTTAGGATTCTTATGTGACAGGTATAATAATGGAAATGGTCTCCTAAGAGTTTGCCCATGGTATAGAATCTGTTGTCTACACAGAGAACCATTTTTTAGCAAATTCCTATTCTGTTGGGCATCAATAGTTGTGACTTGCATCCAGGAAAGCAATGTGTGTGCACCAGCAGTGGCTAAGACAGAGCATGTCTGCTTCCATTGCGTGCAAGTGACAGGTGCAGTATAAGCAGCATTTAAGCCATGTTTGCAGTTGTTCTTCGCTGACTCCAGATTTGCTCAGCTAATGCCATTGACCCTGATTTTGCAGATTACTTAAGGCTCCGATTCTCTACTCTACCTTTAGGTCATGGCTGTCAAATCAGATTTTAGAAATAGCTGACAAATTAGCGAATGAACAATAATGTGTTCAGTTAGAAATTGAATTAGGTTGTGCCTGTGATTATCTCCGACCGCTCAGCTCACAGTAAATACAATCTCATATCTAGTACACTAGTTTTCTATAGTCTGCGATATCATGAATACGTTCTCTACATGCCTAGGATCTACAGTTTTCTACTAGTGACGTTAAGGTTTCTATGTGCTGGGAAGCAAAAATAAACTTCTGAAAAGGCATACACCTTGTGAAAGACAGTGCCTTCATGTGCTTGTAACCAATAAGCCGACTGATCTCATTAACTGCAGCTTACACCAAACATACCGTGTGCGGAGGAGAGGACTAGTAGACGTCTGCTCAACCTTGACACGGAAAGATTAGGCGAGCGGATAATTCCAGATGTTTTATTCCTAACGAGAAACCGGAGCATCGGTTCACATATCTAATAATTCTGGCTTGTGTTATTACACGTCGGTGTGATCACACTTCTATCCGTATACATAATTCTCTTGCTTTATATACACACCACGAGATGTGCCAATGTTTCACTACCTTCAGTTAGACCTACGTCTCCATCCGAGGAAGCTGATGACAGCCAACATCAAATCAAGTTTTGCCAGATTCGGAAATGGAACATGTGCCCAGATAGGCAGTGATATGGGAATTGGGCACATATCTGCACAACTGAGCTGACTTGGCATTTAGAAGGCTAAGGCTCAGTGCACATTGCATCTAAACTTTACGTTTGTAATAGTCAATGTTTAAAGCCCCAACATATATGTCAAATGTATCCACTGGGCTCTGACAAAGGCCAACAGAGTTTCTTCTCGGCCTCCACCAGGGTCATACGCATCGACGTTCATCATACGCAGCAGATCTCGCTTTCCTACAACAACAGAACGCATACCATGCTGTATACATTTTCTTTATTTTTTTATAATGAGACATATGTGATTATATGCCTATACAGTGGCACACTACGAGGCTTCCATTTGGGAGATTCTTCCCAAGTTATATTGCCAACGAACAGCTCAGACACAATGTGCACAGGGTCTAATAAATATAATGGAGGCCATGTTTGTTGTCAAGGCTAAAATTTTTAACATGTCGCGGTCAGAGCAGAACATGGGAGGAAAGTTTTTCCTACATTAGTTCTCCGGAAGATTTCAAACTAACGTTTATATACTATATATATTATCTACTAGATGGTGACCCGATTCTAATGCATCGAGTATTCTAGAATATTTATGGGGGCCGACCGTGTGCGCCTAAGCAGTGAAGCAGTGTTTAAGACCGCGACCAATCATCGAATTGTATTGTGAGGACCGGAGAGCGCTGCTGCCTATGCGGCTACTTCCGCTGCGAGAACCCGGGACATGAGCGGGCACTCGCAGCCGAAGTATCCCTACCCGCAGCGCCGCTCCCGGTCCTCTCTTGACATTCTAGCCGCATGGATGTCAGCGCCGCTGCCTGTGCGGGTACTTCCGCTGCGAGAACCCGGGACATGAGCAGGCGCTCGCAGCAGAAGTATCCTGGTCCTCCCTTCCGCATGGAGGTCAGCGGCGCCGTCGGTCGAGGTCCTTCTGCTGCTTGCGGCCGGGAGATGAGCGCCTCGCGCCGGTCATCTCCCCGCTGCCTCGCCGCTGACCTCCGTCCCGCGGATGAGCCGCTAACAGCCGCCAATTTTTTTGTGAAATCTCGCGGCGCTGATTGGCTGCTGCCGGACCAATGAGCGACGCGGGATTTCCTAGACAGACAGACCGACAGACAGACAGACGGGATAAGACAATTATATAGTAGATGGGTCAACTGGACTGACCGATTACAGGACTTCTAGAACATAATCTCCATTCCAAATCTTGGTTATAGTTTCCATTTATTGAAAATTATTTTGCCCAATTGCAGCGTGTACGAGCATGACACTGGGCAATCCTGAAAATTGGATGTGCTCAGTACTGCACGGACTGTCTAAAACATTCTGGAAAATCTTTGATCAGTCTTATCAGTTTCAAATGGAATCTGTCAGCAGGATTTCACCCCCGCAAACTCTTTATACTTGTATATAGCTGTACTAAATATTTATACATGCATGTAGCGCTTTCAGAGACTAATCCTGCAATACCTTTATATGGAATAGAACCAGGGTGACAGAGGCATCAGATCTATCATAGCTCTGCAGCCTCATTAACATATCCATTTAAATGTCGATTTCTCAGGAATGGACTGGCCATGCAAAGGTATTGAATAGCCAGTCCATTCCTTCATTACTGACAATTCGTCAGTTTAATTAATATGCTAATGCAGAGCTATGATAGATCTGAAACCTCTGTCACCCCAGCTCTATTCCATGCAAAAGCATTGCAGGATTAGTCTTTGAAAGCGCTACATGCATGCATTCATATTTAGTTTGGGGGGGATGAAATCCTGGTGACTGCTTGCATTTGAAGGGGCGCTATGGGCACCATTGGATGTAAAGAGGGAGACGGTTTGTAATTAAGATTCTAGCTGGTTGCTTTAATATGCAGCAGTTTATTTTCAAGTCGCCCCATGGGAAACAGTTTACGTGTACTATGTTGCGGTGTACTTTGCCAGCACTTGTGAGATCCCAGGTTTCGGTGCCTGGGCTTTCAGCAGACTATTCTGCACTTCTGCAGAGTTTGGTATGTGTTCAGCATCTATCATTATTAGTTTTTCCTACACATTTTATCATTTTCTTTAAATGTGTCCCAATTAGAGCTCCACTTTCATCTTCTGAGTTTGAAATTCTTCCTGAATCCGTTTTGGTACAATTGTTGTGTCGATAACATTCTGTTTAAAGGCCCCTCATGCATATTAATGTATGAACGGGAACAGAGATAACAAAGAGTTTAGAATCTCCTTTTCTTTCAATTCCTTGTCCCGATCATCGTTACAAAAGTGTTGTGTATGCACTTACCACGGAAAATGGATGTGCTGATTAAATATATTAGCATGGAATTAGATGACTATTTAAATTCTTAATGAATTTTAGACTGTTAAATATCACCGACAGCTATGGATAAAGCTGAACACTCACATTTCCTTTTTATGGCATTTCATCACACGCAAATGTTCCGTGACCCATGAAAGGACTTTTTCGATGTTCTTTAGCTGAGCTTTGTGAGAGTGTTTTTAGTGACGGGCAGTGTTGTAGCAAAACAGCAAAATCCTGAGGATGTTTCCAGAATTTGCTGTCATCTCATAAATGTAATCACACATTTAACCATTCTTGTTTGACTGGTTTTAAACCTAGTTTTGGCTGAACAAACACAAGGCAGAACTGCACTGTACATAAGGCCTGACCTTCTTGCCGGGAAGATTCACTTTTTCAATAGTGTTTTTGATCGTCTGATTTGGGGTTGCTGAGTCCATATATTTGTGCAAGTTCCTTTTGTGGGAAAGCAAGGTATAGTAGACCACCCATTTCCAGTCTGTTTATTGCATCAAAGTTGGCTGGACCCACCAATGTTCCAGTATGTACACAAGTTTGCCAAATTATTTCACCTACCAGTAGATATTGGGAGACAGAATGATCGGTCATGTTACGTTTCAACATGCCCAATTCTTTATCCTTTCACCATTGAAACATGAGTGCATATGTTCCTGGGGAAAGATGGCTCTCCGACAAATTCCACTTTACAGTTATATACGCCAGCAAAAGCTGTAAAACAGAAAGTGGATCATTACTGCCAGCACGAGACTGCTGTAGCCAGTCGGTGGTCTTAATGGCCACGTACTGCGGTACTGACTGCACAGTGATGGAGTGATGAAGTATAGAATGCGACCTTTATGGTTACTGATTGTCTGCAGTGGTTACTTGCTGATCATTTTTTTAATGATGACCCTGAGGAACATTTTGGGGTTTAACAAGAAATACTAAAAGAAATACTAAAAGACTTGGGAATATTTATCAATTATATTTATTTATATTTATTTTGACAGTACATTTTTAAACTATCGAGTCTGAAGCCCCACATACACCTTAAAAGGCTGTCGGCCAGTCGTTCGTCTGTCCGCTATCTTGACTATCTCTTCCCATACACAGGAGGGCACCTGTGTTCTCTAGAAGAGAACTGCCGCTAGACATGTCTTGTGGTAGCTTATCTCAGGGAGAACAAAATGTCAGACATTCCAGGTTCTTCTCTCCCCTCACAATCATCTGTCCTCGGCTCCCATACACATTAGACCATCGACCAAACCCATCAATATCATCGGGATTTGCTGACATTAGTTGTACGTGTATGGAGACTCTTAAGTTTCCAATTACATCACCTACTCGTTGGCTTAGTTTGGACGAAAATATGCTTCCCTTTTCTTTTTTCTTTTGGATTATACTCGTTGACATTTTTGCTCCAAATACTTCAAATAGCGCACATGGTTCACGATTTTTATGTCAAATCAGAAATGCTTTTCATTTTAGTCTTTTTACAATTTAACTATTTTTTTTTATAAACTTGTATGGAGCAAGGCCTCGCCCACTGGCCGTCTGCATCACTGGTCGAGGCATCGGCTCAACACAAGTGTATGGAGAGCGAGGCTGCGCCCACTGGCCGTCCGCATCACTGGTCGAGGCATCGGCTCAACACAAGTGTATGGAGAGCGAGGCTGCGCCCACTGGCCGTCGCTCACTGGTGGCGGGCATGCTCAAACAAGTGTATGGAGAGCGAGGCTGCGCCCACTGGCCGTCCGCGTCACTGGTCGTGGCGGGGCATTGGCTCAATACAAGTGTATGGCGAGCGAGACTACGCCCACTGGCCGTCCGCGTCACTGGTCGTGGCGGGGCATCGGCTCAATACAAGTGTATGGAGAGCGAGACTACGCCCACTGGCTAACCGCGTCACTGGTCGGGGGGCATCAGGTCAATACAAGTGTGTGGAAAGCGAGGCTGGCCCACTGGCCGTCTGCGTCACTGGTCGAGGCATCGGCTCAATACAAGTGTATGGAGAGTGAGGCTGCGCCTACTAGCCTGGAGTATGTATAACTCATACATACCCTCCGGTCCCCAGTTTGAAACCGGTGAATCCCTGCAGTGTACCGTGCATGCTCTGGGGGGATTCATAAGTCTGCAGTCACACAACCAGACAGACGACCCCTTTAATCCTTCTCTGTATTACCCCTAGTGCAGGGCCGGAGGGGGGACAGTACAGTATATGACATTGGGATTCATTTTTTGGGAAAATTGTAATAATGTTCTGATCTTATGGAATTGTCTTATGGGCAGCTTGCCGCAGCCATTGGCACCCTGAGAGCGGTCGTTTTACAGAGTACAAGCTTCTGTGAGCGGCACCTACATTCTGCAGACACTTGATTTCCTCCCATTGCCTGGACGCTTAATATATAACATTTCAAGTGTTTCTTGTTACATGTTCTCATTCTTCTGTCATTTTCCAATGGGTATGATGACGTGTAAAACATCTGGTTCGCATGTGAATGTATGTAGCCAAGTGGCTCGGCTTTTGTGGCTGCCAGCGTATATTATTTTTCTGTTCGACTGATGTGAAAATACTTTGTCTTGTAGGTCAGCTGTCGGTAAAAGGTTAGCGCTATTTACTGGGCATCCACTCTTTATTTAATGTGCAGATGAATAGCACGGTTAATAAAAGAATTATTGCTGGGTACTCTGACATTTATGTCCTTGGATTCCAATAAAGAATTGAAATTATGAATAGCTGATGGTTTAAATTGATGTTTTATGTTGAACACTAGCTGTAATTTGCCCTCTGAGGATTGTTATACCGAGAAACAGATGGTTTTGCAGAGTAACAAATTGCTTGAAGTATATATAGAACTGGCTTTGAAATACTTTCACCTTCAATTGCAGAGAATCTGATCCAGTTTAGACACTTCCGTTATGGAATGAAGCCGTTGATTTCTTTCTTTCATTGTTAGATCGCATTATAATCTCATTTAGCAACTTAAAGAGAACCTGTCAACACATTTTTGAATATGAAAGCAATTGTCTGCTTGTATTGGTGATTGTTCCCAAATAAAAATGATACCTTTTCTGTAAAGATGCGATGTGCCAGTCACTAGAAATCTAGTGTAGAAGGTGTATGCAAATCAGGCTGCAAGTGCACTAGAGGCGTGACCATGCACTTCAAAGAATCAATCTAAATGCATTGCCACGCCTTGAGTGCACTTCCCGACTGATTTCTAATGACTGATTTCTAATGTTAGATTTTGACAAAAAAAAATTTTATGCTGATCCATGGGCCTATACAGGAATACTAATACTTCAGTATGTAAAAACATGCTGACAGGTTTTCATTAAAGAGGACCCATCAGCAGGATTTTGGATTTTAAACTAAATACTTGGCTGTAATGGTGCTTTCAAGCGGATTACATTACCTGGAGGACACATGCACAGGTCGATTTCTCAGTTCAGTGACGTCGTTTGGAAGTTGTGTGCTTGCTCGGCCTTTGGGAATGACTGTGCCCTCGTGAGATTAGGCCAGAGGGGGCAGGTTACTGAAAAAGCAGTGACCTGTCGGTCATTGACCGGAGGCAGGCGGGCTGCTGAAAAATAGTAGACTTGCAGAAAAAGACCAAGTACAACGTCCAGCCCCACTGCACTTGCAAATCATTATCACTATACTTTTACAGGTGATTACAGAAGAACAACAAAACTAATTTCTGAAAAATGGATATTTTTATCAGCTTAAAAGCTCCATAACAGCCTTGTCTTTTGTTAAAGGGGTTATCCGGAACTTTGCTTATTTTTTGCCTTGGGGCCAAGATCTTACTGCCAGGTAGTTGCTAACTTTGCAGCCGGTGTCTGCTGGCTCAGAGAGGTTAATGACCGCTCCTACCGGTGATCCTGCAGCTTCCATTGACGTCACATGAACAGAGCTGCTTCTTTTAAGTCAGCATCACATTGGCTGAGACGCCCCATCGACGGACAAGATCAGAAGAGGAAGAGCTGCTTTTTTGTGAGGTCAAATCAACCAGCAGAATCGCCGGCATACTGGAATCAATATAGATGGCAGGTTGTATCTCTTATAAAAGTTTTGTGTTTTGTCTCCGCACTGGCCACGTGAAGTTCTTTTGAGGTGGATGATTCCAACAGGCTTTTCCATGTCGGAATCTGTGATTTTTTTTTTTATTTTATTTTTTTATGTTTTCAGATCTGAAGCAGGTTTTGCATAGGTTTTTAAGTGTTTTTTTTCATAGGTTTTTGATTTGACAGTGAATTAAGGAATCCACGTCAGAGAATGTCACTTGAGGTCACGTGATCACATGGAAATATACGGGAATCGTGACAATGTGCACATTGCCCACTTTCTGACAACCTGCAGTCACATAGATTGATTGCAGAAATTTGCCTAGATCCCAAAAAACTTCTTTTAAGTGCTTCTCTTGATTGCCTATGGAACAGTAATGCTAAGTTTTAAAACAAAAAAAAAGTGGCATTGGATCCTGATATCATTTTATGATGTGATAACATTTTTTTTGTGCAGATTTTTATATTTATTTTTTTAATAACCAAAAGCTGAGGCCTAAGTATAATTGAAAACTGTTAGTTTGCTCCCCAAAAATGTAAAAAGATTGGCTGCAATTCTCACCTTGATCTGGGCGTCTGCTATTAGACATGTCAGTCCTGATTCTTTTCATAATTCCAGTGCAACTAGACTAATTTATAATTATTACCATTTAGAGTTTTTGGTAAGAAATGTAAAATAAAGGGTTATTTCCATCTTGTACATTATTTCCAGAACGGGCCACCCTAGTCTCACGCGCGATGGTGCTCCATTCTCCTGATACATCCAGGCCCCGTTGGCGGGAACCACAGTCTGTCATACGTTTTTGGTATTTCCTGTGGGGTGGAGCATAAATGTACAAGACAATCAAGCCCTTTTATTTCCCGACAATTTTGTAAAGGAAATTCTAATATTATTAATATAACATAAGAGTAAGTCTGCCATTGACATGACTAACACTGCACAAAGGGTCGTCACATGTATGAGCTCTTATTACAGGTCATGAGTCCAACTGAAACTGAGAACCATGGGGGGTATCTCTAGTACTTACAGAGAGTGTCATCCCTGACACCTCGGCCTTCTGAGCCATGAGCTTTAGAGGATGGGCAGATGGTCCTTTTGGAGCCAGGCCGCACTTCTCTCATTTACTATGGGGAGGGGGAGTTGAAGAAAACAAGGCATTTAATATGCAACGTGCTCGCCTCCTCATTAGTCCACAGTCCAGTTACAGACCTGCAATTTCCATAATACTGTATTGGGCGTCCTGGAAACTTTAGCCCAGGATCAGGCATATAAGAGGTGGGCTAAACAAGGAGAATGTGTTTGCATGTCGGGGGTCAGCCTGAGCTGAGTGCGATCCATAAACCTTCGGATGGAAACGTTTAGGTATTTGTTATTTCTCTTTTTTATTTTATAACTGTTTTTATTTTTTGTAAATCGCTTAATTTTTTTCTTTTTACACCTTTTCTTGTAAGCACTGTATTTTTTTTATTATATTAAAGCTTACATCTTTAATAAGTTTGGTCTTCATATGCGCTAAAGAATCCATAGCCTTTCGGAGAGTATGTGGCCTTTTGACTGTCGGAAAACAGTGTGTATTTTTGGGGGTTCTTCACCACGTTTCTTTGATGAGCGGTGGCAGCGTGTTGTGTACCCGGTGCATGGATTATGTTGGGATGTAGTTTATGCTCACTTTCCAGCGTATAGCTGAGGTTGAGTGAGAGGAGACAGATTAACCCTTGCAGTCGCACCCCACGTCACGTGCTGAGAGGTATGTACGTGAAAAATTTATTTTCAGTTTGATTGTTTAAGACATTTCTGGTACTTTGGCAATCAATATTCAGATGAATGGAAGCTTGAAAACCCTCCCATTGGAACCTCCCCTTCGGAACCCTTCCATCAGCACCCCCCCATCGGAACCAGCCATTAGAACCCTTCCATCGGAACCCCCCATCGGAATCCGCCATTAGAACCCTTCCATCGGAACACCCCCATCAGAACCCCACAGATCAGTTGTATAGTTAGGTTGAAATAAGACAAATGACAACCAAGTTCAACCGAGGGATAGATGGCGCCACGGCACTCTGGCAGTGACACTTCACTGTTTTCCAGGCATGGCTCTGTGCCTCTAGTAGTGGCTGTGCCTGGTACTGCAGTTCAGCCCATGGAAAGGAGCTGCAGAGAGCGGCAGTACCAGGCACAGCTGTTACTAAATGCACAGAGCTGTGCATGGAAACCGGTGACAATGCTGCAACGCTCGCTAGATCAGCTGATTCATGTAGAAGGGGATGCCAGCAGTCAGGCCTCCTGATATTAAAGAGGTATAGATCCTATCCCAATATCAAGTTATATAAATAATATCAGCAAATCCCTCCAATTAGAAATATAGTATAGTTTTTCTGATTCGCTATGTCTCTTCTCATGTGCAGGCATTGCAGGACCTTAGATATCCCTGGTTACGACCACTAGGCACTAGCTAACTAACTGTCACTTTATCATTGGTTGTAACCATGGATGATACCCAAGGTCCTGCAATGCCTGCACATGAGGAAAGACTGTACTACATCTCTAATTGGAGGTATTTGCTAATATTATTATTACTACACCTACTACATATTGGGATAGGATCTTGGAGAAGGGAATACCTCTTCATACTCTAAATATTAAAAACCCCTTTAATTCTAGGGATTATTATTATTATTGATGAAAATCAAGTCCTATTGAATTGGCTGTAGGTGGCCCACTGTGCCTTCTTACTCATTATTGCTGTATTTTGGGCCACCCACAAATGAATTCAAGGCCAAATATTGAAACCAAGAGTTTTCATTGTAATTATATCACGGCCTTAGATGCCACCATGGCACCAGGGGTAATGCCAACACATGTCTTGAGCACCCTACGAAAAGACAACAATCTTTCAACACCAATTGAAAGTTTTTTCTCTCGTCTAAACATAGCGTTAAGGAAACTTTCAGCCGCCTATTGCTTGTTTCTTTTGTACCTGCACAAAAGATTATTCCATCTGCGATCACCTATTATGATTCCGGGTAGTCGGTGTGCGGACCTGTCATACACATGATCCTCCTTATAAGTATGCTTTATCCTTGCTCTACTAATTGAGTAAAGCATAAAGGACAATCCTCGGAGAGATTACAATCTTAAGTGGTAATGTTAGGGAATTAAGTGTGTTTGCTGCATTCTGCTGCCACCCTCCAGCAATGAGAGTATTAAGCATACTATTCCTGTTACATTAAAATGCCCTTTTGTCCGTACTTGTCCCAGGCAGCAGACAACCTATCAGAAGGGCATTTCAATTAGACCTTGATAAGTGAAAGGTATTTGCTAATCTTTGGTGGGTGTGCGGAATGGCTCATGTTCAAAGAAGTGAAGAAATGCATCAGGAATCCTGGCTCTGCTCGTTTCCCTTCTTTGCTGATTGTCAGGAAATGGCACATTAATTTGTCTGGCTCTGTAATAGCCCTCAAAAGATATAGACAGTGGAACACTGCTGCTTCATTATTGTTACTAATATTAGACGTTTCGAGGAAAACATTCTCCATCTGGGATTTTTTTGTGCAAATTCTTCTTAGCTCTTGATTTCCTTTTCCTCTTTTTTTTTTTTATCTAATTCACATGCACTAATGTTGTGTGCTGAGTCACAGAGACACCGTATTTATATTAATTATCATCATTTATCAAGAAAACTCAAACTGCAGCCTTATGACAAGCTGTGCTAATTAAGGCTGGCCTCTGCAAAACTTTCCATAACATGGTCAAGAAGTGAATTTTGTGCTTCAAAAAGTTAATACTAGTCTTTTACTATAAGAAACAAAAAAAAGGGCCAAATGCTAAATAAACACAAAAGAAAAGTGTCATGACTCATGATTACTTATCGTTTTCGAACACAGCGAAAAAATAAGTAAGCCTCTTCTGTCTGGTTGTCCTAAAATGCCCATCGGGTCTGTTTTTTGGTTAGCCACCCAAATTCTTAAGAGGATCTCAGACAGCTACTTGAAAATTAAAAGCAAACAAGCTCCCAAATGGCCAGCCACGTGCCTAAAAATGCTCAACAGGCCTGACTTTTATTTTGAGAACATTCTAAAAAAAATAATAATAATAATGACTGTGACTATACTTCTACCTGCTTGAAAGAAAAACAAGATTAAACTGTATTGACAGAAAAAAAAAGAATAAAGCTTTTGGTTGCAGCTTTCCGAAGATGAGAGAGTTAAAAAAGTAATTTGCCTCAGCTCACTTTCTTCATTATAAGAGCAGAAGTTCGTGATCTCTGCTGCTCCTGCATGTGACCTGGCAGATATTTGTAGATGTCATGAATTAATAGTAAATATTAATATTAAATAGTGATACAATTATCATTTTAACTAATAACTCATGACTCAAAAAAAAACAAACATAGCTTTAGCTACAGTGTAATAAAAAAAAAAATGTGGTGGCTCTTTAAAATGCTTTGCTTTGAAATCCCTTTTCCCCACATACTGTACACACAATTTTAATCTTTAATGGGGTACTTTCAAGTTTGGAAGTTATCCCCTGTCCATAGGATGGAAGACAACTTTCCGATAATGATAATGCGCTCCACCGCTCCATTCATTCTTTATAGGACCACCGGAGATCACCGCTTGGCTGGTCTTTGGCACTCCCATTAGAATGACTAGAAAGGCAGTGCTCATGATCGACCCCTGATCCATACACGTGGGCTCTTCAGAGCCTCGTTTCTTGCAATCAGTTGAGGCCCCAGTGATTTGAGAGGTATCTCACACCCAATAGATAGGAGATAACTTGAGAGCCCCTTTAGGTTGTAAAACACCACTGTAAATGGGTCAGTTACAGGGTATATTCTGTCCGGATTTTCAGAGTGGAAAATGCAGAACGTATTACAGTACCAGTAAACCAGTGCACGAGATTTCACCAAATATCAGTGACGCACTGTTTAAACAGGTATTCACATTGGGTGAAACGCTCTTCATATCCACATGTGACTTTATTTCCCCTGGATCTTTGTTACTGCTGATCTTTTTTGCCCTATGTGGATGTCCCCTCACTGAGCTTTCCTTGGATAAAGATGACATTTTATGCACAGATTTAAAAACCAGTTTGATAGGTTTGCAATAATAGTCATGTGGAGTATGGACAAATACTTTTTCCCTGTGCTGTACAGATTGCAATACGTGTATGTAAAGCAGACCTGATGACGGCTTTATTATACGCACTTACTTCACACATTTAAATGCTTTAATTCTCTTTTATATATTCTCTTTTAAGACTATTTTTTTTTATAGTCAAATTGTTCCACTCGTGATACTTTCTTACATTTTGTCAACACTGCTGTTCTTGGTTCGCGGTTGAATTTTTTTTGTATCGGTACGTTATATATTTTTAGGATAATTTATAGTTTCCATAAATACAGAAATTTGAAGAAGAAAATGTTCCCCCAAAATCTATAATTAGAGATTATAGGTCTTTCTGTTCTGCCCCCAAGGGTTGAAACGGTTTCTAAAACCTACATGAAAGTTAGTGGCACAGTCCATATTGTGGTCTGTTACATAAATCACTGATGAATGAAGAATAACATATATGTGAACTTGAAAGGCATAATAGAGGTATTCTTTTTGTAATAGGAAATCTGTAGGGCATACATCCTGGGAAGAAATGTGCAAAACACGCAAAACTTGATATTACTTAAATACCCCGTTTAAAGCTCAGACATTAACTCACAAGGAAGACACCTGTAGTTGGCGCTAGTGAGGGACCAGTCTCCTGCGATGGGTCTCTGAATAATGAAGACTGGTGACTAGTGATGAGCGAACATTCTCGGATAACGTGTTATCAAAGCATGCTCTGGTGTTATCCTAGTATCTAGGGCGTGCTCGAATAATATTTTCATATTCTCACGGCTGCATGTTTCGCAGCTGTTGGACAGCCGCAACACATGCGGTTCGGCTGCCTAGGAGTGATCAATGACTAACTGGTGATCTGGCAGTCTAACTGGTGATCAGTGAGTGGAACAGGCTGCCACGAGGGGTGGTGAGTTCTCCTTCAATGGAAGTCTTCAAACAGAGGCCGGACAGACATCTGTCTGAGATGGTTTAGTGACTCCTGCATTGAGCAGGGGTTGGACACGATGACCCTGGAGGTCCCTTCCAACTCTACCATTCTAGGATTCTATGACTTGATGGCTGTTATGTTCATGAAATCTTCTGTCAGGTACAAGGAACTGTCTGAGAATATTTCCCTTAGCTAGGATCTGTTACCATTTTTAATGATAAAAGCCGTCTATTGAACATAAGGCCCATTTAGATGAGCCAATAACTGAGGAAGGGCCGATTCTAAGGCTGGGGTCACATGACTGGTTTCTCTCTATCCAAGAAAATCGGTCAGATTATGTTAATCTCACTCTGATCAGAGTGGAAACCGATTTTCTTGGAGGTGGAGAGAAGAAGAAATAAAGTTTCTCCATCTTCTCCATTATGTCAGTTCGTGAAATCGGATGTCATCCATGTGTGGTCCGATGAGTGGACGAGTGCCATCCTATTCTCGGAGGCACACTGTGGTTTTCTTCTTCAACCATTCGGCCTCAGGACAAAATTGGACATGTGCGCAGTCCCATAGAAAGTCATGGGTACGAGTGTGATCTGTTAAAACCGCGGATAGCATTCAACCAATTACAACGGTCGTCTGCACAAGCCCTTAGAGCGCTTGTCATCTAAACAGACTGAATAAATACACCAAAAAGGAAGAGCTTTGAGCAAAGAGTATATTTAAAAATAATTTTTAATTAACATACAGGGTGTTAAAAACATGTATGAATACATAAAAAAACAGATTAGCAAACACCTGAAGAACGAGCAAAGTGTTTACATGTAGCTTATTGGTGGCTGCTTAACGGCTGTGGCCCCCACATCTAAACGGGCCACTAGCCTAGGAGATTTTTGCTTCATTATTATTGTCTCTTGTGCATGCTGATAAAGTTTAGTGACCCCCAAAAAATGTGATGCAACTTCCTTAGGTTTTTGCACCAAAAAGGAAGCAAGACCTCATACCACTTACTCATTGGTTTCTATGGGTGAAAAACACTGCAAAAACGCTGAAAGAAGTGACATGCTGCAGTTCTCCTAAACGCAGCAGTTTTACAATTCAGTCAGGAAAAAAAAGAGAGGTGCATTAGATTTCTGAAATCTCATAGCTTTTGCTAGTGATGTAAAACAAAGCTTAAAATTTGCATAAAAAAAGCAACAACAAAAAAATTGAAGCAAAAATGTGAGAACGTGTGAATATAGCCTAAGGGTATGTACAGTCATGGCCAAAAGTTTTGAGAATGACAAAAATATTATATTTTCACATGATCTGCTGCCCTCTGGTTTTTATGTGTGTTTGACAGATGTTTTTATCACAGACAGAAATATAATTGCAAACATATGAGTAACAAAAGCTTATATTGACAGTTAGAATGAGTTAATGCAGCAAGTCAAAATTTGCAGTGTTGACCCTTCTTCAGGACCTCTGCAATTCTCCCTGGCATGCTCTCAATCAACTTCTGGACCAAATCCTGACTGATAGCAGTCCATTCTGCACAATCAATGCTTTCATTTTGTCAGAATTTTTA
The DNA here is from genome assembly GCA_033576555.1 of Oophaga sylvatica. Lineage (NCBI taxonomy): Eukaryota > Metazoa > Chordata > Amphibia > Anura > Dendrobatidae > Oophaga > Oophaga sylvatica. The sequence continues at coordinate 569,309,260 of JARQOD010000002.1, forward strand.
GGTTTTTGTTTGTCTACCCGTCTCTTGATGATTGACCACAAGTTCTCAATGGGATTAAGATCTGGGGAGTTTCCAGGCCATGGACCCAAAATCTCTATGTTTTTTTCCCTGAGCCATTTAGTTATCACCTTTGCTTTATGGCAAAGTGCTCCATCATGCTGGAAAAGGCATTGTTGGTCGCCAAACTGCTCTTGGAGGGTTGGGAGAAGTTGCTCTTGGAGGACATTCTGGTACCATTCTTTATTCATGGCTGTTTTTAGGCAAGACTGTGAGCGAGCCGATTCCCTTGGCTGAGAAGCAACCCCACACATGAATGGTTTCAGGATGCTTAACAGTTGGCATGAGACAAGACTGGTGGTAGCGCTCACCTTGTCTTCTCCGAATGAGGCGTTTTCCTGATGTCCCAAACAATCGAAAAGGGGATTCATCAGAGAAAATAACTTTACCCCAGTCCTCAGCAGTCCACTGCCTGTACCTTTTGCAGAATATCAGTCTGTCCATGATGTTTTTTCTGGAGAGAAGTGGCTTCTTTGCTGCCCTCCTTGAGACCAGGCCTTGCTCCAAGAGTCTCCTCATAGTGCATGCAGATGCACTCACACCTGCCTGCTGCCATTCCTGAGCAAGCTCTGCACTGTGGTAGCCCGATCCCCTAGCTGAAACACTTTTAAGAGACGGTCCTGGCGCTTGCTGGTCTTTCTTGGGCGCCCTGAAGCCTTTTTGGCAACAATGGAACCTCTCTCCTTGAAGTTCTTGATGATGCGATAGATTGTTGACTGAGGTGCAATCTTTCTAGCTGCGATACTCTTCCCTGTTAGGCCATTTTTGTGCATTGCAATGATGACTGCACGTGTTTCTTTAGAGATAACCATGGTTAACAGAAGAGAAACAATGATGCTAAGCACCAGCCTCCTTTTAAAGTGTCCAGTGGTGTCATTCTTACTTAATCATGACGGATTGATCTCCAGCCATGTCCTCATCAACACCCACACCTGTGCTAATGGAGCAATCACTGAAAAGAGGTTAGCTGGTCCTTTTAAGGCAGGGCTGCAATGATGTTGAAATGTGTTTTGGGGATAAAGTTCATTTTCTAGCCAAATACTGACTTTGCAAGTAATTGCTGTTAAGCTGATCACTCTTTATAACATTCTGGAGTATATGCAAATTGCCATTAGAAAAAGTGAAGCAGTAGACTTTGTAAAAATTAATATTTGTGTCATTCTCAAAACTTTTGGCCATGACTGTACAGCAAATATGTATATTTTTTTAAGGTGGGTCCACTCAAAAACTCACCTAAAAAAAGTCACAGCTAAACTGTCAAAATGATAAACATTTGCATTTCTGTATAAAAACGACTAGCTGCTCATATTTTCAGCCTTTTGAACATCTTTTTACAGCTTCAAGTTTCCAAATCTAACCAGTGGTTAAAAGATGTGACTTACCATTCTTCAAGCGGTTTCCACTCTGAAGATGCTCTATACTTTGCAATACAAGTCAATGGGAAGGGTCAAAAGAAGGCTGGAAGATGGAAAAGCGTCTTTTTGAGAATTTTTCAAGAAGTTTTGCTACAACAACCATAAGCAGTTTCTTCATTGTTGATTGGAAATACACCATTAAAAAAAACATGTCCCCAAAAATGATGCAGAAACGTTCAAAACAGTCACTGGTGGCAACAAAGTGCTCAGGAACTGTCCAAAAAATGCTAAACCAAAGACTCGTCAAGATTCCAGAACTCCACAGTATAGCAGTGTTTCCAAGAGCAGCATCTTTTTAAAAAACTTCCCGAGTTTGTCCTCTTGGAAAAAGAAGTGTGCATATACCCTAACGCCGGCGTCACACTGGCGAGTGTGATGCGAGTAAGTCACACAACTTTCTTGCATCAACACCCGGCACAGCCACCCGCTCTCGGACCCGAGTGTGCGGCTGCATGTATTTCTATGCAGCCGCACATTCGGGTCCGAGAGCGGGCGGCCGTGCCGGGTGTTGATGCGAGAAAGTCGTGCGACTTACTCGCATCACACTCACCAGTGTGACGCCGGCCTAACATGTATTACCTATTCCACTTCTCATAATTTTTAAATACAGGTGCTTCTCACAAAATTAGAATATCATCAAACAGTTAATTTGTTTCAGTTCTTCAACACAAAAAGTGAAACTTATATTATATAGAGTCATTACAAACAGAGTGATCTATTTCAAGTGTTTATTTCTGTTAATGTTGATTATTATGACTCCCAGCACTCTGTGAACAGCCAGCTTCTTTAGCAATGATGACCTTTTGTGGCTTACCCTCCTTGTGGAGTGTGTCAATGACTGCCTTCTGGACATCTGTCAAGTCAGCAGTCTTCCCCATGATTGTGGAGCTACTGCAACAGACTAAGGGACCTTTTTAAATGCCAAGGAAGCCTTTGCAGGTGTTTTTTGTTAATTATTCTTATTTACTGAGATAATGACTTTTGGGTTTTCATTGGCTGTAAGCCATAATCATCAACATTAACAGAAATAAACACTTGAAATAGATCACTCTGTCTGTAATGACTCTATATAATATGAGATTCACTTTTTGTATTGAAGACCTGAAATAAATTAACTTTTTGATGATATTCTAATTTTGCGAGAAGCACTTGTATTTATTGAAATAACAGTAGTATGTTCTGTACGTTCTGTGTTTAGTTTGTTTTTGTTTGTTTTTTTGATCACTCGGCTTCTTTTAAGCCGCCATCTCCTGTAGCCCACTATTGAACGTAGATCGTGATAAGGAAATTATTAGTAAGCCGAGCGTGCGAAATGCAAACACAATTTAAAGGTCTGTCTGTGGCTCCCTCCCGCACATCCCTTTCTTAGACATGATAAATTGTGCCCAACTATTTCTGTTGCCTTTTCTACTTTTCCTGTACTGCACAGACCCTGTAGTTGGGCTCAATAGAATGAAAGGGAAGGGAAGCAAAGAATATTAAGCAGAGCGGCTGACTTTCGGAGATGAGAAATCTCCCTTGGACTTATGCTCTGTATAATCTGCTGGTATATGTTCTAATGGTTACCCTCCATAAACGCTGACTACTGAATAAGTGGCCTTTTCTGAATGTTAGCTGTGATTTCTCTTTAAGGAATTATCCCCGTTCTCTCTCCAGCTCTAATCTAATTCTGGATTGTTGCCCTGCGTTTGTCTCGAAACACATGGAAAGAGTCCTGGCTATGAACCGTGCTTACAACACATTTTGCCCTTTTGCG
>JARQOD010000002.1:569314987-569457027 GCA_033576555.1 Oophaga sylvatica
AGAAATTCCCCCTCACAGATCTTGTGAAAATTCCATTAGCTTTAATTATTTACTAGGAGGAGATGTAGATTTCTCTTCTTGACCTATTTTTCAAAGCAATGATTAAACAGAAGAATTGCACTATTGCACACATGCCGAGCAGCCAGGTGAATCTAGAGCAGAACCCAAGATCGGCGGCCCATAGTGATGGCCACAATGTCACGGATCCAAGTGACCACGCCACCGTGTATCCAGCACAAGCCGTTATGGATTTCATGGGTAATGAATTCCAGTGAAAACCATGTAACAGCTGGACAGCTGTCATAGAGGAATGTGGTAACGGCATATGTATGAAATCTGTATTCTGAAAACTGACCTATCACTGCGTGACCACAAAGGGATGACATGTCAGACACATACAATCTCCGTCATTTCTTGACTTGTTAAGGAAGGAATGTGCTAATGTCAACAGATGAAGAAGAGCTCCTCTGTGGGACAAGAAAGTTTTGATCTTGCACTAATGACGACATACCGGAGCAAATTGGAGACATATATGCACACAAGTAAATCATATACACACATGTACACTCCAAGAACAGACACAGAGAAGTCAGATTGCGGGAGTCATCTATATCTACACACATTCCAGATACACAAAAATAATATACTGTATTATATACAGTGTACACACACTTTTTACACTTCTCAACAGTCATGGAATTATGGAAATGACAGAATGGATATGAATGAATGAATGATGAAAACATGGAAACAAAATTTTCAAAACACCTCAAAATTTAGTGTCACCTATGCATTACACAACTACTTCTGAAACCCCCTGGCTCCCCATGTATCATCCATAAATACCTTTTTTATTCCTCCCGCGCTGTATGGTAATCTGTTCTGTCTGGTCCGATGGTGTGGCTTTATTTCCGTCTCTCCGACCCCTCCTCGGCTTGCTGTACGTATTCCTTGCTGTGAATATCACAGATTGCGTACAGTTTTTGCACGTGTGCATTTTAATGGCATCTCGCGCATGCGCAGTATGCTTTGTCCAGCTGTGGGCAAAGCAGAAAAGCAGTATTGCGCATGCGCCGGCATACGCGATTGCTTTCTATGGCCTGGAAATATTTTGCTGCCATTTCTGTGTTCCCTGCTGCCGGAAACCTTTCAAAAGCCCTGGAGAGAAGACCGGAAGAATAGCAAAGACTTTTTCAACTGTGATTAACTTTCCTATTCTTCCATTCTTCTCTCTAGGGCCTTTGAAAGGTTTCCGGCACCAGGGAACACAGAAATGGCAGTGAAATACTTCTGGTTAGTGTTGAGCGATACTGCTCGATATCTAAAAATATCGTATCGGAATGGTATCGCCGATATCACTAAATATCGTCGATATCCGATTCCGATACCGGAAGTCCCATGTAAGTCTATGGGAACAAAATATCGCAACAAAAAAAACCCTTTCTTTCGTTGTAAACACAAAATATACACACATAGAATACATATATATATATATATATACATGTCATTGTGACATATATATATACATATATTTATAGTTTATACACTTCTACATAGTAAAATAGACTCTGATTCAATTGCCGGGTAAAGCCGTGACATACCCCATAGAAGTCGACGGGCTCGGTGCCGAGTACCCCAAAAACCTCTGGCTCTGTGCGACTCAACTTGGGCGTCACGAACAGGATTCTGTAGCTCGCTATAAGCGAGTCCTGTGTGCCTGAATTGAACTGGTTTTGTGCTTGAGAATTGCTAAAATCATCAGAGAATGTATTTGCCATTTTTCCGCCATATCTGCGTCACGACGAGGCACTGGTGAAGAAGAAGGGCGTGCTCTTCGTGGGTGTACACTCACTCAGTGGCGCAAAAACGATGGCCGACCACTCTAAATGGTACTGCAATGTAAGATCGTGCCCCACAGCTCTTCAGTTCCGCCTCCTCATCCTCCTCAGTGTGCGGAAACTAACACGAAGGTCCCGCCTCACTACAAAAGAGGGGCCCTCTCCAGATGCTAATGACACATGTGACTTGGCAGAGATGGCTAATGGACACGAGCAGAAGTGTGAAGGGATGGAGCAGTCAGAGCTCTCCCCCCACGGAAGCGACCCGATCGCCACGGAACCACCGTTGGGCACCCGGCCTGGAAACCCTCCTACGCTGCAAGAAGCGGAGGATACCCTAAGAGGCCTGGCCCGGCACCGGGAGGAGGTCGCCAGGATGGAAGCCAGCTGGCGTGCCCTAAAACTAAACTTGGAGCGGCGCCAATCCCTCTTACCTGAAGTGTCTGTACCGGAAGGTGAGGCACCCGTTCTAGTAGAGGAGTCCGTGCGGGCATCCCAGCCCTTGCAATGTGATCCGGTTGACGTTGTCGCAGTGGAGGCACCCGTTCCTGCAAAAAACTCTGCACCGGCAGCACCCCAGATCCCGCTGTCTGCCCTCGTCGCTGAGACAGAAGAAGCGACACCCGTCCTCATGGAGGAGGCCGCGCAGGCACCAGAGGTCTACCTGTCTGTACCGGAGCCCCGACTGTCATCTGTTCCAGAGCCGGCTGCTTCCTCCGCAGGTGAGCGCCGCCAGGACTGGGGGGCGCCAGGAGAGCTGCCGCAAACCGGACATCGTAAGCTGCAGTTTGATGATGGAGACATGGAGATGCTGGTGGAGGAGAATTACAACCGGCGTCAGGAGGAAGAGTGGAGACGTTGGGAGCGGGAAGCAGAGCGACAAAGGGAGCAGCGCGAATCCCAGAAGCTTCGCCAACGTCACATCGAGAAGGACCGGGCAGATAAGGACCGGATGAGAAAAGATAAAGGAACCCTGTGGGAGCCGCGGCGTAAGGGTGCAGTACGGAGCTTTAAATTGAAAGGTGGTTGGGGCTTCATCCAGGAGCCTGGACTTTATTTAGAAGTGTTTGTGACCCGGCGGGACGTGGAGACTCACCTCCCAGAAGGACACCCGGGGAGGGACCTGTTGCCAGGAGACTTGGTGACTTACACCCGACACTGGGGTTACAATGGATGGTACGCCCTAAATGTTACCAGGTGTGACCCCTACTCCCCAGAGTGTCAGGAACCTGTGAGACCCTCGGAGCCTTCAGCCTCCCACATCCAGGCCTCTGCACAAGTGCCCACCCCACGCCGTAAATCTCCCCAGCCTCCCTCAGTGGTCTCCTCAGCAGCCCCAGCTATGGACATGATAACTATAGCTGGTCCGTACCCGGCGCCTGTTAGGCCCCCTGGGGTTCGTTCAGTCCGGGACATAGGGCTCCAGACCCGGAGGGAGATGAAAGAGGTGGCCACACAGACACAGATAGCGGGTCACGACTTGACTGTACAGGCCACACAACGTCATCAGGTCCTGGTGGTCCTTGGTGTCTCGGATGTTTGGCAAGCATCAGAAGAGTACCAGGTGGTACCTGGAACACCCCTGCCAAAGAATTATAAATAACCCGGACAGGGTCCCTGTATGTAAATAGTTAAATTGTTGATGTACCCGGACGGGTGAATGTTCATAAAAAAAATTTTTAATTTAATAAAAAACACAACAGTTTTCATTACTTTTATTACAGTCTCATCCTGCGACGCCATCGATCTCCTGTAAAAAAATGAAAAAAAAAAACAGCAGTATACCACCTGTCCGACGCAGTCCATAGTAACGAGTGTCCCACGACGATCCAGCTCTGCTACATCAGAATGACAGGCAGAGCCTGTCATCCCGGCGCAGCACAGCTGATTACCTGCTTCCCCGGCGGTGACGTCATCGGACTGCTTTACGGCCAGGATTACCCTGCAGTCACTGCAGTTATCGCGAAAAACTGCATGTGACCGCCAGGGAGAAGATAATGGCGGCCATCAAGCAGTCCAGGACGTGACCGCCGGAGATCTTCTGCCAGGTAAGTGCCGCTGACTCCTGACAGACCCGACCGACGGACATCACAGTGACAGTGACAAATCCGATTCCGGTATCCGATATGACGAAAATATCGGTACTCGGAATCGAAAGCCCGATACAGCTAATATCGGCCGATACCCGATATTTGCAGTATCGTATCGCTCAACACTACTTCCGGTACATAGAAAGCAATCGCGTATGCCGGCGCATGCGCAACTGCTTTTCGGGTTTGCCCACAGTTGGGCAAAGCATACTGCGCACGCGTGAGATGCCTTTCGAATGCGCACATGCGAAAACTCTACGCAATCGCCGAAATTCACCACAAGGAATGCGTAGAGCAAGCGAGGGTTCAAATCCCACCAAGGACAACATCAGAGAGTTCATATATTTTCCCCTTGTTTACCTGGGTTTCCTCCCACACTCTAGAGACTTACTGATAGAACTTAGATTGTGAGCCCCAATGAGGACAGTGATGCTGATATCTGTAAAATACTGTGGATATTAAAGGTGCTGTATAAGCAAGTAAAGTAAATAAATATTCTGCACGTATGGTATCTGTCCAGAAAATAAAATAGAGGTAAACCATCCTATTACAGAAGACACCCCTGCATATAAACACAACACACAGTCCAGGTCAGTGCTCACAGGAGCTGAGAGAATTTCCTTGCTCTTCAGGATCCCCAGTTCAGCCTATGATTAGCTGGTCTGGCAGGGCATCACCTGTGTGCAGCTCTTGTCCCCGGCCAGTGAACACTGATCTTGTCCCCGGCCAGTGAGCACTGATCTTGTCCCCGGCCAGTGAGCATGGATCTTGACCACGGCCAGTGAGCACTGATCTTGACCATGGCCAGTGAGCACTGATCTTGACCATGGCCAGTGAGCACTGATCTTGACCATGGCCAGTGAGCACTAATCTTGTCCCCGGCCAGTGAGCACTGATCTTGTTCCCATCCAGTGAGCACTGATCTTGTCCCCGGCCAGTGAGCACTGATCTTGTCCCCGGCCAGTGAGCACTGATCTTGTCCCCGGCCAGTGAGCACTGATCTTGTCCCCGGCCAGTGAGCACTGATCTTGTCCCCGGCCAGTGAGCACGGATCTTGACCACGGCCAGAGAGCACGGATCTTGACCACGGCCAGTGAGCACTGATCTTGACCACGGCCAGTGAGCACTGATCTTGTCCCCGGCCAGTGAGCACTGATCTTGTCCCCGGCCAGTGAGCACTGATCTTGTCCCCGGCCAGTGAGCACGGATCTTGACCCCGGCCAGTGAGCACGGATCTTGACCACGGCCAGAGAGCACGGATCTTGACCACGGCCAGTGAGCACTGATCTTGACCATGGCCAGTGAGCACTGATCTTGTCCCCGGCCAGTGAGCACTGATCTTGTCCCCGGCCAGTGAGCACTGATCTTGTCCCCAGCCAGTGAGCACTGATCTTGTCCCCGGCCAGTGAGCACTGATCTTGACTACTGTTGCATGAAGGAATCTGCTCATTTCTACTCAGTACTTTACAATGCAAGTCAATGGGAAGGCTATAAAAATGCCTGAAAGAAGTCCGGGTGTCCTTTTTTTTGCATCTCCAACAGTTCCACCTCAAAAATACCAGTATTTTCTTCACTTTATGGTTATCAAAAACATCAAGAAAAAAAACTCCAGGAAAAAAGCAGTTAGGAAACAATTGCTGATAGCAACACCTTAGTTTTACAAAACTCCAGAGAAAAGGAACATTACCTGACGCGTCTTCTGCTTAAAAAGGGTTGTTTTTAACCACTGGAAAAAGTAGTAGTGTGAACATGCCCTTAATTTATGCCCCAGCTTTGTTAAATATTTTTAATGATTAACTTCAAACTAGTTATATGGAGATGTGTGACACCGAGGAATGGAAAGGAATGGACGCGTCATTGCTACCGCTCACAAACCTGTCTGCCTTGGAAAAAGGAAAATATATATCTTTAAATGTATGGTGAGATAGCTTTGTCCAGTTAGGATGAGTATTGTGGGAGTCTTTATGTGGCGTGTAATATTGATTACTGGAATCAATACTCCGACGATGCTCCCATAGGCTCTATTAAGCAGTTAATTGGAAAGTTCCGACATATAGAGGCTTATCTCCGAGCTGCTGGATCCTCGCTTGTAGCAGGACTTTACCTACACTGAAGCCATGTAACATATTGTGTCGACCTGCTCGGCTCCTGCTTTTATTGTCTCTTCTATGCACAGAATGATCTGTAATGTACCCAAGAGGGATCAGATGGGGTCTGTCTGTCCTGACCGCCTGATAATGGGACTACTGGTATACGAGCGGGTACATGTCACTGTATGTACAGCCTTAACCGAGTCCCTAATCTCCTAGTTATGTGCATAGTTGGGGTGGTTTAATAATAATATTCATAAATGACATTATATACGGGGCTGGTTTGCACATGTATGGCTGAGTTATATGGGTTTTGGCACAAGTATTTCGGCTTATGCTGTATTAGGGCACGTGAACACCTTTTGTGAGGATAAATAAAAAGCTACAATGTTTTAGCCTTCTTGCATGACATGGTCGACTATTTGCATGTCTATGGCTGCCCAAAAAAAAAAAAATTGCTCATGAACAGGGGTTAGAGAACAGGGGTTAGGTCTTCCTACCTTCAAAGGAATTACGGTATATCAGATGCTGGCACCTGTTTTCTGTTATGAATATTGGTGATTTTTTTTTTAGGACGTGTAGGTACTATAATTATGGGAGACATATTTTCGGCATCATGGCAAATCATCATGGCGAATGTAACACATTACATTACATTGTTTATTTCCCCTGAGAACAACAATATCATGCGCTTATGTGTAAACTGCCCGATCTGTGCCCTGACATCCAGTTGGGAGGTCCTCATACACGTCCTGTTTTCGTAAATATACAACATTGCATTTAACAAATTAATGCTATGATCTCAATATTTTTCTATCTTGGAGTTAGTTGGAACATTTCTATAGGCTGCACCCAAAACTGACTTTACAGCCCTGCCACCAGTTACTGTAATGTTCTTGTCCTCTTAAAGGAAATCTGCCACCAGGTATTTGCTATATAATCTTGACAGCATGTTGATGTAGGGACAGAGACCCTCATTCCAGCGATATATCACTTAATTTACTGGGTGTTTTTATGTGTGTTTCTATATGACCACTGAAATACCTTTAAACATTTCTATAACAATTATTTTTATATATCAGTCACTGTTTTTTGTTTAGTTTTTTTGACAGGTGCAACAGTTTGGATTTGCAATGACTTTTTTTTTCTTTTTTTTATACTTATTACTGCATTTAGAAGTTTTCTTTCATTAAAAAGAAGTTTTTTTTTTTAATAAATGTAGTCAAATAAAATATAAAAATTTCCTTTGATGCTGTTTTGAATGTAAAGGGCGGTCACTCCTAATATTGACTTCTCTTTAGTTCACTCACTTTGCATTTTGTGAATTAGTAAGAATAAACCATTATCACTTCTACTTTTGAAAGCATTCTTACTTTGGAGCATTTTTTCCACCCCTTCTTAAAACTTTTGCCCAGTACGGTAAATCTATATTTTTGGAGGTATTCCTATATTAAATGTGTGTTTCATTACATGAAGGCAGTGTGTCAATGTGTTGAGAATTGTGTGACGGTGAATTACTTAATGCATTAATGAGATATTTAATTTATTTCAAATCCCTTTTTTTTTTATTTACATAAATACACACCCTGCCCTGATTTCTTTAGTAGTCGACTGTAGTAAATGCCGCTGAATACGGCTTAATTTTGAGTAGGTTTTTAGAGCTCCCAGAGATCGTGGTTTGGGGGGGAGGAAGGGCATCTCCTGCCAAAATGGGGCGAGTGTGGGGGTGGGGAGCGATGCATTTGGCTGGCGCTTGCCTTTAAAATAGAACTGGAAATGAAGGACGGCCACCAGAGACTTCATGCTGCCAAGATCTAAACATGGCCGGCTATTCTGCCGTTTGCCTGGATTAGTAACAAAAGTAATAATTTCGTTGCCAGAAATGTTATTCTGTGGGGTATATTTAGGATTACGTCTCCTATGAGATCTATAATGTGTACGCTGCCATATTTCCACGAGCAGAAGACTCTTCTATGGGTGTTATTTGCCAGATGGAGGCAGCTCCAGCTAACGTCTGGTGACCGGGGTTGCGAGCGAGATGTCATTTTGTTTCTGCCGGCTTTTCACAATGCTAATTACTGTCTCTGTTCTCCATAGGACTTGCGCAAACAGGTAGCTCCGTTGTTAAAGAGTTTCCAAGCAGAGGTAAGACCACTTTAAGTCTGGTGCCGTCAGCAGAAAATGTTTATTACTGTGTATTGAGGGAAGGTTTATGATGATTGTATTATTTAATATGTAATGAGTCATTCATCTTCACCAGAACGCATTAGATGTGTCATTTATCTGCGGCTGGGTAATTGGCCCCCTCGTAGTCATTAATATCTGCTGTGTAGACAATATACACGGAGAATTATCCCTCATTGTCACAGCTTGTTTGTGATGCGCCGTATGGACCGGAGTACATTTCTCTAAGGATTTGGCTGAAGTATGAAACCAAATATTGGGATTTGGGTAGTAGTTTGGAAGGAGCCTGATAATGGGCCATTATGGTCTCTTAGACCTTATGGGCTTGACTGTGTCCGATTTTATTTATCCATGAAACATGGGTGATTTTTGTTTGCTTGTTTTTTCTCTATTCTCTATTCACAGATGTGGAGACTAGGACAAGCGCTGGAATTTGCTCTACTCGCGCACAGGCATCCGTTGTCTGTCTAGTAGTGATGAGCGAACGTGCTCAAATAAGGTGTTATCTCAGCATGCTCGGGTGCTAACCCAGTGTTTTTGGCGTACTGGAAAAATATGGTTGAGTCGCCGCGGCTGCTTGTCTCATGACTGTACGACAGCCGCAACACATGCAGGGATTACCTAACAAACGGGCCATCAATGCATGTGTTGTCGAGCAGCCGCGAGACATGCAGCCGCCGTGACTCCACCATATTATTCAAGCACACCGAAGACACTCTGTTAGCACCCGAGCATGCTGAGAAAACACCTTATCGGAGCACGTTGGCTCATCACTACTGTCTAGCCCTACTGACTTGTTCAGGTCTTTGTGCCATACATTTTTAAAACAAACAGCGCATGTACTACTGTACTACTTGGCCGATACCTAACATCATTGTTTTTGTTGAACGTCTCACCCGACTGTAAAGTGAACTCCCCTCGTTTGCACTCAAGACAAAAACCCCTCCTTCTAAGAATGAATTTTCACACGTTTTGAATTTAATATGGATACAGGGGTCCTCGTTCATTCACCCAAGAGAGCACAGTTGAGGTTGGGCTCTGATAAGATCTTACCTGAGCTCCTAAACATGTTCAGCTGGTTTGCGTTCTATGGAGGACTTACACATTTTTCCAAGCTAGTTTTAGGAAACCTATTATTTTATGTAGTTTTATGCACAGCGGCACCCAAACAGGCTCATTCCCAAATGGGTGCTGCAAACTTGGAAGCATATAATTCTCTGTTTCATTACATGCAGTGGCAATGAAGGAGTTTGCCAGAAATGTCTTTTGATGTAACACTGCAGGGCGTTCAGGGAAGTCCTTGGAAACCTGTTTTAGGATTTTTCTTAATTAGGAACGAGGATTTAGCATTGTAGCATCCACCAAAATCATTTTTGGTCATTAAAATGCCAGAAGATTGAGATTCATCCATTTATTCTGCTCTGGAGGGGATTGGTTTCACATTATACATAGTGGCTATAGGATCTCACTTTAATGGATAAAACAAGATTTTTTTCTGTTGATCTTATTACATGAAGGTCTCCAACGCTGTAAAGAGGGCATAGTCTACCACTCAAGGAGAGAAGGTTTCACCATCATAGATTAGAGCAAGTGAGACTTCCCACCGTGACAAGGTGTACCCAGTGAGGATGGTCCTATGTCTAGTATCTCACCTCGCTGTGTGCCAGCAGGCCTCAAATTAGATGGGGGCAGAGCTGGGCCTGACTGATTGAATAGTAATGGCCTATCCTAAGTAACCCTTTTAATTTACAATGGTGGTAACTGTGAATCTAACCTTTAGGTCTGGCTGCTGAACCTCAGTGTTCTGCTGTGGCCAATAGACGGAGATCTAAAGAATAGGATGAATAGTAGGCCAAATGTAAAGGCAATTAATTAAAATAGGGTTTTCTCACCATTAAATGTCATATCCACTGTATTGATCAGAAAAATAGTAATAATTTTTGTTATTCGCATTCTGGATGCAGGCGGACACACATGCTCAGTCACCTTTACCACAGCTAGTACACCTGCACAGGGTTCAGTTTTCTCTGCAGAGCAGATAATAGAAATGTCTTTCAGGCCTGCTTTTCAGGTAAAGAGCAGAGCTTTTGCAATAATATGGCAGTATCACAGAAGAAAAACCTCCTTCTACAGAGAGAGAGAAAAAAAAGTCTAGCTGCCAGAGAGGAGAAGGAGACTAATTCAGTCCAGAGTCTGTTCCCAGAATCACAGATTAGCAGTGACGACTATGGGTTACCCTAGAAACAAGAAACAAAAAGGAAGCTGTTTTATATCCAGAAACACTGCAAAGTTGTAAAAGCATTTTCTGGTGGGCAATACATTTTAAGTTTGGAAAAAAATGGATAACTATCTCATTATTTATGCTTAGGCCTCTTTCACACCTCCGTTGTGTGACGTCCGCCCAACCGTGAAATGGCGGATCCGTCAGAAAATTTAAAAAACGGATGCAAAAGTGGTCCGTTTTCTGACGGATCCGCCAAGAAGATTTCACCCAGAAATGGTGAAAATTTTGTATCGGAAAAGGAAAAGTAAGTCGGACGGAGAGAGAGAGAGAGAGAGGAGAGAGACCCCGGACAGTGTTTTCTGCATTTTACTATGGTTTTCAATAGAGGCGACGGATCCGCGGCGGATTCCGTCAAAAACGGATGCCGGCAGATCCGCCGCCCATAGGCGGCCATTGTACAAAATGGCGATGCGGCGGATCCGCCGTTGTCCGCCATTTTGGCGGTCAAAAAAAACGTTGCATTAGGACGTTTTTTTGTAATGACGGACGCCAATTTTTTGGCGGATCCGTCAAAAAACGGACCTAACGGACGACCATCCGTCAAAATCCGTCACTAATGCAAGTCAATGGGAAAAAAACGGATCCGCCAAAAAAAAATGGCGGATCCGTTTTTTTCATATTTTGACGGATTTTGACTGACGTCGCACGACTGAAGTGTGAAAGAGGCCTTAGCAGGAATATCCCACCATTAAATATTATATTCAGTGTGTGAAACATAACAATATGAACAATTTTTGGTATCCACATGCTGGATGCTGGTGGACACACATACTTAGTCACCTTTACCACAGCCCATTCTCTGCACAGTTATCTTATGTTCTGCAGATCAGCCAATAGAAAGGTCTTTCAGCTCTGCTGGTCGGATAAAGAGTATGGCTTTTTCAATAGTATGACTGTGTAACAGAAAAAGAACCTCCTTCTACAGGAGAGAAAAAGAGGCTAGCTGCCAGAGGGAGAAGGAGACTGATTCAGTCCAAAGTCTGTTTGTAGTAGCTACAAGGGAATACTTTGAAACAGAAACAACCGAGAAGCTATTTTACTTTCCGTATAAAATGATTCATGGGATAAGCTCTAGGTTTTCGGTAGCTGCATTTTTTATGTTTTCAGCATTTAGTAATAGAGTGGGAAGATTGCTTATTTGTGCCTGCATTCACCATTACATCAGGCGAGTCCTAACGACAAATGCATTACACAATTACAAGTAAATGACAGAAGGAAACACTGGAGGAGTATAAAATAGCCAAGACGTCTTTTATGAGTTCACGGCTGTCACTTCCTCCGGTGGCACCAGAATCGCTGACGAATAGGCGCAGACCTCATTGTGTGCCTTGCTGTTATATTTTTCATGCTTATTCCCTCTCAGACCAAACTCCATTTTCTAAATGGAGACTGGAGCACAAAACTCCCATAGCTTGTGCGAGGGAAGCGGCATTTTTTCCCCCTTTACATGCTTTTCTTAGTCAGTCTGCCTCCTTGAGGGACAAATAATCCCTCCATAATGCGGCGGCTTGCGTTGCTAGCTCAGTAAATTCTCATTCATTCTCTTCGTTCCCTAACACACTCCTGAAAGTCAATATTTCATCGCAATCATCTCCGTTTCAAATGTCAGCCCTTTGCATAGCCAATTGAGGAAGTTTGCCATATTAACGTCCTGCTGCGTTCCAAAGCTCCGGCATGCCAGGTAGAGCGCGCTCGCGGTATCAAAGGTTCCCTGTGTAAGGCTAAACACCTAATTAATAGGATTCCGTCTAGCAGGTTCATTCAATGATGGCTCTATTAAGGGCGCTCTCAGATCTACCATTCTGTTTTCAGGCCAGCTCCATAATTGAAAACATATTTTCTTCTCCCGAGCTGCAGCTGGTTTGGTTCTGCTCATGCAGAAAAGGATATAACCTTGCATAACATAGGAAATGAACGGTTGAGAGAGAAGCCAAATTCAATTTCAGTCAGATATTTCGAGGATAAGTCCATGATCTATGGAAGCAGGGGAATGAAAAGTGTGTGTGTGTGAGGAAAGGAGCGCATTCAGCAGTCTATTAATCACGGCTGGCCTGGACGCTGCTTTGTGCTCTCACATTAGTAGTGATTCTTCTACAAAGGCTGGAGAGGTGCCAGATCTGCGCCGAGTTAACCTCTTAAGCATCATCTTCTGCGCGCCGCTCAATGGACGCTGCGTTGTGAAATACAGTTGGGTGCTGCTGCCAGAGGGGAGAGGAAAAAAAGCCTTGTTCACAGCCATCTCCCACACCGAAACACGTGCGCCTGTAGTGAAGTGCAAAATGTGGCGCGCTAGGACAGGCCGGGCTTTAGCGCCACTATTTCCATACCTTATGGATGTATGTGTGTGGGGATATTTGATCTTTGCACATATGGGATCACTGAGCTGAGTCTAAAGGGTTTGTAAAAAAAAAAGAAAAAGTGACCTCTTTCTATAAAAGAAGTTGTATTACACATTAGGAAAATGCTTATATAGAAGGAGAATGACCTCGCAACGGGGTCCCTCCATATGGGAGGTAAATGTGCCATTACTGTGCTTCTATAGGGGCATGTGCCTATGTAACTACTTCTATTGCTTTGCATATGTTACGGTACTATTAATTACATGTGATGGCTATTTTGATTTTTTTTTTACACATGATATATATATATATTTATTTTTTTTTACACATTTTTGTATGTATAAAAAAAAGTCTGCTTTGCGTTTTAAACACATTTTATCGTTTGTGCTTTATTTATTTTATTCTAAAAGTATTCTGTCGCCAGGTTTTTGCTACCACATCTGAGAGCAGCATAATGTTGGAAAAGAGACCCCGATTCCGGCGATGTGTCACTTACTGGGCTTCTTGCTGTCACATTGATAAAATCACAGTTTTCTCTGCTGCAGATCTAGCAGTTCTCTGAGTGCTGAGCCCTGGATAACTCCGCCCACACCACTGATTGGTAGTTTTCTGTGTACATTGTGCATAGTCAGAAAGCTGACAATTAGTGATGGGGTGGGGTTACACAAAACTCATGAATATGGAGGACTACTTGGCAACAGATTTACTAGTCCTCTGATTATAATCTACTGCTTATAAAAGAGTGAGCTTATAAAAATGACAGCAGGCAGTCCACTAAGTGACACATCACAGCAATCAGAGTCTGTCTTTATATTATTCTCTCAGATTAGGTGGTAAAAACGTGGTGTTGGACTCCTTTTAAATCATGAATATATGTTTGCCAGTATATTGAATGTAACACTATGGGTTTTTGTATGTGTCGGTGGTTAAGCAGTGACATTCAGAAAATCTGAAAGTTCTGAGTCTTCACGCATTTGTTAGAAGAATCACAAGTTTGCTGATGTGTGACGTGGATGAATAACCCATGGCCGCGCAGAATCTGGTGCGGCGCTCTTTCCAGCTGAGGGCACCGGGACCTTTTATTTTGTGCAGATTCATTGGAATGCTGCGGGGTGACATGAGGACAGTGGAAGCAGTGTGTGATGCTCGGGATGGCACCGTCTGCTGTTTCTAGATTATTCTAGTGCTATCTGCTAGTGTCTTGGAGCTGGGACTCTCGTCTTATGACTTTAGGAGGATTATCTCTGCCTTATAAACTATGCATTGCTTCAACATTTCTGCCCAGAAGAGGACATGCGGCCCGGCCAATGGGAACCACTAGTTTGTATAAACCTAGAGATTAGGTAGTTCTAGAGGGGAGCAGCAGATTAGCGGGGGGAGAGGAACTTGTATCCACTGCAGTATGACATGTGTTTATAGAAAAGCCTTTCCACGGTCACATTTCTAAGTCTTTATTGTCACTGGTAGAACTGGTTGAGAGCGGTGATATTTCAGTCCTAGGTCTGTTTATTGTTGGCAGCTCTCATTTTGAAACTTGACTCCGGCAATCATTGAGGTCTTCTAAGTGAACACTTATGGGTATGTTCACACAGCGGATTCTTCCTAGGAGAAATTAAATGTGTTTTTGCTTTATAGTCTGCAGCAGAAATCTGAGGCTGGCCTTAAGAGATCGTCTACAGATTTGCCACGTCTACAGAGTCCGCGCGTGGCTATCCACATCCACAGCAATATTCAGGCCCGCGACCATTTGTGTCCGTCATTAATCTCTTTAAAAATCCGTCATGGAAAAATCAACTCTTCTGTCAAGTCCGTCCTAGTATAGACAGGTTACCATCTAGAAATATGCAAATATACTGACAACTGGCTGTTACTAGTCCCTTTGGCTCTGATAGGACAGTGTCCGAGAATAGGGACATCCTCCAACTGGTATTAGCCAATTATTAATTCATTCATACATTTCTGCGAGGAATAGCTTAAAGGGGTTGTCTGAAACAAAATGTTAAACTTTATTTAAAGTCATAATCTAACGTTTTCTCTAATATTCACTATGCGATCTAACTACTTTTATTATTTTTTTTTTTACTACTTTCTTTTTGATGAGGCTTCATTTGAGAGTGCCAGAATCCCTGAAACAAAGCATCATCCGTGATGTCACTTGTGGGGGCACCGCTGGTCTCTACTCGCTCGTTCTTTACTTACAATGTACAATGACAGTGCGCTCTGTTGCCAGCTCGTCACTTCTGATCAGAGGGGGCGAGAGAGCACTGTCACTGTGCACTGAGAAGAGCAGCGACAGGAATCTACTGAGCATCCGTCAGAATTGACAACCGACGCATGCTCAGTAAATCAGGGACTAGCCCAGCCACTGGAACGGAGGTCACTGATAACGCTTTGTTAGAGTATGTACTGGGATTCTCATGCAAAGCGTTATCGAAGAGAAAGTAGAAAAAAATAAAGCAGATAGTGTAATTAAGGAAGGATAGAGAATTTTTAAAGTATATTTGAAAAAAGATTATGACATCATATAAATAGTTTAGGAAGAAGTTAAATTTAGTTTCAGAAAACCCCTTTAACCCCTTAACGACCAGAGGTATTTTTGTTTTTTCTTTTTCATTTTTTGCTCCCCTTCTTCCCAGAGCCATAACTTTTTTATTTTTTGGTCAAAATGGTCATGTGAGGGCTTTTTTTTTTTTACGGGACGAGTTGTATGTTTGAAAGACACCATTGGTTTTACCATGTCGTGTACTTGAAGACAGGAAAAAAATTCCAAGTGCGGTGAAATTGCAAAAAAAAGTGCAATCCCACACTTTTTTTGGGGTTTTCTTTTCGCCATGTTCACTAAATACTTAAACTGACCTGCGATTATGATTCTCCAGGTCATTATGAGTTCATAGACACCAAACATGTGTAGGTTATTTTTTATTTATGTGAAAAAAAATTCCAAAGTTTGTTTAAAAATAAATTGCACCATTTTACCCATAGCGTCTCCATTTTTAATGATCTCGGGTTGCTTGAGGGCTTATTTTTTGCATGCCGAGCTGATGTTTTTAATTATAGCATTTTAGTGTAGATCCGATCTTTAGATCGCCTGTTATTGCATTTTAATGCAGTGTTACGGCGACCAAAAATCGTAATTCTGGTGTTTTGAATTTTTTTCTCATTACACCATTTAGTGATCGGGTTAATTCTATATTTAAATTGATAGATCAGGCGATTCTGCACCCGGCGATACCAAATGTGTGTGTTTCATTTATTTTTTTTTTTTTATGGGGCAAAAGGGGGTGATTTGAACTTTTATACAGTACAGACCAAAAGTTTGGACACACCTTCTCATCTCGCAATGCATTACTGGGAACGGGATTGGCGGGAGCGTCGCTGAGAGGTGGGAAAGCTGCGGGGGACGCCGGAAGGTGAGAATATCATTATTTTTTATTTTAGTTATTGTTTTTACATGGATATGGTACCCAGGGCCTGGAGGAGAGTCTCCTCTCCTCCAGGCCCTGGGTACCATCCGCACATGAACCGCTTACTTAGGCCATAATGAGTTGTATTGTGTAAGCGGTTTTGCAAAGCCGCTAGGAATCCGCAACGTGTGCACAGGCCCTAAGACATATTTTCAGTTGTTTCACACTTTTTTGTAAAGTGTAATGTATAATTCCACATGTGTTAATTCATAGTTTTGATGCCTTTAGTGTGATTCTACAATTTTCATAGCCATGAAAATACAGAAAAATCGTTGAATGAGAAGGTGTCCAAACTTTTGGTCTGTACTGTAGATATATATATTTTTTTATATATATTTTTTAAAACATTTTTTTAACCGCTTGCACGCTACAATAGTCTCCATGGGAGACTGGAAGCTGCACTTATCCGATCGCCTCTGCTACATACAGGTGATGATCAGGTCGCCTGTATGTAGCAGAAATGCTCACTTGCTATGAGCACTGACCAACGGGTGGCGCTCATAGCAATCCGGCTATGACAACCATAGAGATCTGCAGGTGACCTCTGGTTGTTATGCCAACCCATCGGTGACTCGCGATCAAGTGACGGGGTCACCGATGGGCGGATTTCCGGCGTGATTGCTGGAAGCGCATGTTAAATGCCGCTGTCAGAGTTTAATGGGTTAATAGCCGCGGATGGATCGTGATTCCACCCGAGGCTGTTCCGGGCACATGTCAGCTGTTCAAAACAGCTGACATGTTCCGGGAAAGATGTGGGCTTACCGCCGGAGCCCACATCAGAGGGCGAGGGAGTCCGACATCGGCGTAAATTTACGCCCAATATCGGAAAGTGGTTAAAGCAGAAATAGGAAAAGACACTCATAAATAGTTGTTTTTCTTTTCTATTGGAAATATAAGGTTTTCCTAAAACAGACATGTTTAACAAACGCTACAGTGAAAATTTGAGGTTGTGGGATTTATTAATCACATAGGCAAGTTAACAATGCAATAGTGATGAGCGAACACTCTCGGATAAGGTGTTACGTATTGTGAATGGGTTTGAGATGAGTTCTGAGCAGAGGCTCCCTCTGGTGGTTACAAGCGGTGCTAGTCTGTCCAGTGAAGATTGTGAGGACTGGGAATCAGGTGTTACTGACTGGTCTTATATAAGGGAGTCACCTTCCCATCAGGGTTGCCGGTGATCAATTGTTCTGGTCTGGATCCTTTATTCCTGTTTCCCTTGTAGCCTGCTGTGTCGTGTCTGCATCTCCTGCTAACAGATAAGACATTTTCTTCTTTTGTGTTTGTGCTATATTTTTGCATTTTGTCCTGCACTTCTGTGGGGGCCTTCAGGGTCCCCTCTGGGGGCTTCTGCCCTCTCAGTTTTGTTCAGCCACTGATGTTTGTACTTTTGCTTTTTCCAGTTTTTTCAGTGGCTGCTGTTCTGATTTTGTTACACCAGAGAACTAATTTAGGTGGTAGAGGTGTGTGATCTCAGGTGTTTTTGAAATTAGTAGAGTTGGTGCCTTTCAGGGTTTTCTGGGATTGCAGTAAGTACCCTTCCTATCCTTTTCTATTTAGTTAGTTTGGGCCCCAGCGTTTGCTCATACTATTTTCTTTCTGTGTCAGTATTTCATCTTGTCTAACCGCCATTACATGTTTGGGGGCTTTCTATTATCTTTGGGGTTCTGCTCCGGGGCAGATAGCTTTCCTATTTCTATCTTTAGGTGTAGTTAGTTTCTCAGGCTGTGACGAGGCGTCTAGGACCAACGTAGGAACGCTCCACGGCTGCCTCTAGTTGTGGTGGTTAGTCAGGGTACTGCAATCTCATAGATTCCAACTGCTCTGGTGTATTGCCTTTTTTACCTGCACTCCTCAGCTACCGAAACATAACAGTTACGCATGCTTGTGTGCTAACAAATGTCTTCAGCATGCTCGAAAAATATGTTCGAGTCCCATCGGCTGCATGCCTCATGGCTGTTCATCAGCCACAATGCATTCAGGGATTGCCTGTTTGTAAGACGTGCAGGGACTCGAAAATATTATTTGAGCACGCCGAAGTCACTCGGTTAGCACACGAGCATGATCGGATAATGCCTTATCCGAGCACCTTCGCACATCAGCAACTCCGGGTATATGACCACAATGCAATGCAGTGCCCCCAGTCCAACCCGTGGTCGGTAGTTCCACTGCCACTGTACCAGGCGATAGCCACTGTCTCCCAACTTTTGGTTGGCCCACAGCTTTTGTATCTCCCACCAGTCTGCAGTCACAGCCCATGCTCTGCCAGATGACTAATACCACTACCGTAGCACAAGTATCCATCTCCAGCCGCCATTCTGGAATTGAGCCCGGCTTTCGGAAATCACCTCACCTTTCCAAAAACTAAATGTGCATTGGTGGAGGTATTCTATCACCTGGGACTGTATGCGAGACCCCCTATGGCGACGGCTCCACTGGGTCTACTATCTCCATCCACATAATTGGACCAGTGACTGGGAGAACAACGGCTTGAGGCCCCTGAGACACTGACGAGGGTAATGGAATGATTGCGTTACCTGATTACCAGTCTTGTGTCTGGCCTTATGTATGCATAAGATCCAGCCTTCATATCTTCCTCTGTCACTGATTGGAAGCATTGATTCCTGAGCCTGACCACTTTTCACAAAAGATTTGGGAACCTGGTGAGCAAGCAAATCTCTAATAAAACGCAAGACGATCGATATTACAGGTGTTTCCATGCTGGAAAGAGTCCACATCCCTTGGAGCCATGGAATCCGCTCTACGTCCATGGGTCCAATAATCTTTAGTCCCGGGCCATCTCCTCACAACTACCATATACAGTCATGGCCAAAAATTTTGAGAATGACACAAATATTATATTTTCACATGATCTGCTGCCCTCTGGTTTTTATGTGTGTGTTTGACAGATGTTTTTATCACAGACAGAAACATAATTGCAAACATATCAGTAATAAAAGCTTATATTGACAGTCAGAATGAGTTAATGCAGCAAGTCAATATTTGCAGTGTTGACCCTTCTTCTTCAGGACCTCTGCAATTCTCCCTGGCATGCTCTCAATCAACTTCTGGACCAAATCCTGACTGATAGCAGTCCATTCTTGCACAATCAATGCTTTAATTTTGTCAGAATTTTTAGGTTTTTGCTTGTCCACCCGTCTCTTGATGATTGACCACAAGTTCTCAATGGGATTAAGATCTGGGGAGTTTCCAGGCCATGGACCCAAAATCTCTATTTTTTTCCCTGAGCCATTTAGTTATCACCTTTGCTTTATGGCAAGGTGCTCCATCATGCTGGAAAAGGCATTGTTGATCGCCAAACTGCTCTTGGAGGGTTGGGAGAAGTTGCTCTTGGAGGACATTCTGGTACCATTCTTTATTCATGGCTGTGTTTTTAGGCAAGACTGTGAGAGAGCCGATTCCCTTGGCTGAGAAGCAACCCCACACATAAATGGTTTCAGGATGCTTAACAGTTGGCATGAGACAAGACTGGTGATAGCGCTCACCTTGTCTTCTCCGAATGAGGCGTTTTCCTGATGTCCCAAACAATCAAAAAGGGGATTCATTAGAGAAAATAACTTTACCCCAGTCCTCAGCAGTCCACTGCCTGTACCTTTTGCAGAATATCAGTCTGTCCATGATGTTTTTTCTGGATAGAAGTGGCTTCTTTGCTGCCCTCCTTGAGACCAGGCCTTGCTCCAAGAGTCTCCGCCTCACAGTGCGTGCAGATGCACTCACACCTGCCTGCTGCCATTCCTGAGCAAGCTCTGCACTGCTGATAGCCCAATCCCGCAGCTGAAACACTTTTAAGAGACGGTCCTGGCACTTGCTGGTCTTTATTGGGCGCCCTGGAGCCTTTTTGGCAACAATGGAACCTCTCTCCTTGAAGTTCTTGATGATGCGATAGATTGTTGACTGAGGTGCAATCTTTCTAGCTGCGATACTCTTCCCTGATAGGCCATTTTTGTGCATTGCAATGATGACTGCACGTGTTTCTTTAGAGATAACCATGGTTAACAGAAGAGAAACAATGATACCAAGCACCAGCATCCTTTTAAAGTGTCCAGTGGTGTCATTCTTACTTAATCATGACAGATTGATCTCCAGCCATGTCCTCATCAACACCCACACCTGTGTTAATGGAGCAATCACTGAAAAGAGGTTAGCTGGTCCTTTTAAGGCAGGGCTGCAATGATGTTGAAATGTGTTTTGGGGGATAAAGTTCATTTGCTAGCCAAATATTGACTTTGCAAGTAATTGCTGTTAAGCTGATCACTCTTTATAACATTCTGGAGTATATGCAAATTGCCATTAGAAAAAGTGAAGCGGTAGACTTTGTAAAAATTAATATTTGTGTCATTCTCAAAACTTTTGGCCATGACTGTACTGTCCTGTCCGATGATGAGAATGATGATGATGATGATAAGTTTACCTCTGAAATGGTGTCCCTTGTAAACAGCACAGACTGAAAAACCTCTACAAGTTGGAATGTGGGAGCCAAATGTAAGGATGGTCACTATGAAAACTAGAACATCATGATTTTTTTTTTCATATAGATAGGGACCACGCTAAAATAAACATTTAAAGAAGCACTCCTATCAAAAGCTCGTATCCTCTTAATGTATATCATATTATACAACACCGTGTACTTACAATTGCTCATTTAGCCTTTCTACCCAGCTAATTATTCTCTTTTCTCTGCTGTATGTAGAAACAGGAAGTCACTTTTCCCTGCATGAATCATCCCGCTCTTAAACTCCTGACCTAGCTGCTCCGCTCTTTCCCCGCCACAGACTTTTGCAGTGACTCATTTCTTGTGCAGAGAAAATTGACCTCCTGTTTCTACATAGAACTTAGAAGTATTCAGCTAGTCAGTTTTTAATCATATGATATCATAGACCTAATGGAAAACAGAAGAATTAAGTGGGTAGAAAGGCAAAACGAGCAATTGTAAGTGCAAAGCACTATATAATATGATGATTGCAATATAGGAAGAGGATAAAAACTTTGGGAGCGCTTCTTTATAAAAATGAATCCCAAAAGCTATAAATGAGTGAGAAATTAATATTGAATGGAAAAACCTGCTGTAACTCTGTAAAACTTTTTTGTAAGTCATCATAGTAGTAATCTAGCGAGAGGTCAGGGCTTGCCAGACGCCCATGAGTAGGAAGACTCTATCCTCAGCTTCTGCTGTGGTTATAGAAAGGTCTTGAAAGGAGCGCAGGTATACAAACCCTTGCTCCATTGATTGTCTACGGGACCGCCAGAGGAAGCCGAGCGCGGCACTCAGCTATTTCTCACAATCACATTGACGGCAAATTCGCGATAGCAGACACTATGCACATACTGTCTATTCAAGATTGGGCTGCGTAGCATCGTTCTTGGGGTTCTAGAACCTCAGTCTCTCTGCAGTCGGACCCCTAAAGATCAGCACGTTATCCCCTAGCCACTTTTTGTTGCATGAAGTTGGTGACCGCTTCCCTTTAATAATCTGGCTGTATCCATTATCGCTGGTATTTGAATAATGTGACTTTCCGATTTAGTACAATTCCCATGACGTAGTTGCACTAGTTGACTTGTTGCTCGTGTGATGAAGCTGTGGAAGTGCGGTAATATGCTCTGTACATGTCATAAGAATGACTAGCAATTGGGTTTGAAATATAATGTTTAGAAAATGCAAAGCTTCTCTCGGCTCAGAAATTGAACCATAATTCTCTCAATTGAACTAAACGGCAGACAATTGCTGTAGGCTCCGTAGACACCGAACGCCGCTCTTTATTATAGAAATAGGCGCATTATTGTAAACCACTTTTACGGATTCACATTTAATTGAAGTCTGTTTATGTGATAAAGGAATAACGTCTCAGACTTAAAACATTATAACACATATTATATAGCTGTTAGTCATTTTTATCTCCACTTTGGTGGTGCATTTCTTCATTTACCGATCCTGACTTTTCAACCGTGCAACCCCAAATGCTATTTTCGCCATCTTGTCCTGAGCTGATCTAAAATCATAATTAAAAGGGGTTGTACCACCAGGAACTTTAATATAATTTAAGGAGATTGATATTTCTTATTCACTGTATATTGCTTGTCTGCTTTACTGTATAGACTGGGACGAAATAAGCAGAGTCTTGCTTGTCTGCTTTACTGTATAGACTGGGACGAAATAAGCAGAGTCATGTTATCATTAGTGAGTAGGCAATTTAATGACTCATAGGTCTAAATGAGACTGGATAGTACCACTATACCCTGTTTGATCTTCCTGGTTTCTGGAGTAGGGGAAATTTGCTAAATCACTTAGGCTGGTTTCACACATCCGGCGGGGCGGCGCCCCGGCATTTTGCCGCAGCGCCGCATCAGAAAACCTGATGCGCCGCATGCGGCTTTTTTCGCATTGACATGCATTAGCGCCGGATGGCGCCGCATGTCAGTGCGTTGCATGCGGTTTTGTCCGGATGCGGCGCAAATGTACATTGCGGCGCCCGGACAAAACGCTGCATGTAACGTTTTTTGTTTTTGCCGGATGGTTTCTGATGTCTCCAAGCATCAGAAACCATCCGGCAAAAAACCGCATGCGGCCGCCGGCGGTGCATCAGGTTTTCTGATGCGGCGCTGTGGCAAAATGCCGGGGGCGCCGACAGGCGCCCGCCGGAAGTGTGAAAGAGGCCTTATACTATACCTGACCTTTCTCTGTCTGTTGACTCCAGGACAAGTCCGCTGCCATAAAGCATACACGTCTTGCTCTAATATCTTTATAGACAATGGAGAAAGTATCGTAAGTTTTTGTCTCCAATATGGCAGCAGTTACAAATAGTTACAGCATTTAATAAAAGAGCAATAGTTTGTAGATTTTGAATCCTTTAATTTAAGCAATTAAATCCTCTCTTACTTAGAACTTTAGTACAAGGCTAGATCTATACTTTGGAGGTATAGTGGTACTATAGGTAATAGTAGTATTATAGAGGAACTACACTTCTATTGAATAACTCCAAATGATCTTTTTTTTATTTAAATAATAAAGAACATTCAGGAGATTTACTATTTCTTACCTTACTGATCCTCCTTTTCTGATGTTGCTCTGGCTACTGGCTGTGACTACTGCAGCTAACAGTACCCCAAAATCCTGAGGGGGCACTAATTTCATTGCTTATAGGCCCATTTAGATGGGCCGGTAATAGGGGAACATGCCTTCATAGGACAAAGCTTGTTAAGAGTGATAATTTTTAAGCTGGCTTAAAAGTTGTTATGGCAAATTATTGCGCTGTGTAAGCAAGCGATACCAATAACACCATAATCTGTATGCACAGGGGAGTCCTATCACAATAGTTCTAGCATTGTGGTCGTCTAAACAGGTCATTAACCAATTTATGACCAATCACTTTTTTTTTTTTTTTTCACAAAAGCTCTTGAAACTGCTCTAAAGATTTTCTCCTCATATAGTCAAATAATTTTTGCCTCTTTTTTTCACGATATATGGGGCTTAATTTTATGTCATTTTTATACTCCTTTTTTTACTTCTTTGCTGATATCAGGGGAAAATGTAAGGACAAATAGGAAATATGTGCCTATTTTTCACATTTTTACATTTTTTCATTTTTTTACCACCACAAAGGACCACTTCAAAGATTTTAAACTGCATTCCTTTTTCGGCTCAAATTATTTTTATACAACCGAAATATTTTTTTTTCTCTAACGGAGCGGACCTTGAAACAGTGATTTAAACTGCCAGTATTTATTTTTTTTTTTTGATATGTTGCTTTTGATATTTTTACATATATTTTTATTTATTGGAAACACTGTGTTCCCCCTATAAGGTCTTAGAAGACCTCCATGGGGAGGCATTATAACATATATTATTATTGCTGCTTTCCCTTTAACTGGGGCTGTTGTAATAGCCACAGTTATAGGGGGATTTTAGCTTCCTGCCTGCATAACGGAGCTGACTGGATCTCATAAGACCTAGCAGCTCCTGTCCTCTCCATACAACTGGTGATCACATGATCACTGTGTCTGGAGGGGAAGCACTGTCAGTGATTTCTAATCTGTACACACAAGAGCTGATTCAGGGCTGTGTATACAGAGACTGAGAAGGTAACCATGTTTATCTTTTTTCTGGGAAGTCTGGCTGTGTCTGACAAATGGCTTCCATCCCCCACAGCTGCATGATCTTGTGTTGGCTGCTTACATTGCATAGATGTTTTACAGTGTGTAGTCTGCCCAGACATATATAGTCCATGGTCGGTCCACCAGTAAGTAAACAAATGCCTATCGTTTTCATGGTCATTTAATGGCTTTGATTGTGTCATACAAATTCGGCCTCAAAGTCAGTGCAGAGCTCGATCACCATGGTATTACCCCATAGATATACAATGTAGTTGTACACTTCCTGTGTGAGTGATTGTGAATGACTGTTAGTTTCAATGTTTTCTCTACTTACTTCATGGGCTTCAATGACGAGCAACTGGAAAGTTCATTCTGTGCTGGAGGAGACATAAATCTGACATATGTCTATGCAAGGCCTACACAATCGGGCTCATAATTGATTCATGTGCTAAGTACGCAGTAAATGGAGCACTCTAAAAAAGTGTCAAATTTTTGTTTTTAGCCATTACCCCTGATGGACCTCTCATTGGTCACTGCCCCCAGGAGCTGACAGGACTCCTGCCTGGTAAAAGCGGCTGCACCACACTATCTCTGCAGCTGCCCATAAAGCGTGTTGAAAAATTGGCTTGCCCTGGAACATCCATCCCATCGTTTATTTCATGGAACGGAGTGTAGTATCTCCTCTTTCTAAAAGGGAATTAGCGTAAACAACTTTTTGAAACTTGGAAACCAAAAATACAAATGTTGCCAACCAAAATAGTTAGTCTTTTTTTTTAAAGACAACCTGGTTTTCAGAGAGAACCATAGCAGTGACTATTTCCTATAAGATGCTTTGTCATCTGCGCTTCTGAATGGCCTCACTCATGTGTTGTATGCATAAAAGATTACATGCAAGTCTCATTCTGAGCCGGCCTTTATTTTGTCTGCATTAAAGAGTGGGGGGTCCCACAATCAAACTACATTTTAATCAATAGATCTTGGAATTATAATTAGTTCCACAATTGGATGTGATTAGATAAAATGTTCCTGTGCTGAGATAATCTTATAAATGTGCCCCTGCTGTGTACTGTGTAATGTCTGTGTCTGACCGTGCAGGGACGTGGTCTGATCATACCACAGCTCCTGGGCAGGGGGGGGGAAGCAAAAATGAGTATATAGACAGGACAACAGAAGATCGCAGCTGACTCAATTTGTGAGGTAAAATATGTCTAAAAACAGGCAGGGAATGTTTTATCTCACAGAAGGAATCGACTGTGATCCCCGGCTGTAATGTCTGTATATTCTGTTGCTTTTTCCCCTGCCCAGGAGCTGTGGTATGATCAGACCATGTCCCTGTACGGTCAGACACAGACATTACACAGTACACGGCAGGGGCACATTTATAGGATTATCTCAGTACATCCAATTGTGAAACTGATTATAATTCCAAGATCTATTAATTAAAACAAATTTTGTTCTTCAGAAAACCCCTTTAAGACCTTGATTTTATATTAAATCGGCACATTCGGCCTTAGCCCAGTCAAGGACTTGACACGATATTGAGATGCCTGACCTCGGGGCTCTGACAGCAATTTGCCTTTGGGACTCGTTTCTTCCTTGTTGGTATAGCTGCTGATTCCTTCTCCGATCTCGCCCATCTCACTCCCCTTCCTTGTTATAAAATAACATTTTTTAATTTAATTCTTGCTTTTTCTCAGAGTAGAGAAACCATTTCTATTCAGGTCCTGCATTGGAGAAAATCTGTGATTTGTATTGATGTGGAGCTTTTATTTGGTAATGTGTATGTGGGCTGGTTGTAGAATAATTATTGGTTGCCTTTGCCAGACTGGTTATTTTATTTACGGTAATCGGCCAATTTCTCTTTTTTTCTGCTGTCTGCACTTGTAGGATTAGTGCTCTTGGCTGCTACAAGCCTCACTCATCTTCAGACATTTGCCAACAAGTGAAATCCTTTTCCTGGGAAACTTTGCTGTTGGGCATGTGAATCTGTAAAAGCTGGAACCTTCATAGAGAGCACGGAGCAAAAGATCATCTGCCCGGATTATTGAAATTGCCCTAACACTATTAATTTAGATCCTTAAAATATTTGCATTTTTTCATATTTCCCTAAAAAAAATCTGCTCTCATTCTGTGCAAATTTATTTATTTATTTACAGAAATCAGTCTCTGATTTTTTGCTGCATAGCTCCAAATCCCCTGCTTTCCGTAACGCCGCCATAATAAATTGATCAAAGTTTTGCTGCCCACAGCCATCTCTAGGAAGCCAGTTACACAGCTCTCATTGCAGTACATAAGTCAGTCTCCATGAAACTTTTATGCTCCCCATAGTGGTGGCTGCAGCCATAATTTTATCATTTACTTCTATAACTGAAGTATAATTACAAGTGTGAGGAGTCTTGCTTTTTTTTCAGTTAGTTTCTAATTTTGCCATCAAAATGTGATACTGTTTTAAAAGGGGTACTCCCATCATACACATAGGGATTGCCCTGAATGTAGCAGAGATGCAAGAGAAAATCACCTTCTACAGAGTTAGGGTTTTGTTACCCCTGTCTGCTAAGTTATCAATGTTCATAGACATAAAAAATAAGTGGGTGCACACTATCACCGCCACATTTCCATTGCTGTTTAGGGAAAGTGCTTCCTCCATAATTAAGCAAACGGTACCTGGATCACTGGTGGATACAGACAGAATAGGGCTCCTGTGCAAGAACAGTATACGGCCCCTTTGCAGGCCAATAGTTCATCATAATTCACAAATGCCACCGTCTTTGGAGGCAGAGTTGGGCCTCTTTTCCTCTTGGGCCCCATACGGCGGCATAGATTGCACCAATGATATGTCGGCCCCTGATCTGGACCCCCTATTCTTCCAGTAGGTGCAGGTTGAACTCCCTATTACAATATTTCTGGCATATACTATGATAGGAATACCCCTTTAAGTTTGCCATTAAAAAATACCAAATGTATTTATTTTTTCTTTGCCGTTGTATATATGGATTACACATTATTTAGGTTAGTCCATATTTTTACAGAACTTGCAGGCTTAACCGTTTCAGGCCTGGCCTAATTGCCAGCTCATAGCCTCTGTAGATAATGCGTTTTCTTGGCCCCATTAATAATGATAAGTGCAGTTTTACACTATTTAATAATGGGGTCAACCGGCTATATAATGTAATTCAAATATGTATCAGGGATGGGAAAGAATGCATTTTCCATTAGTCCTGTCACGTACCATCTGAGGAAACCGCATATTTCATAAAATGATACTCAAATATTCAGCAGTGGAAAAGAAATATGAAAAATTCAGCACTAACCACCGTTAGGGGAAGAGTATGCAGTGAAATTCAATTTATACTTGTCAATGAAGCTGCATATCTCCTGCAATCATACACTGGGATATATCACGCCAGGAAGCGCAAGTTGATACTTTATCGTACTGACTTTTTGCCAGAATATTAGAAAAGCAAGTTATCTGTTGAAAGTACATTCTCTGATTCTGGGCAGACATACAAATTTAATGCTTACAATAACGCTTCCGAGAAACTAGATTCACCTTTACATTTTTTTTTTCTTTACTACTATAATTTTTTTGAATTTCTGATGTTTCTCTTTGCTGAACGTATAAGCGTACTCGCCTATTAGTGATAACTATTACCATGGAGCATTTCGTCTGTGATTTTAGGAACGTATGTTCAAAAATAAGATCTGAGAACGCAAATGCTGATAGATGTTATTTCAATCATAAGGTTACAGTAGATCATAGGAAAAGGAAATTTCAGATGTTGGCATTAATTCTAAAGTTTCAGGTTGTTTATTTTCCAAAAGTGTCGCAGACGAACAAACTGCCCCCAAAAGAGTATGTCTCTGTCTCCCTTGTGCTGCCTATAGATAGCTATACTGTACCCTGCACTCAGAACGATCAGTAATAGATCATTCTTTGAGCATGGACTGACATTGTTCTCTGCAGCACATGATCTGCATATACAGGGTGGTGTGCTGCCAAGAATAATGAGCTTAGAGGGGTTTTCCCACAAACAAAACTTCATTTTAATCAATAGATCTTGGAATAATAATAACTTCCACAATTGGATGTGTTTAAATAAAATGTTGCTGTGCTGAGATAATCTTATAAATGTGCCCCTGCTGTGTACTGTGTAATGTCTGTGTCTGACCGTTCAGGGACATGGTCTGATCATACCACAGCTCCTGGGCAGGGGGGAAGCAAAATACAGTAGTATACAGTCATTACAGCAGGGGATCGCAAATTATTGTTTCTTTGCGTTAAAATATTGTTTAAAAACAGGCAGGGAAATGTTTTACCGCACAAAACCGCACAAAACGAATCTGCTGCGATCCTGTGCTATAATGTCAGTATACTCTTTTGCTTCCTCCCCTGCCCAGGAGCTGTGGTATGATCAGACCATGTTCCTGTACGGTCAGACACAGCCATTACACAGTACACAGCAGGGGCACATTTATAAGATTATCTCAGCACAGGAACATTTTATTCAAACACATCCAATTGTGGAAATTATTTTTATTCCAAGATCTATTGGTTAAAATATACTTTTGTTCGTGGGGAAACCCCTTAAAGTCTGCTTAAAAATAATCTTACCTGATGCAGGAGCGTTTTTCTTTTTGTCGGTGGTTGGGAGCCTGTTTCCTCTACCCTGTTATCGGGATATGAGCGTTCCTAGGAACACCCTTTCCCGATAAGTGTAAATCTAGCTTTAGTGAATGTCAATGTAGAAGCTTTAGCCATGAATACCATATTATCCAACCCACCAACATGTGTAGACAGCGGTTTTGAAGTTTTTTTCTTCTGGTTAGTACAGAGCAAGGTTCTGGTCTGCTGTTAGGAATTACTATGATGCGGGCACAGGGCATTTTGTTTATTTTTTTCTACAGAGATCCAGCTAATGTGCCTCTTGGGGAAGGGTATACAAATTAGTTCACCTCCAGAAAGGAGAAAATGGTGACACTCTTTCAAAACTCAGATTAAACTAAATTTAAGTTTTGTCTTAATTTATTGCACTGTGATAAGTTGAGATATCGGTGAGTGCCTCCGTCGGAGGACTCCTCATGGCCACTGCTCATATGAGGGCTCCTAGTGTAATAGCCTCCTTTACATATGGATTCTTATGTCCGACTGTACTTAAAGAAGGGCTTTGGATTATTTTCTTGCCAATTAAATGGCCACGCTAGCTCTGATGTGTCTCCTCCTTGTCTGATGACAGATGTGGTGGAAGACTGCAATTATAGACACTCCATGCCAGATATTGGTCTACGGCAGTAGCATTTTACATGTGGTCAAAAGCTGGCCACGTTGTCAGGCATCGCTCAGATCTTCATTTTGCAGGTGGCATTGTAAAATTAGTGAGGTGAATTGGTGAGCTCCACAGTCATCTGCAGTTCAAGACTAATCACAGTCATGGTAAAAGGGGTTATCTGGGACTACTTTTTTTTTTTACTATGGGCCTGAGGACTCCTTTCTACCCAGCACCGGCTCAGATCAGTCATAGACCGCTTCTGCTGGCGATTCTGCTGCTTCACATCAACAGAGAGGCTGTTCCTATCAGGGCTGCTCTGGCGAAGGAATGCGACTGCCCACGTCATGCTGACTGACAGCCGGATCCCCGCAGTTATGAAGTGGGGAGCCTGCTGTCAATCAGCCGGGCATTGACAGTCACGCCCCATCAACAGAGCCGAGGAGAAGCAGTTGATCTGACGTCAGCGGAAGCCGTAGAATCGCCAGCAGAACCGTCTGTGACTGCTCTGTGCCGGCTGAGATCAGCAGCGGGCAGAACACACAGGTAATTAACTACTACCAGGCTCTTAGTTCTTAGACCCATAGTAACAAAATGATAGCAAATAATCCTTTTAAACTAAAGGTACTGCCACACTAGACAATCCCGCTAGCGATCTCATTAGCGTCGCATACTAATGAGATCGCTAGCGGATTGTTTCTATATCGCTAGTGGCTACCTATTTTAGCGATGTCGTTAGGACGCTATCGCGGTTAGCGATCTCCTTAACGACTTTAGCGGTACAAAAGTACCGCTAAATCGCTAAAAAAGGTGCCACACTTAGCGATTATACTTACCAGCGGGGCGCCAGCGACGAAAATAGGGTCCGGAACGATTCCAGCGACGAGCGAGATACAGCAGGAAGCCGTCGCGGCAGCTGCGCACACACATACATTCGCTAACGGGATGCTAATTGACGTTTTAGCGATCCCTAGTAGCGATGTTGTTTATGTGGCATACCCTTAATAACACAAGTATGTTCTTATTAAAGTGTTTGTGTTTTTTATTTTTTAATTATTTATAGATATGAAAAGGACATTTTGCACAGATTTGGCAGGTCATGTTTTGCTCACAGCATAAAACCATTACTGAAGAAACCAAGTAAATTGTTAGAATCCAGATGTAAAAAGCAAAGTAACCTTATAATATGTGATTAAAATGTAAAACAAAATAACCTAACCTATTAATACATCAGTAAAAAAAAGTCCATGGAAAGGACTATTGCAAAATCACACTTTATGGAAAACAAATAGTAAAACCTTTCGTATTAAAGTGCATAGCATGAGCAGGATGACCAGGCTGTCTTGCCTGGATTAGCTGCATTTTTCTCTTGTATAGGAGGCTTCTATGAGGACTGGAAATGATCCGATCAGAGATGGTATAAAATAATTGTTTTTTTTTTTTTTCTTACTTCTAGATCGATGCATTAAGTAAAAGAAGCAAAGAAGCTGAAGCTGCCTTCTTGAATGTTTATAAGAGATTAATTGATGTCCCAGGTAAACCATCTGTGTTCTTTCCAACCCTTCTTGTGTCGCTCAATTGCTTTTATGTCGATAATGTGACCTTTGTAATTTTATTCCTGTATTTTTATACACATACTTCTATATGTGCGGATATATGGGACCTGCCGAAACCAGAATTAGAAATCTGCAACGTTGCATTTGAAAGATCATAGAAGCAAGATTGTTAGAATGACAATGTCAGAGTTGATATTCATTAAAGGGGTCTTCCCAAAAAAGACTTATATCATTTATTCGCTAGATTGGGGATCTCCGTCATCAGTTGTTCCTAAGGGTCGGTGCACACAAAGTACTGCTACAAATCCTGATGTGTTGTCACATGCGTGTTGGCAGGACGTACCGGTATGTCCAATGTCAGGAAGAGATTAATGGGTTAATATTGATTTATTGGATTGCTACTTCCAATGGGTGGCATAGAGGAGACCATGTTCTCTTCCTCTGTGATGAGGGTGTTTGCATCAGTGAGGGTCTCATTAATAGGAAGCTTAGTCATTTTGACAATGAAGAGAATCCCGTTCTCATTCTCCATGGTATAAGGTAGCTGTGATGTGCAGTCGCTGTTCATTAAAATGAATGGGAATGATGGAAATCTGGATGAGATTGGGCATGCGTGCACGCACGTTTGGGACACTTATTTCTTAGCCATATGTAGAGCAGATCGGCATTTGGTGGGGTAACCCTTGTTTCTTCCATACTGGTTCCTGAATATGGTTTCACTTCATGTACAATTCATGTATTCTCTTCAAGCTTCCCATAATTCAGTATGAATATAAACAAGATCTATGTGAAGGATATACATTTTGTCTTCTGCAGAATTGGGCATTTCCCAATATATTTTGGGTTCAGTTTAATGATTTAATGCAGGATGTGGCAAGTTACAGAATGTTTCATCAGTAAATGATTGAGCAAAGTAATGAACACTGTGTCGATGGGTTGAGACATAAAAGTATTTCCTTAAATCTAAAACCACAGGTTCACCTTAAAAGACCCGTCATATAAGATACCTAGTGACGGCACCTGATAAGTGAGTTATACCAAAAACATGCTCTGAGCTAAAACGAACAGGATTTTAGTGAGGGGCAACAAAACGTCTTTTGGGGGGATTAGGATGCGCTTTTAGTCTTGAAGCAGTAAGTATGAAGTGTTTAACCCTTCCCGGGGCTTTAGAGGTCGGGATCTCTATTCTTCTGCCGTCTACTATAGCAATCAGTCAAGTAGGAGGTGCACTGTCAGGGGGCACTACACTATCCTCTTACCCATTGGGGTCTGTAACTCTTTACACAATTTGGGGGTTTGTTTCTACAACATTCATATTGCAACATGATAGCCTAACTGTAGTGGTCATTAGAGGGCTTGTCCACTACTATACATCTCATTAGCTCGGGGGGGGGGGGGGGTGGTGGAGAAATTAAAAAAAAAAATCATACTCGCCTCCCAGACCAGCTCTGCTCCTCTGTACCTGACACTGTGTCCTCCACCAGTCGTCTGACTTCCTCCCCTAGCAGGGGACGATGTGACCGCCACTGCCAAACGGTGGCTGATGATCGGCTGCAGACTTCACCTTCCGTTGGAGCAGAAGAAACCGTAAATACAGTTGTCTTCTCCACCACCCCGAGCCAATAATGAGGTGTGGTACATAGCATAGTTCCATTTTTTTTTCTTTTACCTAGAGGTCCACATAAAATCACGGAGACATGCCTTGATATTGATCCGAATGTCTGACAAAATCAGCAATGAATGCCTATAGGTCCTTGCTGTAATGCCTGCTTCAGCGCAGTAGCACACAACCTCCACCAGGGGGTGCAGGTGGAGGAAAACAGGTACACTCACAGTGAACTACTTTCAACGGGCAGGAGCCACAAGGTGGCGGAAGAGCAGTCAGACAAGCCGAGTCAGCAAGGGAGAGGGAACAAAGTACCAGAGGTCACAGCAATACACGTGGTCAGAAACAAGCCATACAAGTCAGAGCCGGTCGAGAGCAGGAATGCCAGAGACGGAAGACAGTAAGACAGTTCATAGGACAAGCCGGGTCAAATACCAAGGGGTCACAGCACAGAGAGCAAGTACTAAGACAAGCTAAGTCACAGGGGAGCGCCGGAACGGGACATAGGTAAATGGGCAGAGGACAAATCAGGGTATAACGGGGTCAGCCGCTCAAGCCAGAGGGCAGTCAGCAGCGAGGGCAGTGAGCAGCAGCGCAGAGAAATAGCCGACCACGCACCAAAGAGAGGCAGGGAAATGTTAACCCATACATGACCAGGCCGGGGAAGAGATGGAAGAAAGCAAACTCATGACACTGGATCATGACACTTGCAATCACAGAATGATGGATAGAAGTTTTTTTTTTTTTTTTTTTCTCATTCAAGAAAAACTGCTGAAACCTGGACCAAACTCTGATGACACCCTTCTGAAACTCTGCTAAAAACATGGATGGAACTCGGGGAGGGGGAGAAACACATCCGAGGTTATTCAATATAAAATAGCTCTCCAGCGGTTGCGTTGGTTTCCATGTCCCGTGATGGTGATATATTGTTGGCTAAGCGGTATGACGTGCACGCTATAGGAACAGGTTCAGCATTCAGGAGCTATAATTTAGTAGTGTAAACACGTTACGAACCCTTTTATCAATGGAATCGTCTTGCCCTTAGGCAAGCAAGGCCCCGGCTAGGAACTACATTGTGTCTCTGTAAAGGTTTTCTGGGAACTACAATTAAAGTTAGGAACTTTCTCCCCCGTTTAATTATAGTTATTTAGCAGGTGTGGCAGTTTCAGCTCAGACTCATGCCACTGCTTCATTTAGTTTTAACGTTCGGAAGAAATGTAAATAGGATAATTACTTTTACTATAGGACGGCATTTTAATTAAGGAGAGAAGGCCTGATACAAGGCCTGGTACATAGCAGGGGTGGGCTGCCTACATATCACATCTATACCTGACAACTGTTAAGGCTATGTTCACAAAGCGCTTTAGTCCACGGTCAGTGGCTCCGTCGTGGCTTACATCTGAAGCCCTGGAAACCGGGATTTGGCGGTTTTTCATTAATGGGGCCATTGACTGTATTGATGCGGACGGGGGTCACTGTGATCACAGATATATATTTGTCCTATATATTTGAGGTGGACTCCAAGACATAGTTCTGTAAAAACAAAACAACCCCTTTAACCAATGGAAAAAATCAAATAAACCCCTTAATTTATGCGCAAACAAAGACCGTAGTTATCAAGTTACATTTTTTGTTGTTGTCTAAAACAGGGTTCCCCAACTCTAGTCCTCAAGGCCCACCAACAGGTCATGTTTTCAGGATTTCCTTAGTATTGCCCAGGTGATAATTGCATCACCTGTGCAATACAAAGGAAATCCTGAAAACATGACCTGTTGGTGGGCCTTGAGGACTGGAGTTGGGGAACCCTGGTCTAAAAGACCCTGCACCCCATAATGAGAAGTGTCTTGATAATTATTAAGGATTTCACCATTGGGACTCCAACCGATGAGGAGACTGGTGTCCTTGTTGTCTTTTTTTAGTGGCGTGAAGGACACGCTGTCTCTTAACGTTTATGGGAGTGATGGAGATGACTTTTGGCTCTCCAACATTTTAGGAAATACTTCATTTTTTTCATCATGAAATGACTTTAGGTATTTGTTTTCTCTGCGGTGAGCCTTTCTATCCTCCTTGTTTGTAGTCAGTGTCGGCTGCTGGCTGTTCATGGGAAAGCAATGTACTGCACTGTTGTTGGCAGTGACGTGTAACCAGTAACGGGGAACCTGAGGGCAATTTGGCACCTCCATAATAAATTTCAGTGAGGAGAGTTACTTTGCTGGATAGCCCTTTGGGCTTCAAGGAACTTAATCCTTTTTTTTACAGGGTCCACTTTAACCCGAACAGGATAAGGACAGTGCTTTGTAAAGAATAAATATTGTTATGGTTTCTACACGTTTCCTTTCTTTATTTCGGGCCTACTTCTCTGGAGACCACTTGACCATGACCTATTTGTTTGCCGGAAGAAGTCGGACAGTGGTGCTGGTCCGGAGCACATGTTACTGACCCCTCTAATATTTTGTCCTTGTACATTACAATTAGATTGGGTTGCTCTGTTCTGGGAGTGCAGAGGGCTCGCCGGGGTGGATCAGGTAACATAATGGCACTGTAGCTTGTGTGTGAAATATAATCAACATGTCCGGCATTCAGTCTCTGCTTCGCCATTCAGCGCCCCCTGCCTACTAAATAACTGGGTGGTCTTGACACACTTGAAATCCAGGCAGCTTTTCATCAGTTGCTCATCAGCATGCTAATTGCTGTATGACTAATTAGGCCCTGAATTCCAGTTGATTTTCTATAATGAGACAGCTGGTTTAATTATGTAATCGTATGATTATATTAGCCTACAGTGCCCTGGCAAAAAGTAACGTATGCAGGAATGTGTGGTGGTAGCATAAGGCGAACACACAAGGGGGCATTCCCCTTTATCCTAAAGCAAAGGTGGGCATGTGTGACTTACACACTTCTGTGCCTGAATGGCCTGGAAGTGGCTTTTATGGTGGCCTAGACCATATGCCCCATTTTAAATGTTGACTTGGTGACTTTGTTGGGCTATATTCACATGTCCAGTAATCATCTGTTGGAAAGGGACCCAGCAGCGATCCATTTTCAAAAAAAGTTGTGCAGACACAACTTTTTTGTGCGGCTAAAAAAAAATTGATTTCTACTGGATCCATTTTTTTTACGTTGAAGATCGCTGCTGGATCTGTCCTAACTGATGATTACTGGACAAGTGACCATTGCTTTAGACCCACTTAGTTGGAAAAATGGGAGACAAGATGCTTAAATAGACTCTTAAATATACAAATATGATGTAACGGCCTAAAAAACAGTAGTGGCAGAATTCTATCCCTCCCGTTATTTATTTAATTTTTTTTAAATGTTATTTGTTCGCTTTATGTTGGGTTATTTTGCATCGTTCCCTAAAGAAAATCAGGGGTCCTATGAGTATTCTGATATTTTTTAAGATAAAAGCACATTTTTAAATGGAACATTGACAAGCAACATCTCGGAGGAAATTCAAAGGTTTAAACCGTCGGATCTTCGGTCAAAGACATGAACGGGCCTCCAATCAGCGATGTAGACATTGGATTGCAGAACAGGATGGGATCTGCTGAAGAAAATGTCTTTGTGATCAGATTTGAGATCACTGTCATCATTTTTCATATCTTATAACTATTGATCCCCAAAACCAATCACAGCCAGCTTATTAGTGCTAATTTCTGAATTTAGCATGACCCACCTCAGTACATAAAGGGTCAATAATTTGCCATCTGCGTCAGTTGGAAATCTTGGGCTTGAGGATGAAACTGACAAGAAGTATAATTGATCACTTCCACTTCCAATCCTTCTTCCATCTTCTGAAAAAATGTACAAAGTGCAATAGGGTCTTATCCAAGTATATAAGGTTGATGATCAGTGGTAATGCGCTCACCTACTAGGGTTGTGTGTCAATGGTTGTCAACTTCTGCATCATCCACACATGGGTCTACAACATATAGAAAGCCAGGATTCGTGGACAAACGGATCAGAAGACAAAATAATCTGAAGTGGTTTATTGTCAACGCGTTTCAGAGTCAAATCTGACTCCTTCCTCAGGACAACCACAGATGTGACTCTGAAACACGTGACTAATAAACCACATCAGATTATTTTATTTTCGGATCCGTTTGTGTATCAGCAGCGCACTCGTAGTCCAAGAATCCCGGCTTTCTGTACATCGTATCTTCTCCTCTACATCTGCAGAAAACTGAGCCAGAAAACCCGCTCTTGCCACAAGTCATTTAGAAATCACAGAACATTGGACTTCATGCCGTGAACGCAGAGCCCAATTGCAATAACTGATTTTACCCTTTACAATAAATTGATGTAGATTTTCTTTTTCACTATATTAGCGAAAGAAAGGGAATATGTGAATTTGCCAGCCATTGATTTTGTCACTTTTTTGAAACTCTAATGAGACAAGTGTGCTGCGTGTAGATGGAGGCTTCCGAGAGGTTTCCAACTTCTCTTGTAACTTTCATGTACATCTAATATTGGCTGCAGATCCATAGTTACTATTAGATCCCAATCTATGAACATAAGATAATCACTGACACCTCCTGTTGAGTTGTGTTGAGGTTTTATCTTCTACTGTTGTAATAATACGAGAGTCTGATTGCCTAGATCTTCTCTGATATTGCTGGTTGTACGAGTCCCATGTCAAACCTTCAACTATTGAGTTTTTCCAATCAGATTACCATTGTTTTCTTTCCTTTGATGTGCTGGTGCCTAGTAACATTTTCAGAATGTACTGAACAAGCTGTTCTCCATATTCCCAAGGGACAACGATATCTCCTGAGCTTTTGTCACTTACCAGCAGACTTTCGATTGTGTCCAGGGAATAGGAAGAGTTTTGTAAAATGTTTCTGGGTTTTTTCCACCTGCTAAACTTAATTAACTTTTATGACAAGAGCCTTTTTTTGTTTTGAACCCCATGACCTTATGGGCTATAATGTTTTTTTTTTTTTTAATTTAAAAGCCATAGGTATAGAACTAGGTCAAGTTGCATAACGCAAGTATCATCACTATGTAGTTAATGCAGATTTCCACATAATTGAAAGGGATTGTCTAATTGAGTTTATAGACAGATGATGTCATGATGAGACAGCACCCTAAAAAGAAAAGAAAATTCTGTTATATAATAGACAATGAATATTATTGCAGTATCTGATCCCTTACAAAGACAGCACATATTAGCCAATAGTAAAGTGACAATTATCAGTTTATTATCCAGTTTTAAAGGGAAGCTATCATCAGAAAATAGACTCTTGTTAAATATATTTTTTTAAACATTTTTGGCCTTTTTTAACATATATAGTGTATTAAAAATAAAATCGGACTCTTCTAATTTTCACAGTGGCCACTGGGGCTTTTCTAGACTCTAACTTCCTTTTTGTTTCAGGAAATAACACATGTACATGGCCACAATGGTTAGTCCACCGACCCTGTCTTTTGTATGAAAGTTGCTAATACACCTGTACAAAGATTATTGTGGAAAGAGGGGGGAGCAGGGTCAGGTGTGACTTTGCCTATATTTTATCAGCTGTGTATAGAGGTTTTACATCATTGTAATCCTGCCTTGATGGTATGGAACCTCCTGTAAACCTTTCCTGAAAGGACAGGAAATACGAGTCTAAAAACATCCCAGTGGACAGTATAAAAATGGCAAAATTACCGTATATACTCGAGTATAAGCCGAGTTTTCAACCCATTTTTTAAGGCTGAAAGTCCCCCTCTTGGCTTATACTCGAGTCATATACCAGGGGGTCGGCGGGCGAGGGGGAGCGCAGCTGTCCTATATACTCACCCCCTCCTGGCGCGGTCTCTGCAGCCCCTGCTCTTCTCCCACTGTCTCTGGCGCCTGTGTTCAGCGGTCCTGTGGTACCGCTCATTAAAGTCATGAATATGTGCATATTCATGACTTTAATGAGCGGTACCACGTGACCGCTGAAGTTAGGCATAGCTGCCGGAGACCGTGGGAGAAGAGCAGGGGCTGCAGAGACCGCACCAGGAGGGGGTGAGTATAGCCATATTCACCTGTCCCCGGTCCACCGCTGCGCACTGCTGTGTCCTCGCGTCCTCTAGCTGTGAATGTTCAGGTCAGAAGGCGCGGCGCGCACTAACCACGTCATCGCGCCCTCTGACCTGAGCATTCACTGCCGGAGGACCCGGAAGACAGCGGCGTGCAGCGGTGGACCAGGGACAGGTGAATATTGCAGGTGCCGAGGCCTCAGCCAGTGGTGACACCGGCACCTGTCCCCAATAGCGCGCCGGTGTCCCCGCCTGCTTTTTTTTTTTTCATTTGCAGCGGCAGCATAAGGGACCTATACTATCATATGTGGCACAATCTATGGAGCATCTTGTGGGGCATAATACATGGGGCAGCATATGGGGCACAATTTATGGAGCATCTTGTGGGGCATAATACATGGGGCAGCATATGGGGCATAATACATGGAGCAGCATATGGGGCATAATACATGGGCAGCATATGGGGCATAATCTATGGAGCAGCATATGGGGCTCCTGATTCAATATGGTTATTCAAAAACATTTAACCTACTTTAATTTTACTTTTATTGGTATCTATTTTTAATTTTGAAATTTACCAGTAGCTGCTGCATTTTCCACCTTAGGCTTATACGCGAGTCAATAAGTTTTCCCAGTTTTTCGTGGCAAAATTAGGGGGGTCGGCTTATACTCGAGTATATACGGTACAAGTTTACTTATTTTTATTTTAATAAAGATAGTAATCTGGAAAAAAAGGTACATTTTTTTAAACGCATGTAAAACAAATTTTTTTTTATTAAAACAATAGGTCCTTTTCTGACAATGGCTACTAACAACATATCCTTTCCACACTCTCCAGTGCATCTGTTCCAACATAAAACGGAAAACCTCTCCACTTATAGAATAACACAAATTAAGTAACTTTTTTGAGCATTCAACAACAAATAAATATATAAATGTAATAAAAATGTAATTCAGTGAGATTGTAGTACTGGCTAATTGTTCCTTCATATCCCAATCGGTACATAGAAGGCAAGAATTTCATCGTCAGTGGTTGTGAAATCACATAGAATACCCACTGTAAAATAACACCCTTTAAAGGGCCATATACCACAGTCAGAATGAAACACAGATAGTAGGAACAAATTAACAATGTATGCCACCAAATGGTATAAAAATACAATACTTTATTGGTACAAAGGTATACAATACTAAGCCAGCAAAAAGTTTGCTGAAGGCACACAGTACACATTAATTAAAATTTGCAACAAGCAAACAAAATGACAAGGAGGGACAACCTTCCATAGGAGTATATTCAATCAGCAGCCATATCTCAGAGTATAATTAAACACTAGCCATGCAGACATCCCAGCTATACAGTAACCCAACGCATTAAGCGCTAACTCTTATAGTGCTGGTTTCACTGCCCAGCATGATCAGTGTAATGATATAACAGGTTGATGCAACGTACCTAGAAAGCTGCTGATGAGAACTCCACGGACGTCCCTCTGCCCCGACGCGCGTTTCGCACTGCTTCTTCGGGAGGCGTCAGTGGTTGTGTAGCAACAAACTTTCTGCATATTGTGAGACAGTGAAGGGGTATGTATTGAATGGGGTGTACATCTCGCCTATGTACTTAGCTGACTGGCATAAGGGAAATATATGGCTTTGTAAACCTAGTGGTGAAGCAAGTTCACTACACCCTCCATTCAGTACAGGCTTGCAGCTCAAACCTGAGGCCACTCAGGTTTTAATTAGGCAGCCAGAAGTAGGTGGCTGAGAACACAGACATTGAGCTCTCTCAGTCTGGATGTGACTCCAGACACTGCAGGAGTCTCCGGGAAACCACACTCTGGTAAATAGAATATATGTGTTGTTTTGGGCCAGGCTGGTAGAGTCTGGGCCCTGATAGTGAGGGAAACTATCTGTGTGTAGTGAGTAGCCGACAGGCTCAGGATTTTGGTTTATGAGTTGGTTTTGCTCATGTTTGTTTGCTGTGGACTTACAATAAAGCTGGTTGCGGCCAGTTGTACCAGAATTGCTGTCTGTGAGTGAACTGTGTTTATGCCACTCCGTCTACCCGAGACGGCGATCCCAGAGCTATATCCCCTGAAAAGCTTACAATATCTTAAAGCGTTTACCCCAGGGGTGTGGAGTCGGTAAGCAAAACCTCTGACTCATCAGTTTCTCTGACCCCACAGCACTGGTCACTACTGAGCATGTACATAAAGTGCAGCACAGATTCATCTCATCTACGACCCCACAGCACTGGTCACTACTGAGCATGTACATAAAGAGCAGCACCGATTCATCTTATCTATGACTCCACAGCACTGGTCACTACTG
Organism: Oophaga sylvatica; assembly: GCA_033576555.1. Lineage (NCBI taxonomy): Eukaryota > Metazoa > Chordata > Amphibia > Anura > Dendrobatidae > Oophaga > Oophaga sylvatica. Next base: position 569,356,143 of record JARQOD010000002.1, read on the forward strand.
AGCATGTACATAAAGTGCAGCACAGATTCATCTCATCTATGACCCCACAGCACTGGTCACTACTGAGCATGTACATAAAGTGCAGCACAGATTCATCTCATCTATGACTCCACAGCATTGGTCACTACTGAGCATGTACATAAAGGGCAGCACAGATTCATCTCATCTACGACCCCACAGCACCGGTCACTACTGAGCATGTACATAAAGTGCAGCACAGATTCATCTCATCTATGACTCCACAGCACTGGTCACTGCTGAGCATGTACATAAAGTGCAGCACAGATTCATCTCATCTATGACCCCACAGCACTGGTCACTACTGAGCATGTACATAAAGTGCAGCAAGATTCATCTCATCTATGACCCCACAGCACTGGTCACTACTGAGCTATGTACATAAAGTGCAGCACAGATTCATCTCATCTATGACCCCACAGCACGGTCACTACTGAGCATGTACATAAAGTGCAGCACAGATTCATCTCATCTACGACCCCACAGCACTGGTCACTACTGAGCATGTACAAAAGTGCAGCACAGATTCATCTCATCTATAACTCCACAGCACTGGTCACTACTGAGCATGTACATAAAGTGCAGCACAGATTCATCTCATCTATGACCCACAGCACTGGTCACTACTGAGTATGTACATAAAGTGCAGCACAGATTCATCTCATCTATGACCCCACAGCACCGATCACTACTGAGCATGTACATAAAGTGCAGCACAGATTCATCTCATCTATGACCCCACAGCACTGGTCACTACTGAGCATGTACATAAAGTGCATCACAGATTCATCTCATCTATGACTCCACAGCACTGGTCACTACTGAGCATGTACATAAAGTGCAGCACAGATTCATTCATCTATGACCCCACAGCACTGGTCACTACTGAGCATGTACATAAAGTGCAGCACAGATTCATCTCATCTACGACCCCACAGCACTGGTCACTACTGAGCATGAACATAAAGTGCATCACAGATTCATCTCATCTATGACTCCACAGCACTGGTCACTACTGAGCATGTACATAAAGTGCAGCACAGATTCATCTCATCTATGACCCCACAGCACTGGTCACTACTGAGCATGTACATAAAGTGCAGCACAGATTCATCTCATCTACGACCCCACAGCACTGGTCACTACTGAGCATGTACATAAAGTGCAGCACAGATTCATCTCATCTATGACCCCACAGCACTGGTCACTACTGAGCATGTACATAAAGTGCAGCACAGATTCATCTCATCTATGACCCCACAGCACTGGTCACTACTGAGCATGTACATAAAGTGCAGCACAGATTCATCTCATCTACGACCCCACAGCACTGGTCACTACTGAGCATGTACATAAAGTGCAGCACAGATTCATCTAATTTATGACCCACAGCACTGATCACTACTGAGCATGTACATAAAGTGCAGCACAGATTCATCTCATCTATGACTCCACAGCACTGGTCACTACTGAGCATGTACATAAAGTGCAGCACAGATTCATCTCATCTATGACCCCACAGCACTGGTCACTACTGAGCATGTGCATAAAGTGCAGCACAGATTCATCTCATCTATGACCCCACAGCACTGGTCACTACTGAGCATGTACATAAAGTGCAGCACAGATTCATCTCATCTATGACTCCACAGCACTGGTCACTACTGAGCATGTACATAAAGTGCAGCACAGATTCATCTAATTTATGACCCCACAGCACTGATCACTACTGAGCATGTACATAAAGTGCAGCACAGATTCATCTCATCACTACTGAGCATGTACATAAAGTGCAGCACAGATTCATCTCATCTACGACCCCACAGCATGGTCACTACTGAGCATGTACATAAAGTGCAGCACAGATTCATCTCATCTATGACCCCACAGCACTGGTCACTACTGAGCATGTACATAAAGTGCAGCACAGATTCATCTCATCTATGACCCACAGCACTGATCACTACTGAGCATGTACATAAAGTGCAGCACAGATTCATCTCATCTATGACCCACAGCACTGGTCACTACTGAGCATGTACATAAAGTGCAGCACAGATTAATCTCAGCTAAAGCCGAGATCCTTATGTCAGGAACAGAACAGGCATTTATAGAATATTTCAGAACTTTGCCAAATTCTTCTGAAAAATTTACAGCACATCCTGCATTGTACTACTGTACCAATTTATTATGTATTTTCAGAGTCGGTCCATTTTATACCTACTCTGACTCCACCAAAATGGACACCTACTCCACAGCCCTTGTTTCCTGCAAACAAACTACATTTTAATCTATAACTCTTGGAATAATAATAAGTTTGACTTTGCAGGAACATGGTCTGCACATACCACAGCTGCTGGGCACTGGTGGAGGCAAAAAAGTATACAGACATTACAGCCGGGGATCACGGCTGATTCTTTTTGTGAGGTAAAACACTTCCATGCCAGTTTATAAACAAGGAGGGAAATGTTTTACTTCACAGAAAGCAGCAGCTGTAATCCCATGCTGTCCTGTTAGTATACTCTCCTTTGCTTGGAATGTTCCTGTACGTCAGACACAGTCGTTACACAGCACACAGCAGGGGCACATATATAAGATTATCTCAGCACAGGAACATTTTTTTTAATACATCTAATTGTAGAACTCATTATTCCAATATCTATTGAATAAAATTTTTTTTTTTTCTTGAGAAACCCTTTTAAGGAAGTGTTTGGTTCTTTGTGCAGCAAAATCTGCATCCAATCCAACAGTGTAAAAAAATTTGTTAGTAGCTGTAGTCCATACATATAAAATACATCTTTTTTTTTACGGTTTATTAGAAAACTAGATTCTCCTCTGAGGATGTCGAACAACATCCACTCTGGTGTTAATGGAAATGAGATATCGAAAGTGTCTTTTATCAATGAAGCCACCATCCTCCACGCTTCTGAATAAGTGGACACTCCAGTGAAAGATGTCAGCCCTCAAGGTTGAACATTTAGAAGTATAACCCTTGAAGGTGTCCTCTTGGACTTGAGTGAGAGCTACTTTGTAGAGGGATTAAAGCCATGGATTTATAATTATCACTCGGTAGCATGGTGTTAATTTTAAGCGTGGCTTCCAAAACATTGCTATTTTTTTTTTTTTTTATCTTTACATTGAAATAGAAAAATAAATTGGACATTTTGTGCTAGAGGCTTCTGTACAAGTGTGACAGGGCTGGGAATATTAACATAGAATTTTTTGTGTGCCCGTCCTATGATCACGTTCTGCTGTTAGAAGACATTTGGCTTTTATTCCACACTTATGCTGCATTAACCCCTCACCCCATGCATGGGGCGATCAAGAGGTTGTAGAGCTCAAAGTACGGCGAGGCTTCTGTAAGTTCCTACAGCAAAGTGCAAACGCTGGAAAGATGCAGTGACAATGTAACGTCACATAAACCCTCTTTAGAAGATCATTTAAACATTTCCTCTATTATTACAACTAAAGGCCCATTTTCACTAATCAATAAGGTAATAATTGCTAAAAAAAAAAAAAAAAAAAAAAGATTTTGTATCATAATTGATGGCTGTATAGAGGCCCCGAAGGTAATGTTCACCTTTTTGTCACCATGTAATTTTGTGGCTTTTAACATTTTGTATCAATTAGAGGGGTTGTTCAGCCAAATGTTTACGTTTGATAATAAGTCAATTTGCATTTCTGATATCTCTATATATTTGAACTCTCCGATGTCCCATTACTTCCACTGGTCCAATCAATTTCCGGATTTATTTCCCCTCCCTTTTTTGTCAACGTGGCTAGCAACTTGCTTGAAGCGGTCTGGCCATTTTTCTCACTGTTGTAGCCAGCCCCTTCTCTGCCAAGTCTAATGCCGCAACGAGAGGGAGACCGGCGCAGCCAGTCCACATCAAGCATTTCACTGATCACATGCAGACACAACCAGGGGACATATAGTTGCCTTACTTGTTCGAAAATTACCCAAATGAGGGAGCTCACCAGCAGTGAAATCTGAATGCCAGGATAGTCATCATAAATAAAGTCCACTAGCACTTTAATCAACTTGCATTTCTAACACATTTAAACAACTGGCTGGAAACTCCTTTAATAATAACCTCATTGTAGTTGTAGATTTCTGAAACAAAGCTGCAAAACTATGACAGAGGTACAAAGGTAAATTATACAATTCTGGCTGCCTGCTGCTACCTCTAGGGGAGCTTATGAATATAATGTATCAATAGTAGGCAGCTAGCTCTTTGGCTCCCTCTTGTGGTGGCTTTAAGCAGCCAAAATTTCACCTAACTAGGGTTATGCAGGGGACTTCAAGGTGTGAATAGAAGAAAAAAAACAAGCTCTCCCTAACATACAGAGATATTGAGGAATGGATTAATACAAAATTATGATTGTATTCGAAATAAAAAAATTGCATTAAAAGCCATACTCCTCTCTCTAGAGAGTGTGTGTGTGTGTGTGTGTGTGTGTGTGTGTGTGTGTGTGTGTGTGTTTGTGTGTGTGTGTTATAAAGTGTATCTATAAATAATCTCATGTATACCAATAGATTAACAGTTATGAATTTTTGTTTTTTTATTTTTTGTTGTTGGGATCTTTCCTTGGTATGTGTGTGTGTTTTCAACCATGCTTCCACAGAATTAAAAAAAAATAAATAAAACTCATGAAATAGGCCTGGACAGAAATGATGGTCCCTTAACTTAATATTTTGTTGCACAACCTTTTGAGGCAATCACTGCAATCAAACGATTCCTGTAACTGTCAATGAGACGTCTGCACCTCCCGACAGGTATTTTGGCCCACTCCTCAAGAGCAAACTGCTCCAGTTGTCTTGTGTTTGAAGGTTGCCTTTTCCAGACGGCATGTTTCAACTCTTTCCAAAGATGCTCAATAGGATTTAGGTCAGGGCTCATTGAAGGCCACTTCAGAATAGTCCAATGTTTTCCTCTTAGCCTTTCTTGGATGTTTTTAGCTGTGTGTTTTGGGTCATTATCCTGTTGCAAGACCCATGACCTGCGACTGACACCAAGCTTTCTGACACTGGGCAGCACATTTCTCTCTAGAATCCCTTGGTAGTCTTGAGATTTCATTGTACCCTGTACAGATTCTAGACACCCTGTGCCAGATGCATTAAAGCAGCCCCTGAACATAACAGAGCCTCCTCCATGTTTCACAGTAGGGACAGTGTTCTTTTCTTGATATGCTTCATTTTTCCGTCTGTGAACATAGAGCTGATGTGCCTTGCTAAAAAGTTCCACTTTTGTCTCATCTGTCCACAGGACATTCTCCCAGAAGCTTTCTGGCTTGTCAACATGTAGTTTGACAAATTCCAGTCTGGCTTTTTAATGGTTTTTTTTCAACAATGGTGTCCTCCTTGGTCTTCTCCCATGAAGTCTACTTTGGCTCATACAACATACAACGACGGATGGTGCGATCTGACACTTATGTTCCTTGAGCTTGAAGTTCACCTTTAACCCGTTTAGAAGTTTTTCTGGGCTTTTTTGTTACCATTCGTATTATCCGTCTCTTTGATTTGTCATCAATTTTCCTCCTGCGGCCACGTCAAGGAAGGTTTGCTACAGTCCCATGGAGCTTAAATTTCTGAATAATATGTGCAACTGTAGTCCAGGAACATCAAGCTTCTTGGAGATGGTCTTATAACTTTTACCTTTTACATGTTTGTCTATAATTTTCTTTCTAATCTCCTGAGACAATGCTTTCTTCTCTTCCTCTGGTCCATGTTGAGTGTGATACTCACTGTGCTGTTTGGTGACATGGGGTGTATCTGTAGCCCTCTATACAGGCCCACTCACTGATTCCAAGATGGTAGACACCTGTGATGCTAATTAGTGGACACACCTTGATTTAACATGTCCCTTTTGTCACATTATTTTCAGGGGTACCATAATTTCTGTCCAGGCCTATTTCATGAGTTTTATTTATTTTTTTTAAATTTGTGGAAGCATGGTTGAAAAGCAATGTCTGGCTTTCATTTGTTCATTTTCATAGATTTTTGATTTATTATTACTTTTGTCAGATTCATGTTATTTCTGTGACTATTGTGGGTTTTTCTGTCATTAAACGAGGAGTACCAACAATTTTGACCACGTGTGTATAGACCTACATTATGTGTAATGTTCTCTTCGGCCTCACATTTAATAAGAACGTATGAACAGCTGTTACGCTCCGTACTGTGGTCCCGGCTTTCTTCTCCCCTTTTAGATTGCCGTTTTTGCAGGGTAGCTGCTGCTGGCTTCTCCAGACTTCTTTGCTTTCTAATTTTAAAGGCTGCTGTCATTACTTAATAATCAGAGAAGTGACTGGGCTTTTCCTGAACTCTTAACTAGCGTTTACAAGACTCGACTGTCTGTCTCCATCCTTTTTAATATGAATTACTGCTTTTTTTAGTGACTTGGGACCAGTCCAGCTCGTATGTGGATTACAATATGTCTTTGTTTAACCTATTGGATGCAGAATTCCTTAATTGTAGAGCGAAATCAAGTGAAATCCGGTACCATCCTATGGAGGGACAGTCTCCTCTCGGGTAGCTGAGGAAAAGCATGTGTCCATGTCTAATGTGTTAACAGATATACACTATGTTCCTGCGAGCTGAGGGTGGTCCGGAGAATGAATGACTGCAATGTTTTGAAGTTAAATGAACTCGCTAATGTACACTGTTGTTGATCCATTTAGTTTGATGTTTAGCATTCCTCTGGATGAGACTAAATCTTTCCTGTCTTTATACCACTAAATCTGGCGCCCTCATCAGACATGTATTCAATAATCTTTCCCAAGTTCTCTCTGCTCCACCAACCCCCATCACATGTTTCCCGACGTACTGTTCAAGCAGCTGCTCTGATTATCTTACTATTGGAAATCAATGCAGCAGTGGTAAGTCCAATTGTGAACGTAATGCAATAAGTATGCATTAAGAGACAGACAGTCTAATGGGTGTCATTCCCATTCACTGTAATTACATAAAACACGTCTGGTCAAGTCATATTCTCTATTTATAACCAATGCCTATTTTCTGATGAATGAGTCTCGCTCATGGGAAGACATATTTTTTAATGCTGGGTTCATAATATTTTGTTAAAGGGGAACTACAAAAAAAGATCTGCATTCAATTCCCCTGTACTATGTTCAAAGTAAACATCTTATTCCGGTGCCAAATTTTCAGAGGTCAAAGCTATAGACCTCTTGTGGGAATAGCCTGTGTCTATGACAACACTTCCTGCCCGCTGCCCTAGCAGTTCAGTGCTACATAGGGACACTGGGTGTCTTGGCAACAGTTGGCCCTACGATGATACTACACTGACAGAGCAGAAGTTGTAGAAGAGTAGACGTTGTTGTTCTGAATCTCGGGAAACAGAAATATATAAAATATACAAGTGCACCATAAATCTATCTAAAGTATGTATTAGAGTTGGTGCAAAACAAGTAGCACAACCCGGTCCACCAGCCACATCTGTAACGTGTGGCCACTGTGCAGGAGCACCGAGACCCGCCTCTTACCCCGTGGCATCTGTGTCTCTTCTATTGATTAGCCAACCTGACATGATGTCATCGTTGCGCCGTGATGCACATGTGATGTCACGCCAGGCCATCTGATCAACAGAAGAGCCACAGATGCCATCAGATGAAAGGCGGATGTCACAGCTCACATCCAGTCATCCCTGATTAAGGTCATGGGCGATGGACCGTGGCGAGCAGAATGATTTCCAGCAACTCTAATATATGCACCGTAAACGTCTGTAACACATATATAATAATACACAGGTATACATGTACAAATGCACAATATAGATATAAACGCCTCGAAACGTAGTGAAGTTGCGCTCGGTATTTGATTTTCAGTGATGGATGTCTGCTCACTACACCGACCCTATGGGCGATTCGCATTGCTTTTGCTAGGGAGGAGATACTTCTAATGTTGCGAAATAGCAACTTTTAGCTGAGTTCTCAACTGGCTTCTGTAGGAGAGACCGCACCGATTAGCATCCTTCCATATACTTACCTTTCGTAATAGTACATTGTTATCAAAGTCCCAGGAAACCATTGACCAGTTTTGTTGTCACCACTGTGTAAATGTCTATATTAGACAAAAAAAGTGATCATTTCTTTTTTATTTTTTTTCTTAAACTGTAGATCCAGTACCTGCCTTGGATCTGGGACAGCAATTGCAACTAAAGGTTCAGCGAATGCACGACATTGAAACAGAGAATCAGAAACTCCGAGAGACATTAGATGAATACAACAAAGAGTTTGCTGAAGTCAAGAATCAAGGTGTGTACTATATTATGTGTATATACGGGACTCGGACTCACCCGACTGACAGGGCGATCATTCCAATAAGATAGAAGAGAGACTTGCAAAATTACTGTTATTGTGAACAGCTAAGCAAGTTAAAGATGACATGTTTAATTTATATTCTAGGTATATATATATTTGCGTGCTCTGATAATCTTAACTAAGGTTTCTGAAATTAAACCCTTAATGACCTTTGACGTGTATATATGTCATGTCCCCGCACTCCATGTGGTCTCCAGCGCTGAGCCCACTTGTTTTCCGGCACGTCAGCTGATTTCATCAGCTGACGTGCTCCTAACAGCTGCGGGTGGAATCGCGATCCACCCTCAGCTGTTAACATGTTAAATGCCGCAGTCAATCTCTGACAACAGCATTTAAAATGCTCTCACCAGAAGTGCGTCACACACCCTGCCTATCGGTGCCCGTGTCACATGAGTGCGGGTCCCCGATGGGTTAGCATGACAACTCCGAGATCTACAGGAGACCCCTGAGATTGTCATTGCCGATTCACTATGAATGCCGTCCTGTGGCCGGCACTCATAGCAGATGATCATTTTAGTTACACACAGCAGGGCTGATGATCGCAGCTTCTAGTCTCCCATGGAGACTATTGAATCAAGTGAAAAGTACAAAAAAAAAAATATTTTTAAAAATATATATAAAAGTCCCCCCATTCAAAATAGGGCAAAAATAAAAGTCAAGGATAGATACGGTATGTTTGTTATCGGCGTGTTTAGAATCGCCCGATCTATTAAAATATAAAAAGAATTAATCTGATCGGTAAACAGTGTAACAAGAAAAAAATCAAACTGCCAGAATTACATTTTTTTGGTTGCCCTAATATTGTAATAATTTCACCACAACTTGACTTTTTTTTTCCAGTACATGACATGGTAATACAAATGGTGTAGTTCAAAATTACATCTCGTCCTGCAAAAAACAAGCCCTCACATGGCCATGTTGACTGAAAAAAAAAATGTTATGGCTCTGGGAAGAAGGGGAGCAAAAAAAAAAATGCAAAAAATGGAAAATACCACGGTCGTGGGGGGGTTAAGTAGCCTGCTAAGGTTTATGACTTGTTCACCATCATTATTTGGAAAGGCCAGGTGATGCAAATTTCCCAGCTTTATAACCTTGTGCCTAAAAACAGCAGCCATGGGTTCTTCTAAGCAGATCGGTTCCAGATCAGGACATCCTCTTACCTAATATCTTGATGCTTTTTAATATTTTCAGTGTTTGCAAAGTGTAAAACCACTGCTGTAATTACCATTAATTTGTATTCTTAGGATGGGGCTGTGACAGTCGTCAGTGATTGCCGCTCCCGTGTAAACAAGCACCTTTGTTGATATTGTATTATTACATTAGGTATTTATGCGCTGGATAGACTGGCAGCAAATCTTCTCCTGGATATTCTATTAAATGAATCCTGGCGTCGTCTGTACAAACAGGCTGACACTTCTGGGTTTAATAGCTACAGCCATGACAATATCGGTACTTGGTGCAATAAACTTGTAAACCAATAAAAATTAATAAGACTAGCTATGACATGAGCGCTGGAAAATGCTGCACAGGCACCAGTAAAGTGATGATGAATCTACTAGTAAATGTCTGCAGACGTTCTGTAAGGATTCTGTATTATTACTCTATTAGTATTTCTGATTTTCCAATATATATATATATATATATATATATATTAAACCTGCAGATAATGTTCATCTATCTTGATTTTAAGGAGTGACATCATAAATTTGTAGTAGCCATTACCCTTTTTTGAGACCGTAACTTTTATTTCTGAATTATAACTTTAGATGACTTTTTATCCTCCCGATGGAGGAATTCCCATCTTCATAAGTGAGTAATATTAGGTAGTGCTTGTAAATATAAAGCAATTTTGGAATTCACTACTTATTAACATTTTCAGCCATTCTTCAGATATTAACACTTTTCTTTTGTTTACAGCTCATTGCTTTGGAGACAGACTATCGCTGCTAGACATCAGGACATGCACAGTGCTTACAAGCTCTTTTCTATTGCGCTTGTTAGCGTTGTTTTGAAGCTGGCTAGAATCACTGGAGCGCCCTGTTACATTCTAATCCCAGCCAGCTTCAGTGCAGGGCTTACAACCTAGATAGCAGCAGTGGTCGGTCTCTGAGGAAAGAAGCTGTAAATACGTGTTAATATCTCAAGAACAGCTGCAAATTTTTCATAAGTTGTAAATTGCAAAAGTACATGCACTATCCAACAATATAACTCTGTGAAGATAGGAATAACCCTTTCATCTGCCCTTTATTCTTTACCCTGTTTTGTCTCATTTTACAATTAAATGTGAGACGTATATAAGGAAGTCTTTCCTGTGTGTCTAGGACCTGCGCTATCTCCCCCTCTTCACGCTCACTGCCCTGTGTGTGTGGTTGTAAGGAGCTGACTGCAGCAGACTTCTCTCTGCTGTGCCTCGTCTGCAGCAGGACAATTGATCACTGAGCCCCACTAGTTGGAGATAGAATTCGTCAGCAGGAGGCAAAAGGAAACCTGTTCGAAAGTTTTACTCCCCCAAAACCATTCATATATTTGTTTACCCCTTTAAAAAATAAGTCCGTTGATCCTTTTATGATCCCAAAGCAATTTTTCAGCAGCAAGACATTTTTGAAGCTATGTTTGGAAGTACATTTAGGGTGATGAAGCACTTACAGCTTCTCGGCCTCAAGCTGCATTTCCTACCTAACAGCACCCTCCCCTGGAAGACAGGTTAGTGGCCGTGTAACAGAGCACATACAATCTACCAGGTGTGGGTGCTGCTAGGTAGGAAATGCCGCTTGAGGCCAAGAAGCTGTAAGTGCATCTTCATGTCCAAATTCACTTTCAGACACAACTTCAAAACTCGATTTCTCACTTCTGGAGCAGTGATCATAAAAAGATTGACTGACTTATATTTTGAAGGCCTATATAATCATAATAATGCTATTTTTTGAGGGTAGAAGCATCTGACAAGTTCCCTTTTCAAAAACTCTTCAGGGAAGAAGCTACAAAAAAAACCCTCATATGAACAGTAAGGATATCTGTTTTTTCAGAGTTTTTTTCTGAATCAAACCAAATTACCTCTATCCAATGTGTATGGGGCTCCTAAGCAGAACATGGATTTTGTGATGATCTGAACACATAAAATGTTTTTCCTTGCAAAAAAAAACCCATTCCTGCAAAGTCATAGAGCCTAGTCTCGTCACCCTCCAGGCCATGCTTCCATTTTTCTATCAGTAGTGGTCCTCCTTGCTGTTTCACCACTTGTCTCGCCATAGTGCTTGTCCTTCCCATGGTATTGTTTGCTCTTCTGGACTCTTGGAGATGATTTTTTTTTCGGCGGGCACGTTCCTTACTTGGTGACAATGACTGATGTTGTTACAACCAGTGACGCCGTCACTTGGAGCGGACTGCTGACTTCTAAATTGATAAATAATTTCTTCCTTATTACAAAGATCCTGGTGTTTTCTTAAAAATATTAGCGCTTCACAGGGACTGTGACTCTAGTATGTCGGTGTAACGTTACTTTGTCCTCAAGTGTTGGTCCTGCCAAGGAAGAGATAGTTAAATGCCCTCTGTTCGGAGGATTAGCGTCGCAGGACAGTCCTCCAGGTCTCAGCTTGAAGTGATTATTGTATAGAAGTCTGTGACCAGCACCAGATCAGGCCACCTTAGAGCCGAAGCCTTAACTAATTAAAATACTGTGGAAAAACAGACTAATTGGAGTGCTACTCAAAAACAATTTACATGGCTTATGTGTTTCTTCTTAGGCTGAATGTTCTTGGCCTTGATGCAAGTACAAAACTTGATTATCGTTAACCTGTCTCGGCAGAAACACTAAGAAATGTGACTGTTCTGGTCAGAGTCTGTTTTCTATTTCCATCTAATTGAGAACAGGGTATTATGATAATGCAAGATCTCTGAATAAATGGTCACGTACATTACCAGGTGAACACATGACATTGTAAGGTTCTCTTTATGGTGCCCATTGGGTTTGCAGAACTTTTTTTTTTTTTTTTTTTTATTGAGTCAGTTAGGATTAAAAAAAAAACCAAACAACTGTCTAAGCTTCAGCAGGTATCTGTACTTCCTTTTCCAGCCGGAAGCAGAGATGGCATGTGACTGCTACAATCAGTGGCAGGATGGACAACCCCTTTAAATATGATGCGTTTTTTTTTTTTGTTTTTTTTTTTATAACTGAAGTTTTATTGATTTTTCAAAATAAAGTTAAAGTTGTAAAACATAAAAGTTAGACTAGTAAAATGATGCGTTTTAGTGTCACTGAACAGCGGAACAATATTTTGTCATCAGTAAAATTCAGAAGCCGTTCCCTCACCGATAGGATTGTCCCTGTACTGTTCAGCTTTTTTTTTTTTTTCTAAATGGTGACAATGCATATTAGATCAAAATTAGCCAGATCCGCCAATTTTAGTGGGAGTAGCCGACCGTGTGATGTGTAATAATAAAGTCACCAAATGCACAAATTTAGAAAAATAAAGATGGTTTCCATGCATTGCTCTCTGTGTTCCAGTGAAAAGATTTAACAGGTGATGATATTGGTCTCGGTGTTCCATGTACACACAATGGATAATTTGTTGAGTTACAGCCAATTATAATGATGGTCTCCTTTTCACGGAGATAGCCTTCAGATGCTTTTCACAGGTATTGATGTGTTGGGCATAAGAATTTATCCACCAATAACAGTTTTACACACACACCAATTTAGACATCTTTTGGTCTAATTAGAAAGCAATTGATCAGATATATGTATAAAAGCACCATTAAAGAGGAATTTTCTATAAGTCATAACTGGACAGTTTTTGCTCTTATTTTATTGACATTCCTTTTCTTAATATTTCTTTTTTTTTGTATTTTTACCTGCTGTACATTTTCAGAGCTATTAACATTTTTATTTAGTGCTCATTTTTATGGTCTTTACTATGGGGGAGTGGCTCACAGGATCCTCTGGGGCGTGTCTTTAGGCTGCTCTGCATTATTAGGCCGGTGTCACACTCGCACGAGTCTCTCGCATCAACACCCGGCACTGCCGCCGGCACTCAGGACCGGAGCGTGCGGCTGCAGAGAAATATATTATGTTCAGTTATGTTCACACTGATTTTTTTTTTTTTTTTTTTTTTTTCACTTGCAAGTGACATCGGCCTTACATTGTAAGCCACACTCCCTTGGTAAAGACAATTACAAATGAGTACTAAATATAAATTCCCCTATCTCTGAAACTCTGTGGAGGATGTATAATGTTTTTTTAAGAAAGGGCATACTTGGGAAAGCAGTGGAAATAAAAAAAAACAACAAAAACTCATTACTTTTGATCTAGTGGCAGGTCCTGGTTATAGGGGATGTCCTTGACTTGCGTATTGTTGATCTTGGAAAGGTCGTTATTTTTCGATCAGCATGTGCCAGCACCCAGCTACCCCACCAATAAGCTTTTTTTCATATCCTGCTATAGCCACATATACATAGTGTACAGAGCTTGTAACTATGGCTCCATACACTCTGTGGTCGCCATTCTTGCGTACTCTATCTTAGCTCCTATTGAAGTGAATGGATGTTGAGCATCAGAACCTGAGAATGGCAAAAGAAGTGCAATGCACAGTGCATAGAGCCGCGCTGTTCCTGTTCGCTACACTGTGTACATCCCATTGCAGTGTGATGTGCAAACAGGTGATCGGAGGGGATGTTGGACCCATCCTACAGGCGCAGTCTGACGACTGTATAAATCGGACCACAATCCACGGACTGGCCGGCAGATCTCCCAACCAGAACGTTACAACTTCATGCAAATATATGAATCGTCAGGCTCAGGTTGAGAGAGCCGCCAGCCAGTCTGTGCATTGCCGTCCGATCTTAGACCGATTTATACATGTCTGACTGCGCCCAAAGGTTTGGTTATGAATATATTGGCTGAGTCCACCCCTTTTATGTAGGTTTATAAAGGCTGATTTCTTAATGACCACCAATCGACTATATACCAAAGGTGGTCTGCCCCCCTTTAAGGTCCTTTTCCTCAAACTAGGGTAATTATTATTTTTATCATTTGATCCCATGATTAGATTGGGAGATGCTCTAATGATGAGGATAAATTATAGGATCGGCCAAAGAACGAGTGCAGAGTGCATTGCTGGTCAGCAGATCGCTCCCATTTGACCGATTTATGGGCCCCTATAAAGGGGTCTTCAGTCACGAGTTACCCAAGCACAGCCCGCAGGTCTCTCCCTGCTTTATATGCCCCTTCTGAAAGACTCGTTACCGGATTTATTAGATCCTAGGTGATTCATTCCATATGAACACTTTATTCCCTCTAAATCCACCTCACTGAATGTGTTAGCGCTGGATGGCGAAACGTCAGCAGCTCATCACCGGCGTAGTGGAGCGAAGCGGGTCACATTTGCGCTGAGGTGACGGTTTGTGTTTCCTCTTGTGTGGCTCTTTAATTGTACATGTCTACAGGCTTTAAGATGAATTTAATTGATTTACATCACAATGCAATCCGAGAAATATGCAAATGGCCCGAGCCGAGGCAGGGAGGCATGCGGGGCATTCATCATACGCGTGGAGGCTATGGGAAATTAATGTCCTAATGTGCGCAGAAAAATGAATAAACGGTTCCACATGTTAATTCATGCTTTAACCCACACTGAGACTTTATTAATCCCAGCTCAACAGAGAGATAATTTGAAACTGTTCAATAAGGTGATATTATGTTTTAGCATTGATTTCTTTCTTTTCAGGCATGTTGCAGAAACCCTGGCTCTGTTTCCCAGCAAAATCCATTGATCCTTCTCAACTGAAACGTTTAAAGTTCAATTTAACATTTAGGGAGTAAAAGGTCTCCAAAGGGACTCATATCTATTGATTTTGTGTCAGAGTTGAAGAGATGGAGTTTAAAACACACTGATCCTACAGGGTAAAGAAAGCCTCGTATTATATAACCACACAGAGCTATGTAAACACATTTTCTCCCAATTGTTTTTCTACAGAGGTTACAATAAAAGCACTTAGAGAGAAAATCCGGGAATATGAACAGACCCTGAAGAACCAGGCGGAAAATCTGGCTCTGGAGAAAGAACAAAAGTTACAAAATGACTTTGCTGAGAAAGAGAGGTGAGTGGAAGTCTTAGCTTTGTATATATGACTGTATGGATATCGGCAGCCATTGCTTTTTACTGCTCCTTTTCAGATTTTCTTGCATTTTTCAGACGTAATTACCTGATCGTGCCTTCAATTGTATTTTGAGACTTTTAGGATAATTTGTTTTTTTTATTTTGCGATACAGGGATGTTCTCATCTCATAAAGAATGGCATATTGCGGGTATTTTATGATACGTGGGGTCCAACATCGGGGACCACCACTGATCTAGAGTGTGATTTTCTCCGCACAGCTGCTCTCCTGACCACCTGGCTGGGTGCGGCTTGTGCCCACTGTCACTTGGATGCCTGTGAAGTGGGCGCTCTGCAATGCAACTTCTTCATTTTCAGGATCGGTGAGGATCCCGGACCTGCAAAAGTCATGAAAGATGCCATTATTTCATTACATGGGAATCCTTTTGTAGAAGCAGATTTGAAGCAGTTTGTGTGTAAATTGTTTCAGCATTTTTTGCAGCGTTTTTCATTTATCCAAATGAATGTGAAAAAACACATAAACGCACACGTTTTGTACAGCGTCTTCCTGCCACCACTTCAGTCTTTGCTGCAGATTTTTCTGCTGCAAACACTGAACTTGTTGTGCACATACCCATACACTAAGGTCAGAATGGTAGAGTAGTAGGCAATGACTATTGTTAAACAGTTGCAGACAGTGCAGTAGAATCCTCTGACAGATTATCACTATAATCACTTCATCATAAAGACACGTTGTATAACTTCCTGATACTTTCACAATTTGGATTGAGCAGTCTGTGGTAAGACTAGTTCTTATGTATGTATTTCATCACGTTGAAGGGACTCTGTCAGCAGGTTTCTGCGATGTAATCTGAGAACAGCATCTTATAGGGGCAGAGACCCTGATTCTTGTGATATGTCACTTATCACAGGCTGTGTTTTGCTGTTTCAGTAAAATCAGTGTTTTATCAGCAGGAGATTATCACAAAGTGTCTCCTGTTTCCTAGTCAGCTACTCAACTGCTCTCTGTAGCCACGCCCCCACCAGTGATTAGCAGCTTTCTGCCAATGCACAGTGTAAACAACTGCCAATCCATGGTGTGGGCGGGGTTATACAGAGCTCAGCTTTCAGAGAACTGCCGTGACCTAAGTGTTACATCGCTGAAATCAGGGTCTCTGTCTCTACATCATGCTGCTCTCAGATGAGGTTGCAAAATCCTGGTGACAGATTCCCTTTAACAATCTTGAGATCTATTGATCAGCGCATAGTGGTCACCTGTATAGTACTGTGTCCCCTCCTAGATGTCATCTTGGGACTATTATAAACATTTCTTTTCATCCTGATCATTATTGATATTGATGTATTGCCTTGAGTGCATTAATACAAAGCGCAGACTCTGCTCTCATTACACCAAGCGTTCAGTCGGGTTTCCGGCACTTGTGACAGAATAGTGCGGCATGAATCGATGAGATCCACTGATCACTGTATGGTTCCATCACACCACAGATCCGTCATGCCACCATGACTTTTATAATAATCTGAAGTCTTGGTGTTAGTGTGAACAAAGCCATCAATAACGGAGAATTCAGGTGTGACTTTAATTGTTAGGCTGAAGTCACACTGGCGACTAAATCGGACGACTGCAATGCGATGAAATATCGCATTGCAGTCGGACCTATGTTAATCTATGGAGCAGCTCCCAGTATCAGATTTTTTGTGGTCCGTTTTAAACGTCCGAGTGCAATCGCAGCATGCTGCGATTGTCACCGATTGTGGGTCGACTGTCGCCAATGCAAGTCTATGGGAGCGATGAAAAATCTGATTACAAACGGACTGCATGTGTGACTTGCGATTAAATCGCATCAGTGTCCTTTAGAAAAGCCGGCAATTCATCCCTGCCTATACTGTAAAAGCACACTGACAGGTTT
Organism: Oophaga sylvatica; assembly: GCA_033576555.1. Lineage (NCBI taxonomy): Eukaryota > Metazoa > Chordata > Amphibia > Anura > Dendrobatidae > Oophaga > Oophaga sylvatica. The sequence goes on from JARQOD010000002.1 coordinate 569,373,521, forward strand.
AATAAAGAATCGAATCAATACATATCCACACATAGAATCCACATATATATATATATATATGTCATTGTGACATGTGTATATATATATATTTATAGTTCCTAGACTTCTACATACTGTAATAGCCGCTAATTCAATTGCCGGCTTTAGTGAAATCCCAGAAGCCGACATGAAATGATACATTGTTTTGACACAGTTAACCATGTCATTTCAAGTATTTTGATATATGTTTTAAACTTACAATTACATAAGTATATTTGTACAAAATTTCAGACATGTAGGGGTTAATTAAAGGTGTAAATTCGTTGTAAAAAAAACCCATTTTTTAACAACGAATTTACACCTTTAATTAACCCCTACATGTCTGAAATTTTGTACAAATATACTTATGTAATTGTAAGTTTAAAACATATATCAAAATACTTGAAATGACATGGTTAACTGTGTCAAAACAATGTATCATTTCATGTCGGCTTCTGGGATTTCACTAAAGCCGGCAATTGAATTAGCGGCTATTACAGTATGTAGAAGTCTAGGAACTATAAATAATATATATACACATGTCACAATGACATGTGTATATATATATATATATATATATATGTTTTCTATGTGTATATATCTATTCTTTCTATTGTGATTTAAATACTATTCTTTTGGATCCATTATATGTCATTTTTGCAAGCCTGCGAGAAATTCTCGCAAGTCGGATGTAAATCGGATGTGACAACTACGGTCAGATGCGACTAAATCGCATCAACTACAAAAAATCGGATGCTAGTCGCATCAATGTTCATGAAATTTTAATCCGATTATCGACCGACTAAAACGGTCAGCTTTTTTAGTCGCTGTGTGTGATTCCAGCCTTACAAGTATTGTAGTCTCAGGGATTCATGAAGCAGAAAGTTTTCTGTCCCACAAGATCTGATTGGCATTGGTGATTTTACCTGAGAGACATTAACGCTTATCAGTGGGATCCATTAGGATTTGTAGGCCGCATACCCAGACCTGTTCGTGGTCTGCTGACCCAAGCACACGGGATCATATACGGTACATACATTTATTAGACGTGTGGTCTCGCTTTGCGACCATAAAGTGTTCTTGTAATACAGTCCTGTGTCATCAGAATTAAGGAAACCTTACACCTTCAATGATTGTTGTCTGAAATCACCATGATAGACGTGACCAGGGACCATCTTATGTGTGTTGTGGTCCCAGCTTTTCCCTAATGGCCAATATCTGGAGGAAAAAAAGAGCTGGGTGTATTGGATTCCTCATGTTCAATGTTGGGTGCCTTTTTTGTTAGGGAAGATGTCCCACAGGCAGAGGTATCTGTCAGAGGATTACTCCCGCCTCACCGGCTGCGCAGTGTATAGTCGTCCCTCTGAGTAGGTGACGCTTCACGTTGTCTTGAGAAATGAGTCTCGGTTACTCAATGCGTTTCTAATGGGGCCTCATCAGCAAAAACATGGTTATTTTTTGGCTTCTTTATTGATTATTGTCCATGCTTAAATTTTTTTTAATTATTCTAAAGAGGTAAACCACTGCCCTAGATCAGGTACTTTTTGTCATAAATGCCTACAGATAGTGTCCCTAAAAAAATATTATTTTTTTTCCCAATTTTCATGGTATTTTATACCTTTCTGCCTCATTTCCTGACCCCTGGCTTCATTTCTGCTATAACAGTCTTCACTTTCTCTTCAGGCTCCTCTGCTCCCTTCTGACTACATTTACCATCAGGCTACTAGTCAGCATTGAGAACACCCCCTGTGGCTCCAGCTAAACCCCTCCTATCCCACGAGCTTTACCTTCACACTCACGCACTGTCTCTGCACGATCTCAGGGTCCAGGGCAATGCTGCAGCAAGTCACTGATACTGTGCATAGAGGGAATTGAGGTAACACAACCTGGTATTGAGCAGGGAACATGTATCTTCAGGGATGAAGAGGTCTGGATCTCTAGCGTCACCTAGTCAGTTCCTGTGCTGTTCCTCTCTGAAGAGGCTATTTGCGTATTCTAATTCCCAGAGGAGCATGGAATGGCCTATAAGTCTCCTCTCACCAACTTGGCGCTTTCTACAAGAAAGATTACTCCTTAGACCTCCTGTGTATGTATATATACAGTTCTCAGCAAAAATGAAAAGTAAGATTTTAATCAATATCTCATCGAACACAAGAACAATTTCCAAACTTTTGACAAGTCTGGAGCTTCACTGAACATTTTTTAAGACATTACATGGAAGTAAGGTTAATAATATAACTATCAGTACAAAAACTTCAGTTTTACTCAAATTTGTTAATGAAAAAATGAATACACCCCACATCAAAATCTACTACATCTAGTATTTTGTATGACCGCCATGATTTTTAAGGCCCGCACCAAGTCTCCTAGGCATGGAATGAACAAGTTGGCGACATATTGCAATATCTTTTTCCTTTTTTCAAGACTTCATTTAGAGCCTCGATGCTGGATGGAGACTGATGCTCAACTTGTCTCTTAAATAATGAATAATGGGGGACTGCGGTCACCATAGTTATTAAAGATCTGCTGCGTTCTGGTAGCATCAGAGAACTTTGGTCGCTGCCGGTAACGGCTAATGGGTGAGGGTACCGGGTATCACACCCTCACTGATCAGATATTGGAGGCTTATCTTAAGGGTAGACCATCAATAGAAAAGTAGTGACCAACCGTTTTAGGAAGCAGTGGTCTATACCAGAGGATTTGTGAACCCCACTATGTTTATTAGAGCGTTCAGAAAGTAACAGGTTTTCTTTGTGGAATCAAACATATAATGACGTTACTAGAAACATTACTTTGTAGGGTAAAAAAAAAACTACTGGATTGAGCACCAACTCCTCCAGTTTGCCCATCCTGCCAAACTTTTCTTTATTTTGGACCAGATTGGTGGAGGTCCAACCGTTGGGGGGCCTAACTGATTGTCAGAATGGGGGTCTTATGTTTTCTCTAGTCTCAAGATTGTTTCCAGAAGGCATTAAAGTGGTTGTCCGGTCGAAAACGTGCTTAAAATGACACCATGTGAATCCTCACCGGGCACAGACGGCGTGCCATGAGGATACCCTGGTGTCAGCGCTGGCAGTGGCGGTCACAGGACCGTAAGTATGTGATATGCATACTCCCATCCAGAATCCGACTAGACTGTTTCCGGCCTCTCGCAATACACTTGGATTGAGCACGCCCGATGATCTAGTCAGATTCTTGGGGGAACGGGAGACACAGGACCCTCATTCTAGGAATTTGTGGGGATCCCACTTGTCCAATTTTACAGTTCTCCCCTATCCAGTGGGTTGCTTATAATTCGATATAAGCGGAATATCCCTTTAAAGTTTTCAGCTGCTTTAAAGCTTATTGAACTCTGTCCTTTCTTCTGCACGGTTGACAATGCATATTATTCATCCTGATAAATCCAGCTTGTGTACGCCTTTTCTCTTGTTATTTGCCTTTATGTTGCAGCTTTTCTTGGCTGTTATCTTTCAGTTTTTCCATCATACATTAGTGTGAACACCTGCTGAGCAATTCCTATATTTGGCTGTGACTTTGATGCTGTAAGAGCAGATATTTGCATTAAAGATCATCTTTGTATGAATAAACCAATAATCAATTTATTTTGCTTTTTGATATAAAGCGATAAACATCAACAAAGCACAGAGACGAATATCATTTTATTGGTGTAGTCAGAAAATGTGTCAAAAAATGATATATTAACAAATACATTCAAATGTCCATGAAAAATCAAATCATCCTTTATTGGTTAATGTATGACCAGCAAATCATTTACTAAATGCTTATTCTCTTTCAGGAAACTGCAGGAGACTCAGATGTCTACGTCTTCCAAGCTCGAGGAGACTGAACACAGAGTTCAGGTTCTGCAGACAGGTTCGGATGCTTCATGTTAATTTAGTGTTCATGAATTCTGAGATTAAGATGGAGAAGACGTACGGTATGTCTGTATCATAGGTCCCAATCTTTCTCCAGCATCACTCAGCTTTCAGCTATGGTCAACTCAGAAGCCACGTTCCCTTCAAGAAAATTTCTGCAATAATGTAATTGCGGAAGTATTGTCATAGCTGGTCAATATGGTTAAAGGGAACTCATGCCCAAACCACTGGCAGCATGAATCGCAGCCAGTCTGCACGATTGCAACCAGGTATACTATTCTCTAAAATGCTCCAGCATTTCTGGAAAAATATACTTTGAAGATCCGGTTAGGATCCATAGCCAGAGACTAAACTAGTCCAGTCCTGACCCTGGCCGGCTCTTACAAGTGCCACTATCGGTGATTGACGTATCTCCCTTTCGTGTGTACATAGGGAGAGACCTGTCTTTCTCCTCTCGCAGCTCTGGGAAGAGCCGGCCAGGGGCGTCATCGAACTAGTATCACCTCCGGAAAGAATTTATGAGAATAGTATCCCTGGGTACAATCCTGCAGTATCAGTTTGAGGTGTATTTTTTAGCAACCACAACAGGCTACAAAGTTTTTAAAAACAGATTACGGTAATACAAATTATTATTATTTCTTAGATTTTTTTAATGTTCTAACAGTAGGCAATTGGAAAATACAACTTTCAAATTCCCTGCAGTTCCAGTAATGGTGCTCCAGTGGTTCCCACTGGTCCTGCAGCTGATCACCTTCCATGCATTATCGGCTGTACGGTCTTGTCAGTCTTCTGATGTGCAGGGCACGAGACCGCCGAGGCTAGTGATTGGCTGTAGTGGTCATTAAAATGATGTGTGACATGTGACTAGCTGCTGCACTGGCGGAGACCACCTGGGTAGAGGTACTGTAACAGAGGGGGATCTGACAGATGAGTTATGGTTAGGCAAAATTTACAACCTTTGTTACATGCAAGTGTTTAGAGTTTAAGTTGACAAGTAAAAATAGGATGCATATTTGTAGAAAAATAATTAAGAACACATTTTTATTATACATGTGTACCATCTAAAAGGTCATATTTGTAAAAAAACAAACAAAATGGCACATAGTACAAATTAAGGGGAAAAGTTTAAAGGGGTTATCTGGGACTTTTATTATTTTTGCATATGGGATCAAGAACTAACAGGCAAGTAATTGCCAGCTACCTGCCTGTTCTGTCCGGCGACTAATTCTGCTGGCTGAGAGCAGTCACGGACCATTCCCCTTGCGCCAATGTCAACAGAGCAGCCTCTTCTCCTCTCCTCTGTCTCTGCTGATGTCATGCTGATTGACAACCAGTTCCCGCTGTCTAATTGCTGGGAGCCGGCTGTCGATCAGCATGACGTCTGCAGTGAAAGAAAGAGGAGTAGAGCTTAAGAGAAAGAGCTGCTCTGTGGGCAACAGGTGAAGTGAAGCTGGAGAATCGCTGGCAGTAGAGGTTTGTGACTGCCTTGAGCTGGCGCAGATCATCCCCATGCAGAGCAGGTAAGTAGTTACTAACTACCTGCCTCTTATCGACATACAGAAAAATAGTAAAAGTCCTGGTCAACCCCTTTAGGCTAAGTGCACACGATCAGGAATAATTGCGTTTTTTTCGCGGTTTTTTCCGCGGTTTTCCGCGGTAAAAACGCGATAAAAACGCAAGCATTAAGCATCCTATACATGTTAATTGATTCCGCATGTTTTGGCCACATGTTGCGTTTTTTTCCGCGAAAAAAACGCTTTGCGGAAAAAATAGCAACATGTTCATTAATTTTGCGGAATGTAAGCGGTTCATGTGCGGTGGTACCCAGGGTCTGGAGGAGAGGAGACTCTCCTCCAGGCCCTGGGTACCATATCCCTGGTAAAACAATAATTAAAATAAAAAATAATGATATTCTCACCTTCCGGCGGCCCCCGCAGCCTTCCCGCGGCCCCCGCAGCCTTCCCGCCTTCAGCGACGCTCCCGGCAACTTCCGGTCCCAAGAGTCCTTTGCGAGAATCACCCAGATGGCATAGCGGTCTCGCGAGATGTACGTCATCGGTGTGATTTGTCGCAAAGCACTCCTGGGACCGGAGTTGCCGGGAGCGTCGCTGAAGGCGGGAAGGCTGCGGGGGCCGCCGGAAGGTGAGAATATCATTATTTATTATTTTTTTTATTATTTTTACATTAGATCTTTTTACTATTGATGCGACATAGGCGGCATCAATAGTAAAAAGTTGGTCACACTTGTCAAACACTATGTTTGACTCGTGTGACCAACCTGTCAATCAGTTTTCCAAGCGATGCTACAGATCGCTAGGAAAACGCTAGCATTCTGCAAGCTAATTACGCTTGCAAAACGCTATTATTCTGGCGGGGATCAGCATACAAAAAACGTGCGTATTTCCTGCGGGAGAAGTGCGGGATTGCCGCGGAAATTTCCGCGGCAATTCCGCAACGTGTGAACTTAGCCTTAATGTTATGGTAGGAGAAATGTATACCTGTTTGGTATAAAACATCTCCGCAGGTAAATGGACAGATAGAGGACTGCCACGAGAATTAATTCTACTGAGCTTGGTGTTATTGGAGACATCCAGCCTGCGTTTTTGGGTTTCAGTATCTGCTATTGAGTAGTGGCTTACCTCAGTACATCAATATTAATACTCGTCTACAGAACCTTAGGGTTAGAGCAGACTGGTGGGTTATTTCCTGCGCCCGGCCCGCGTCACTTTAGAGCGGATGTACTGTCTGCCGTGTTACAAGGTGTTGGCTCTGGAGATAATCTACCAGGAGGTCATATCTCTACACTTCCAGTGGCCTTCCCTTGCACAGAGTGTACACCTACATAATTTAAGCTGCGCACAGCGGCACAATGTTCATTGAATGCTTATTATAAGACTTGTTTTCTGATCTAATATTTATCTCCTCTGCAGCTTTGGAGAAATCTCAGGCAGCATTATTTGACCTGAAAACAAAATATGATGAAGAAACATCAGCAAAGTAAGTAGCGAGCGTTATTTGTTCCTTGAAAAGGAGTAATTTCTCATCACTACTAGTAGTAGAGGAGCGGCTGCCAGCACAGGGATAGAGCTGCTTAGATCAAGAACCAGGCAGTGTATGTAAGGTTGACTTTGATTAGCCCAGCATTAGCTGTGCCAGCTCATGACCTTCCTACTACAATTACCAGCATGACCATTAATGATTTTAATCATATTATTCTCAGGGAACACACTTACAGGCCTCATGCTGACATCCCGGATCAATTACTCATTAATTATTTGTGATTCGGCTGTATATATTTCACATAGAAAATTATGGTATCTAAATTTTAAGTTTTTTCAAAATTATTTCTACTTAATGTACCTTTATCATTTAATATGTTCTAACAGCAAAGGACTTATTCTGAATAGACTATTGTACCTAAAACTAGGCTTATACTGAGCACATAGGACTAAATGATTCCTAGTTCGAAGGCTTGAGATGTATATGAAGGCTTTTAAGAAAATCGACACGGTTATGGCGTGCTATTGATCTGGTATAGCTTTTTTTTTTTTTAAAGTCCGTGTACACTGTTTAGACTTTTTTTTTATATGGATATCGTTCATCGAGTGTTCAAACAAGTGTAAACAATTTCTTAAAGGGATGCTCCACAGAGAATAAATAGATTGGCATGATAATTTATCCTACGAAAGTATTACACATTTCTGTTTCCTAAACAGCAGCATCAAAATTCCACAGTTTTTAGCAACCCAGGAGAAAGCCTCCCAGGGGTTACATCCAGACGTCTGTGCTCTTTTCAATATCTGGATATATCGCTTTTATACTTGAAGGTGGTGAAATCTACTAATGCTAACTGCTCTATTGCAAAAGCAATGGGACTGACCTGACGTTCCACATTTCACAGAGAAGACTGTAGCAGGGAAGTTTGAGTTTTCATGCCAGAGTTGTGTTTTTTTTATTGTGGTTATCTGGGAATAGGAAAAAATTGAATAGTCAAAATAAAGGAAATGTCATTATAAATTAATTTTCTAAATACCTTTAATTAGCAAATCGCCTAGAAAGGTAATTAGTATAGAAGCAAAATGATCACCTTCTTGTTAGGGTATGTGTCCACGGTCCGGATAGGCAGTGCTTTGGACGCAGCGGATACCCGGTCCATTTTGTATGCTCGGTTTCCGCATGTGTTCTTTGAACACATGCGGAATCACCGCATCCTATACATAGACTGGGTTATTTGTCTGGCTGAGACTGAGCGTCTCCACAAGATAAATAGACATGCTGCGGTCTAAGAAGACGCACCGCATCCACTATGCTTTAACATCTGGACACTGCGGCTGTACGCAGCGTCCAATCCGCAGCAAATACTGAAGGAATCCGGCACGTGGAAACATACCGTTACACTGATAGAAATATGGTCTAAATGTTAGTAGGACAGGTGCCTGTGATCATGTGCAGTGTGAGGCTCCATCACCTCTCTTCCTGTGTGTAGGAGGATGTTTTCACAGTGGATATTCTGATCTAATATTTGAGATAACAGGAGTATGGAAGAAAGAAAAGGCTGCTCATACTGCTGTCCACCTAGTCTATCTGATCTAATACTGGAGATACATGGGTGCTGAGGCAAGAAGAGGCTGCTCACACTGCTGTCCTCCCTGTCTATCTGATCTAATAGTGGAGATACAGGGGTGCTGAGGCAAGAAGAGGCTGCTCATACTGCTGTCCACCCTGTCTATCTGACCTAATACTGGAGAAACAGGGGTGCTGAGGCAAGAAGAGGCTGCTCATACTGCTGTCCACCCTGTCTAATTGACCTAATACTGGAGAAACAGGGGTGCTGAGGCAAGAAGAGGCTGCTCATACTGCTGTCCACCCTGTCTATCTGACCTAATACTGAGATACAGGGGTGCTGAGATAAGAAGAGGCTGCTCACACTGCTGTCCACCTGTCTATCTGATCTAATACTGGAGATACAGGGGTGCTGAGGCAAGAAGAGGCTGCTCATACTGCGTCCACCCTGTCTATCTGATCTATACTGGAGATACAGGGGTGCTGAGGCAAGAAGAGGCGCTCAAACTTCTGTCCACCCTGTCTATCTGACCTATGAGGAGATACAAGGATGCTGAGATAAGAAGAGGCTGCTCACACTGCTGTCCTCCCTGTCTATTATTATTTATTTATATAGCGCCATTAATTCCATTGTGCTGTACATGAGAAGGGGTTACATACAAAGTTATAGATATCGTTTACAGTAAACAAATTTACAATGACAGACTTGTACAGAGGGGAGATCTATCTGATCTAATTGTGTATATACTTTGGTGTTGAGGTAAGAAGAGGCTGCTCTCACTGCTGTTCACCCTGTCTATCTGAAGTAGTACTAGAGTACCAGGGGTGTTGAGATAAGATGAGACCTTTCACACTTATGTCCACCCAGTCTATCTGATTTTAATACTGGTGAAACCAGAAGTGCTGACTAATATTGGACATATTAGGGGTGCTGAGGTAAGAAAAGAATGCTCACACTGCTGTCCTCCATCTCTTTCTGAATGTTGAGGGGCTGCTGTGACCTGGAGATAGCTTGATAGTACATGGTATAGGTTATCTCCAGGTCTCAGTGGCAGAGCTTTGTACTGCACATGCCACAGGCTTCTGTCCTATTAACCTTCTAGGATAGGATTTTTCTGCCATTTTAATGTGCTTTAATGATTACCTTCCCTAAACAAAATGGGTGCAATGTCCTAAATAATGGTATTTAGGAATTTATCTATAATGATATTTTCTTTACCTAGCATTATTTTTTTCTTTTCCCCAAGAACCACTTTAAGGCTATATTAGACCACCATAAAATGCTTGTGCTCAGGAGCTGTATATTTCATGCCAAGAACAGGATCGGCCCTGTTATATGTCACAAGAAAAGCCATTTCCAAAGCCAAGTTCTACAGATGTCTGTTTTGGCTTCTTCAGCAACTTGTGGTCCCAATGCCCCTCCGTGTTGCTTGACAAAGGGCCTGAATTGCTCCTCTCCGTTGCTATTGTAGTTAACGACAAATGTTTTGCACTAGATCGCAATCGTTGATGAACTATCAAGGAGGTTAAGGCATCGTAATCCTCATGGGCGCCACTAGTAGAGGCCACAAGGTGTGGCATATGGAGAACCGTATCAACAGAGCAGATGCCAGGGCGAACTGTGAGTGGCCATATGGGCACCACATATAATAAGATCCCATCATAGATCTGTATGGTGGGAGAGCGCAGCACGAAGAAAGTAACTATCTCCAGTCAGTGCCTCTTTAATAACCGTTCTTTAATTTTTAATCTTAATTATAGCAATATTTAGTCCTATGCTTAATTCATTTTTTACTTTTATTACGTCAATAAGAGAGGAATGGACCTAATCATTAGATTGTTAGAAACTTCAGTTTTTTTCACAGATGAAAGTAGAAATGGAAGATTTTTAAATGTGATCTATCGCCACCACCAGAATCCGCAGCCATAGCCGCGTTAGATGGTGGCGTTCCATTGCTAAGACGTGGAATTCCCCAGGCTTATTACACTGGTTCCAGGGTCGCTAGGCAACCATCAGATGTTTCCTGCCCGGCCTGAGATAAACCTGTGCGAGATGTGGTTTACCTAGACGTCATGCTTACTAATATAATGTGATTATTCATATGCTGCTTAGCAATTTGAGGATCACCCCGCAGACATTTATTCTTCTCTACCTGTATATTCATACAATGCCAAGAACGTATTGTGTTTACATTAATCTGTAATAAGACAATTTGGCTGCAAATATTTAAATCTTAAAGGGAATCTGCCATCGGGCGATGGATATATATTTTTTTATCACTAAAAAATTTGAATTTGATATGATTGGGGAAAAAAAAAAGTAAAAGAAATGTAAAAAAAAATGAAAGGGGCAAACACTCGAATTTACATATATATGTGTGAGCTCAGATCTCGAGTCGTTTCAAAGTATGCTGCTGAGGTTATGGGAACACTGTTGGGTAATAATAAGCAATTTAGTCACTTTTTAGAAAAAGGACAAAGAAACCAGACCTATAGCCAGAGCCCGAAAGACAAGATAAAGCTATAGCAGTAAAATGGGGGGTCATAAAAGAAAAACTCATAAACTATAACCTTTAATTTTTGTCAGTTAAAAAATAAGACACACAAACAGAAAAAACTTATGATCCATCAAGCACTCACAAAGCTAAACAATTTTTTACCTTAGCAGCTGAAAGTGAGGTTGCAATTTCACTCCCTATTAACAGCAATTAGTAGGCACAAAAAACCAGCAGGTGATTAAACGCTTGCCCAAAATAATAACTCCATAACCACAAGAATCACATGCAGCAAAAGACAAAGGGTTTTAAACGTTACACACTTATTTAATGTTAAAGTGTATATAGTGCAGGTAGACCCATGTATTATTATATGTGGTCTGAAGTGATAATCATCATAAGGCTGACCATATCAATAAATGGAACGTTCTCACCCATATGTTGTTCTGACATCCAGCTGCAAAACAAAACACCCTATAATGCAGCCCATTAGTAGTATCTGGAGATCACCTCCGGTCTCCTATATGTATCCATTCTTAAGGGCTGCAGGGAATAAAGTAGCGCAGCATAAGACCACCTCCTGACGCATTTCTTCCCATTTAGGGATTCATCAGGGGAAAATGTAGCCTGCCAAGGAGGTCCGAGCAACCTCTCTCATTGTTGGGCATGACAGAAGCTAGGCAGGGTCATTTACATATATATATATTTTTTTTTTTTTAATTATCTGTTTATCAAATTATGGATTTTTTTGGGTGCTTAAATAATTTTAGTTAGAACCTATTTCCTTCACCCAATGATGGGTCCTCTGTCAAGGTTTGCCTCATCTTAGTTTTTCAGTTTTCAGGAGTGTACCCACTCCCCTTCGTTATGGGAAGAGGCGAGCTGTCTCGCGTAATCGACAGTTGAGAGCAGCGGGCATTGTCGTCCAGATGACCCAAACTGTGCGCTCCCCAATGCTGCTGGAAGAGGCAGTCGTGCCCCTGCACCATCAGAGGAGTGCAGGGGCGATGAAGCTGGCCGGGATGGAGAGATAACCGCACGCTCCGGCGATCAAAGCATGCGCTTATAAGCCACCGAGAAAAAAGGGATTGTCAACACTGTGCTTTTCCCTAGGAGAGCGAATGCCATTGCAGTCTCGAACTGATGATCAATGGAGAATGAAGCCAAATTGTAATGAGAAGTAAATTGGAAATTTGATTGTGTTGACAAGCACTCTTCAATTGTACCGTTCTTTAAAGATGAAAATGACTATTTGTCAACATGTCCATAAACATATGGATAAATGCGCTTTATAGAAACATATTTTTATTATGGGTTTGTATCTTATAGAGCCTACAAATGTTCTTACATAGAAACAATGGCTTGCATTGATTTTACATAGGTACAATGATCTTACATAGAAACAATGGCTTGCATTGATCTTACATAGTTTATATGTTAGATCATTGTACCTATGCAAGATCAATGCAAGCCATTGTTTCTATGTAAGATCTCTGTAACTATGGCTTGCATTGAGCTTGCATAGGTACAATGATCTTACATAAGTACAATAGCTTGTATTTATTTTACATAAGTACATTGATTTTACATTGGTACAATGATCTTACGTGGGTACTATGATGTGTATTGATCTTACATAGATACAATGAGTTAACATGGGTACAATGACTTGTATTGATCTTACATAGGTACAATAATCTTACGTGGTACTATGGCTTACATTGATATTACATACAGTTAGGTCCATATATATTTGGACAGAGACAACATTTATCTAATTTTGGTTCTAGACATTACCACAATGAATTTGAAACAAAACAATTCAGATGCAGTTGAAGTCCAGACTTTCAGCTTTCATTTGAGGGTATCCACATTAAAATTGGATGAAGGGTTTAGGAGTTTCAGCTCCTTAACATGTGCCACCCTGTTTTTAAAGGGACCAAAAGTAATTGGACAAATGACTCCAAGGCTATTTCATGGACAGGTGTGGGCAATCCCTTTGTTATGTCATTCTCAATTAAGCAGATGAAAGGGCCGGAGTTGATTTGAGGTGTGGTGTTTGCATTTGGAAGGTTTTGCTGTGAAGGAAACATGCGGTCACAGGAGCTCTCCATGCAGGTGAAACAAGCTATCCTTAAGCTGCCAGAACAGAAAAAAACCCATCCAAGAAATTGCTACAACATTAGAAGTGGCAAAATCTACAATTTGGTACATCCTGAGAAAGAAAGAAAGCACTGGTGAACTCATCAATCCAAAAAGACCTGGGAGCCCACGGAAGACAACAGTGGTGGATGATCGCCGCATACTTTCTTTGGTGAAGAAGAACCCGTTCACAACATCAACTGAAGTCCAGAACACTCTCAGTGAAGTAGGTGTATCTGTCTCTAAGTCAACAGTAAAGAGAAGACTCCATGAAAGTAAATACAAAGGGTTCACATCTAGATGCAAACCATTCATCAATTCCAAAAATAGACAGGCCAGAGTTAAATTTGCTGAAAAACACCTCCAGAAGCCAGCTCAGTTCTGGAAAAGTATTCTATAGACAGATGAGACAAAGATCAACCTGTACCAGAATGATGGGAAGCCAAAAGTTTGGAGAAGAAAGGGAACAGCACATGATCCAAGGCACACCACATCCTCTGTAAAACATGGTGGAGGCAACGTGATGGCATGGCCATGCATGGCTTTCAATGGCACTGGGTCACTTGTGTTTATTGATGACATAACAGCAGACAAGAGTAGCCGGATGAATTCTGAAGTGTACCGGGATATACTTTCAGCCCAGATTCAGCCAAATGCTGCAAACTTGATTGGACGGCGCTTCATAGTACAGATGGATAATGACCCCAAGCATACAGCCAAAGCTACACAGGAGTTCATGAGTGCAAAAAAGTGGAACATTCTTCAATGGCCAAGTCAATCACCAGATCTTAACCCAATTGAGCATGCATTTCACTTGCTGAAATCCAGACTTAAGAGGGAAAGACCCACAAACAAGCAAGACCTGAAGGCTGCGGCTGTAAAGGCCTGGCAAAGCATTAAGAAGGAGGAAACCCAGCGTTTGGTGATGTCCATGGGTTCCAGACTTAAGGCAGTGATTGCCTCCAAAGGATTCGCCACAAAATATTGAAAATAAAAATATTTTGTTTGGGTTATGTTTATTTGTCCAATTACTTTTGACCTCCTAAAATGTGGAGTGTTTGTAAAGAAATGTGTACAATTCCTACATTTTCTAACACATATTTTTGTTCAACCCTTCAAATTAAACGTTACAATCTGCACTTGAATTCTGTTGTAGAGGTTTCATTTCAAATCCAATGTGGTGGCATGCAGAGCCCAACTCGCGAAAATTGTGTCACTGTCCAAATATTTCTGGCCCTGACTGTAGGTACAATGCTCTTACATAGGTATAATGATCTTACCTGGTACTATGGCTTTTGTATTGATCTTACATAGGTACAATGGTCTTACATAGGTACTATGGCTTGCATTGATCTTACATAGGTACAATGGTCTTACATAGGTACAATGGCTTGCATTGTTTCAAATAGTGTCATACATTGCCCCTCATGTATTTTTACAGTAGTAATGTAACATTACCAATTATTTAAACCTGGCCCAAAGAATATCTGTGGAACAGTGATCCCTGGGTCAAACATCAAAAACGTAGGGATTTTTCATTCATCTGTACCTGGTGACGGCAGCTGACAGATGTCATCAGTTGCGGAGCTGCTTTATTGTGGCCACAGCACATGTGACCCTATTCAGTTGAACAGGAGTGGATTTGCAGTCTCCCACTGTGGCCACTATATAATTGACATTAGCTTATTGTGCTGTGCAGATCCACAACTGACCGCATCTGGCCAACACCGGGAACAACTGATCGGTGGGGTGCTTGGTGTCGCACCCCTATCAGTTTGATATTGATGATCTATCCCAAGCTTAGGTCATCAGTATGATTGTAGTGGACATCTTACTCAACATTCTGATGATCGTTGGCGATCACTGTAAGACCAATGGCTTCTACACCTTCACATATACATGAGTGTTTTTCATTTTCTTTTCTCACAAAGTGTCTCTGACATCCTGTTACAGGTAGATGTCAGGAGTAAAATACTTTGCGCTAGAAATGA
Organism: Oophaga sylvatica; assembly: GCA_033576555.1. Classification (NCBI taxonomy): domain Eukaryota; kingdom Metazoa; phylum Chordata; class Amphibia; order Anura; family Dendrobatidae; genus Oophaga; species Oophaga sylvatica. The sequence goes on from JARQOD010000002.1 coordinate 569,388,605, forward strand.
CCTGATCGCTTTTCCTTTTCCATTTAATATAGCAACATTAATACATAAAAGGTGATCAACCCTTTTTGCTTTTATGTCATCTCATCCACCATTTCTTAGCATCTTACCCTTAAGCTCTGCACAATTTTCGGTCATGGTGTAATGCACACTTGAATTTTCTCATTATCTGCAATATACTAAAAAAAATATCTCCTGCGAATCCTGTAACCTCAGGGAATATAAATATAAAATAAAATGTATATCTACAGTTTAACCCAGGAGCCATAAAAACACGCATTGACCTTTATTAAGATCACACAAGTTTAATGTAAGAGAGATTTTTATTTACAAGCTATCGCGCATGTAATGGAAGGGAAGCAGCTTGGCTCTCTCTTCAGTAAATTCACCGGAAATGTCACGCGAGCCGTAATAATAACTGGCAAACCATAAATGTAATACATTGGGGGGGTTGTTTCTTTGTACCATCAGTGATATATTCCTGTTATCAATGATTTTAAAAATGTGGATGTCTTCTTAATCCGCACTTATTACATTTACTGTGTGTACCATATCTCTATCCAAAGCAAAGCTTGGTCTCGAAAAGCTTATCAGAGAGGGGTACAGCGGTGGTGGGCTTGATGTTTAAATAATCCTTGTCCCTGAGATACGCTCATAAGAGCCACATTTCACATCAGTGTATTGTACAAGTTAAAACTTATATAAAACTCTGTACCCTTCTCATCCATGCCATTCTTTGTACATTTTGAAGCCCTTTCCATTTTCCCCATTCTGTAGATTCTTCGCCTCTGTATAAATTGGTGTTGCTGCTGTTCTTTATATCCGCTCCATGATGGATCTGTTTTAAGTGAAAAACTACAAATATTGGCAGATCTCCTTGATTTATGTTTTAAAGAGTTATAACTATCTTCAAGGATGGGTATAATTGGAAAACCAAACAACTTTCCAATTTACTATTTATTAAAATTTGACATTGTTCTCCTAATAATCAGTATGTATACAGTTTGTGGCTGAGAAGCTCAGCGCTTACAAGCTCTTATCTATTGAGCTTGTAAGCACTGCTTTAAACCATGATGAAATTGTTGGAGAACAATGTTGGCTCCCGTTTCCAGCCAGGGTCAGAGCCCTGCACTTCTGATACTGCTGCCACTAATGCTGCCTCATATATCAGGGTGAGGAGCCAGCAGCATGAACGTGCAGGTGGTCCGAACGATCAATAAGTCAGAAGCACCCGCTGCCCAGCCATCAGAAGTCAGCTTTCTGGGGAGCAATTCGCTCCTGAAATTAGAAAATGGAAATAACCCTTTAGTATTTTTGTTGGAATTCCAGTATTTTTTTTTACATCAAGAGCTCTGCAGACTGCACTGTTCTTGTCCTGAGAAAGTGGAACCCCAATAGAAAAAGATACACTATAAAAATGCATACAACGTTCATTTGAAAGGCCGGTGATAACATTCGAAAGATTTAATGTTAAAGCAGGTACACAGCTTGGAAAGTGTTACATCTGCAGGTTTTTTTCTTTCCCTTTTCCCCGTGCTGTATTGCCAGTGTGGCGGATGGAATATCAGAAAGCCACTTATGGCAACTGTAAAGTTTTCCATGTGTAGGCTCAAAATAAAATGTAATTAGCCTTTATGCTTAGAACAAGGATCCATTGATGAATACAGCTGGTCTTTGTTTTATTCTGTCTTTGAGAGTGGGAGGTAAAAGTGTTCTTCATGTTTATTAATGCAGCATTTTTTAGACAGATGCTAAGCAGAGTTCTCAATTGGTTTTGTGTATGAGATTTATGCTGAAGAATTTAATACTAATAAATACTCTACTGATACATTTGACTCTCATATGACGACACTTGTATGTGGTTTAGAGGTATTAATTGTGATATATTCCATTTCATCATATAGTGCTGAGATAAAATTGACCCTTTGCTCTGTATAGATGAGCACCATTCAATGTTCAGCCATTATATATTTAAAGAGTAACTAAACCTTCTGCAGGATTTTTTACAGGCACTTAAATGACCTGCAGATCATTTGGGGTCTGGTTCTGAGACTCCCAATAATCGATCAAAAGTCCCCCAAGAAGTAAGCAGCTCAGGCTGCAGGAGCGCGCACAGCCGTTGTTTGGGTGCGCGCACAGCCGTTGTTTGGGTGCGCGCACAGCCCTTGTTTGAGTGCGCGTACAGCGCTTGTTTGGGTGCGCGCACAGCCCTTATTTGAGTGCACGCACAGCTCTTGTTTGGGTGCGCGCACAGCCCTTGTTTGGGTGCGTGCACAGCCCTTGTTTGGGTGCGCACACAGCCCTTGTTTGAGTGTGCTTACAGCCCTTGTTTGAGTGTGCGCACAGCCCTTGTTTGAGTGTGCTTACAGCCCTTGTTTGAGTGTGCGCACAGCCCTTGTTTGAGTGCGCGCACAGTCCCTGTTTGGGTGTGCTTACAGCCCTTGTTTGAGTGTGCGCACAGCCCTTGTTTGAGTGCGCGCACAGCCCTTGTTTGGGTGCGCGCACAGCCCTTGTTTGGGTGCGTGCACAGCCCTTGTTTGAGTGCGCGCACAGTCCCTGTTTGGGTGCGCTCACAGCCCCTGTTTGGGTGCGCGCACAACCTTTGTTTGGGTGCGCGCACAGCCCTTATTTGGGTGCGCGCACAGCACTTTTTTGAGTTTGGGCACAGCCCTTGTTTGAGCGGGCACATGGGAGAACGAATTCAACCAAAAGCATAGCCCAGCAGCATATAAAGAAACACTGAAGGTTTAGTTAGTCTTTAATGAATTGCGTCTTTTCAAGGCAGACGCTCAGAAAGAGCTTGCATGCTGCATTATTTGCATACACATAGTTGTATAGTGAATGGCTTGCCACGAAAATAAAATGAGACAACACAGGAGAAATAATATGGCATTACCAGTACCAAGATGTCTGCCAGTATCTGCACAGTAAGTGCCGCCACTCAACTGCAGCCTTTTATGCTGAGCTGTTTACAGGCAGTGACGGTAAATTTGCTTTGAATATGGAGACTTTCTGTAACTTGCTGGTGACCGCCGTGTTCCCTTGTGGAACATAGAATTGCTAGCAACTTTGTAAACCTTGCAAAAAGTATGACATGATCAGATTGTTTGCGATGGCTGTATGGTACAAGTAACTGTGTCATGATAGAACCGCAGCCTCAAGACCTCATTTAGGCGTCCTTTTCCATCTGCGTGTTCTGTGTGTGTTTTTCAGAAACAGAACACGTACCCATTATCATCTATGGAGCTCTTCACATGTCAGTATATTTTGCAGACCAAAAAATCCCAGAGATGTTAGTTTTTAATCCGTGTCACAGATCAAATTTATACATGCATAGCCATCACATTCCGCAGTGCTGTACAGACATCATCGCTGTCCCCATTGGGACTCACAATCTAGATTCCCTATCAGTATGTCTTTGGAGTGTGGGAGGAAACCGGAGGACCTGTAGGAACCCACGAAATCACGGGGAGAACATACAAACTCCTTGTGGATGTCCTGAGCGGGATTTGAACCCTGGACCTCAGCTCGGCACGGCTTAGAGGGGAAAATCTTCTTGCCTCCATTTTATTTGCATACATACAGAATAGTCCTTTCATCATTGGGTATTATTCTGGCGATTCCTTTTCCTCATGAATTCTGTGAGCGGTTAGTCAGTGGCACATTGTTTTTATGTATTTTTTGGGGAGTGCAGGGGCTAATAGCAGAGCAGAGTGAACCTATCCCTACACTATATATGGAAGACTTGTCATGTCCTGGAGACTGGGGATGGTTACAGGATATGACCGTATTTAACTCGAATGTCAGCAAAAGAGGAAGACATTATCCATAATGTACATGATTCTTCCCATGGGATGTTATTGATGTTGTCATGAAAAATATATGATATGTGGTGGAATGTAAATGCATAATGTTTTTTTTTAGATGATGCGACCTGCCATAATAAAATCCAAGGCATGAATGACACAAGGCTGCGCTCGACATTGCGATTGCTGCGCCATATTGTGACATTGCATTTATTGCTTCCCTACGCCGACCTTCGCTGTAACACTGTCGCAAATGTTTTCAAATGTGCTTGATTTTTTGCTGTTGGTTGCGAGACACATGTCACTCACGTGCCATAAGCTTAATACAAGTCGCTTGTGTCTGCAACTTTCTGGGGTTTTTAAAGCAAATTCACAGCTCTAAATTAGTCGCATATTAAAAAGTTGCAGGCAAGTTGCTCAAATATTTTTGGTCATTCAGCATGTCTGGGAACGGCTGTCGGTGACCCCTCGTCAGCGTGTAGCCCCAACATAATTGTATCTGCTGATGGATAAGATTTCTCTTCTTCAGAACCATTGGTTAGTGCTTATTATTGTAAATCTGTTCATAAATAGGCAGGATGGGGCGTAGCAAAGCTCCTTCGTCTAATTAATGAAAATTAACGCCACATTGATGTTGAAAATTTCACCAGCAAATGTACTCCAGTCCCTGACTAGAGTAACACATCTAGCGACAGTTGTAAGGAGCCACTAATTCCTTAAGTGGCATGTGCCTCCTAATGACTTCGGCGCCTCTCACTCCAGCGGTGCCTTCATTATGATTGGCGCGCACAACTCCAGTCTTACTGAATCGGCAGTATGTGTTGACATAGATATCAGTTGTTTTGGCAACAGACATGTGGAACAAAACAGTGAAAACTGAAAAGGAAGTTATTTTAAGCCATCTAAGCCCTGCAAGGCTCTGAATGGGATGTCTGACTTTACTTTTTTTTTTCTTGCATCACTGATGTAAAAAAAAAAAAAAACCTTTTGCCTCATCTAGACTTTTTTTTTGTATTTTTGCTGAAATGACAAGTTGCATGTAGAACTTTGGTGTCACCAAATAATCAACAGAGCAAACAGAACCAGTGTTTTTGTTGTGCACGCTTCTACTGAACTGGTGACTGCATTCCTGGAGCGAGTATAAAAGACAGCGGTTTTCTGGTTGTTACATGTGGTATTATGCTGAGTCTATAATAAAAGTTAATTTGTAATTAAAGTTTCCGATTTCCTGTTCAGTTAATGAGTCATGAACATCCAAAGCATGTGTTTAGAACTATAAAGTAACTTGCAATTACACTAAGAACAGGCTTTACAAATGAGAGCTTTTTTATATAAAGCAGATACCGGGGAGCATGCATGGCACATCATAGGCCCAGAGGATTGTCCCCGTATGTCCGCTGTAATGACCGCCTCATCTGCGGTGCTGTGTGTTCTGCATGTGGACGGTTCCGGACTTTTTTTTTTTTTTTTTTTTTTTAGATGTATAGAAAGGTAGTTTTAATTGCTAGTTTTTTGGTCTTGTTTATAAGTTCATGTTGATTGATCCTCTGTGTCAGGGGCGGGCAATTCATTTTCTTAAGGGTCCACACCAGGGACTGTGATTGTTGTGGAGGGCTCATCTGACAGCCTGAACGTAATTTTGTTCATTATGATTAAATATAAATATTGTTTTATATTTGTATCACTTAATATTTAGCAGAATTAAGAAGGTTAGGTTGTGGCTAGTGCTGATAGATGTAACGATACGGCTTATTGTTACATGTGTCCTGTAGAGGCTTATCATGACCATATAATATACTTTATAAAGAGTAAAAAATCATACTGTTCCTTTTAAGCATCTCTTGTATCTTGATCAACTGCTCCTCTCACACACCATATCATGCCCCCAGTCACCCCCGTATAGTATGACATCCCGCAAGTACCCAACAGTCCCCCTCACACAGTACGATGCTCCCAGACCTTGACTGCACACAAAGTATGATGGACCCACAGCCCCACACACAAAATAAAGGATCCCACACACACACTGACCACACAGCCCCCCACACACACACACGGACCACACAGCCCCCACACACACAAGGACCACACAGCCCCCACACACACACGGACCACACACACACACACTGACCACACAGTCCCCCCCCCCACACACACACACACAGACCACACAGCCCCCACACACACACGGACCACACAGCCCCCACACACACACAGACCACACAGCCCCCCACACACACACGGACCACACAGGCCCCCACACACATGGACCACACAGCCCCCCCACACACACACACACGGACCACACAGCCCCCCCACACACACACAGAGACCACACAGCCCCCCACACACACACGCACAGACCACGCAGCCCCCCACGCACACAGTGTGTTGGACCCCACAACCCTCACACACACAAGTATTAAATGGAATGGTGGAAGAGAGAGCTGACAGCCCCCTTCTCCACCATTGTTGCAGTTTTGTTGAAAAAAAAAGCAACTTTCCTTTTTATCTCAATAAAAGCTTACAGAAATCCATGTGCATGATGAAAAAGTACCAGAGTCACATGTTTGGAGCAGATATTCACTTCCAGAACTTCTACATCTCAGAAAGACCGCTGTGTCCATTTTCTAATGAGATCTGGGGGAAAAAAAAAACCTGAAAACAGTATATTACTGCATGTAGTGTTTCCACAAATTATATAGCAGTGTTTGTGATATGGGCTGTTCTTGGTACAAGGTAGAGTCTAGACAGTCCTACCGTATATCGATACGCCGGGCGTAACTTAATAGATGAACGTGTTCATTCATGAGCAAATAAAACTTTATTCTAATCGCTGTCGAGCTAAGCGTTTTTAAAGTGTTCAGAGATCATGGAATTGTGGATCTGAATCTACTTGTTTTATTTAACTCCTTCATGACCATTTTGCTTTCATTATTTCCTTTTCTCAACAGTTGTGTGTGTATATGTGTGTATGTATATATATATATATATATATATATATATATATATATATATTTTTTTTTTTTTTAGACTTTTACTGGCGCAGTGATACCGCATATGTTTATTTTTTTTATTTCTGTATTTTTAATGGGGGGAAGAGGGGATTCAAATATTTTATAACATTTAATTTTTTTGAATTTTTATTTAAACTTTATTTTTATTTTTTGATTCCTTTTTATTTTTGTTATTAAAAAACAAAGAAATTAACATTGATACAAACTGGTGTGCATGTATCATTGAAGCACACGTTCACACTGGCCGCTGAACAGGAAAAAAAAAAGAAAAACAGAAACACCAAGTAAATACCCTGCAGTAAATAATAAATAGCAATAATGCATGAAAATAACATAGGGTACTTAGTTAACATCATTTTGATAAAAAAAAAATTCATAAGCCATCCCACCACTTCACGGTGACCCTAATTGGGACGGTCCTAACTGTAATATTGAAACCTTACCGTTTGTCAAGTGACAATCAGTTTGTATCCAAGTTCATTTCTTTTGGATTTTTTTCAGTCTGCTTGCACCATGTGCATATAAAGATGTGTCCTGCCTTTTGTTTGTGCTGGCCATTATATTCATGTTATTCCCAATGGCTGTGGTCAGTTCTTCTCAGCCCTTATCCACAGGCATGTCACTTGACAAACGGTAAAGTTTTAATATTAGAGTTAGGACCGTCCCAGTTAGGGTCACCCTGAAGTGGTGGGATGGCTTTTGCATTTTTTTTTAATCAAAATTTTGTTAACTACAGTAAGTTCCCTATATTATTTCCATGCACTATTGCTATTTATTTATTTACTGCAGGGTATTTTTTATTGTGTTTCTGTTTTTCTTTTATTTTTGTTTAGTCCCTTTAGGGCTTTTGAGCCTGCGATCAATCAGTCGCTTATTTTATGTACTGCAGTACCAAGTATTGCTGTATATTTTCTTATCACTGTTCACCTGTGAAGCTCAGACAATGGGCTTGCACACACGAGCGTATACATTGTACGAGTGCTATCTGATGTTTTATCGGATAGCACTCAGACCAATGTTACATTATGGGGCAGTGCGGATCTGTGATTATTTTCTCATGCTAGTTCAGGGTGAGAAAAAATTGCAGCATGCTGCGAGACGCTCAGCAAATCGCATCTCACGCACCCATACAAGTCAATGTCATCCGAGTGCAGTCCGATTTACGCGGATGCAGACAATGAAGAAGATGGAGAAATTAAGTTTTCCATCTTCTCCACACCTATGGTACGACTCTCTTATGTGAGAGAATCAGATCACAATAAACTGTCAGACTGATCAGAGTTTGAGCCGAATGGCATTGCCATAATCTATCCAGATCTCTTGCACAAGAGAATCAACACTCGTGTGACCCCGGCCTATGGCTGAGCTTCACAGAAGGGCTAAGATGCCAGTTACAGACCAGGTCCTCTACTGCCATGGTAACCCATTGGTGCCTCGCGATTACGTCACGGGAGGCCGTTGATCGCGCAATTTCATTGCATCTGTCAGATTGAGAGCAGCATTTAAATAGTTAAACAGCAGTAATCAGAGCTTTTCCTTTCACTGCCATCATCTGTACTCCCATATTACGGTAGTTCATTCTGTGCATCTAAAGGCAGGCAAATGCATTGGGTAGAAGCAGGTTTTTGGAAGCCATTTACATGCAATTCTTTTTACAAGAATTAAAACAAATTCCAACGTTTCATAACTTTTCATGCTGGTCAAAATTATGAAAAATATTTTAAAGAGTAACTAGACTTTTTTATTATCTACACTTGCAAAGTAATCTCGTTACAGAATCTAAGACTTCTGTCCCTTGTCCTATGTGGAGTAGGTTATTTCACATCCTACATATGAATACGCACTGTTCAGTAAGTAAATGGTCTACCCGTAGATGCCTATAGGCACAGGCCTAGTGTGCCTCGGCCAGTGTTGGTGGGGAGCGCGTCCTCTGTGCTGTGACATCGAGCACCAGGGTTCTGGCTCCATGTGTACAGACCGTGATGTCTGGCCTTGTACCACAGCCGTATTCCAAGAGGCCATCACCAATAAGTAATAGCACGCGATGTTTACAGCCGTGGAAAATGAAAAAGCGTTATGACAAAACTGTTCTTTTTCGAGCAACCAGAGACACGTTTAGGGGCTGGGGGTCTTCATGTCATCACGAGCTGTCATTAAAAATATAGTTGATGAAACGGCCTCAAAATCAAAAGTTTCCTTTTACGAGAGAGAAGAGAGATAATTGAACCCATTGATTTGTTTCACGGTTTGTTTGCCCTTTCGTTCTCTTCCTGAGGTGCTGTTTGCTGAGGAATGTTTCCAATCGCCAGAAAGACAGTGGGGTGTGTAATATTTCCCCCGCCAGCTCTCCATTCAGCCAGACAAGGGGACTGTGGCGAGCCTGCAATATGAATTTTTAATGCAGAACTTCATAACACAGCCCTTGCAGCTCGACTGCTCTGTTCTCTTGAGCTTTCAGATTTAATGCTCTGATGAGCAGAGCTCAGGCCTGGGGCGTTCTACATCATTTCAGGGTTAACCCTTAGAGCACCAATCAGAAACGTTCATAGCCGTGCCAGTTGATTGTTTGCTGTGCTTTAGAGGCATTGGCTCGCTTTTTTTTTGCCCATCGAAGTGCCATTTTGTAAACCATTGCTTTTATTGTCTATTTATGCCGCAGTTGCAGATTAATGAAGAGTGCTTTGGTTTTCATCATCGTCTGATGTTCTCACCTCAGTATTAGCAGCTGAGAGGAATTTCTGCCTAAAAGTTTTTCTTTTTCTTTTAATTTTCTTCCTTCTTCCCAGCAATAAGCAGTGGTGCCAGTCCTTCAGTGAGGTCTGAGGGATCAAACATAAGATTTGTAGGAATTAATTACAAAATACTTTATAATAAACCATTAAAAGCAGAGATGTAAATGTCTCACAGAGAAGACATTGTACATCTGTATTTGTCTTGCTATGGTCAGCTTGGTGTGTGGAGCTCTCCCGTGACGGTGATGTTGCTGCTGTGGGAGTTCTGTTATCCTGGTGCCGCTTTCTCTGCTGCTTTGGAGCTTAGCAGCAGAGCCGGACTGAGTATTTCCCTTTTTGTCGGTCCTGTTTTTTTCTCTTCTCCTGTGCATTGCCATCTGCAGTGGTGAGGCTAGCCTCCTTGCCGGCCAGTGCACTAGCCAGGGTATATTGCAGTGACCGGGACTAGGTACGTAACAGCGGCGGAGGGAAGGACCAACTTAGGGCGTTAGGAAGCATAGGGACAGGCACAGGTTGGTGTCAGGAGGTGTCCCATCCCGTGCTCCCTACCTTTAGTGCCTCCCTTTCCCTTTTCCATCCCACCGTAATTATATGCTGTGTCATCCACCGGTTTACCCTTGTCGAGCGTGACAGCCCAGCAGTTGTGCAACAACCGCCCTGCACATTCGACATTTTCATTCACATCTTTTTGAAATGCACAGATGTTTACCGTGCAACACAAGAAATCATCAAACTCTACTTCATAACTAGATGTTGACTCCAGTTATGATAATGTTCTGGATCAATCACTTTTATTGGATCCATAGGGTGTGAAAATCATAATAGTGATGTATTTATTCCACTTAGCATATAATGTTGTATGTTCTACAGGTGTCCCGTCGACTCAAATGGGGCTTCCAGAAGTTTACATGGATGCTGCAGTAACAGACTAATTCAGATATATGGAACTGATTTTCAGTCGCCCAACTTTTCGCAAGAAATTTGACGTGCAAGAATATACCTTAGTGGTGCAATTAGGAAAGGTATGGTACCAAGTTACCACCAGATAAGCGATAACTTGCTGATTACTGGAGCTGCCATTGCTGGCACCTCAGTGATCCTGGAAAGGGGTCTTACGTTCCCCATCAGAACAGAGCACCACTTGATTTATTGCCACCTCTACATTAAGACCGGGCACTACAACAGTGGGGTTTCTGGTAGTGAGACCCCAGTGATCAGCAAGTTATGATCAATCTTGTGGATAGGTGATCATTTTCCAACTTGGTGCAATTTGGCTACCGCAGCATTTAAGAGACTTCAACATGGGCGTGCGTCACTTCTGGCAGCCACCGCCCTCCCTGGCAGTATAATTGCAGCATGCTCCTCAGTTACTGTGGCAGACAGGGTCTTCAGAAGGTCTTGGCGCTTGCCATGAAAACTCTTTTATAAACCTCTGCTTGTGGCTGGACGTCAAAGAAGACCAAACAGGTTTCACAAAACACTGCAATACTATTGTATTGCATTATATTGTATGAGCGAGCGAGCGAGCAATTGTAAAAAAAAAAAAAAAAGTAAATAAATACATATGATCCACCACCACCTTAAAAAAAGATATGTAAAAGTTTAAATCAGCCCCTTTTGTCTCCAAAGGAAAATAGCAAAATATAAATATACTAGATGGAGGCCCGATGCTATCGCATCAGGAGGGCGGTAATGTCACAATGGGGGCAGGCTTTGCTGCGTTGAGAATCTCTCCCCCATGTGGTCACCCACCTATCCACTCTCTCTTTCCCCATGTGCTGACTTCTCCCGTCTGTGCTCTCTTCTTTGACCTGTCTACCCCATGTGCTATCCCCCTTGTCTGCTGTCTCTCTCCTTTCTGTGCTGTGTTCTCCCCTAATGTGCTGTCCCGTTTGAGCTGTCTCGTCCCTGTGCACAGCAGATCGCAGAGGATACATTTTGTGAGGTAAAATATTGTTTAAAAACAGTCAGTAAAATATTTTACCTCAGAAAATGAATCCTCTGTGATCCCCTGCTGTTATGTCAGTATTGTCTTTTGCTTCCTCCCCTGCCCAGGAGATGTGGTATGCTCTGTACACGGTCAGACACAATTTTTAAAATGAACTTTCGTTCATGGGAAAACCCCTTTAATGTGACCGACTTCCTCTGCCTGTAGACACATCGCGCATCTGCCGCCGGGATCAGCCGAATGATTCACTGCGCCTGCGCAGAATTCACGCAGGTGCAGTGCGACGGTGTTCCACTGTTGGTACCACGCAAGAGGCTGTGTGAGTGTGTGTGTGGTGCGTACAATGTATAGAGTGTGTGTGTGTGTGTGTGTGTGTGTGTGTGGTGCGACAGTGTTCCGCTGGTGGTACCGCGCAATAGGTTGGTACCAGCAGCAGTTTCCATATTGAAACACCCATCACTTGGGTGTCCCAATATGGTGGTCGGTGAACTTCCTCCGCTTGGAATTCTGGGATACGGTGACATCTGGACAGAACAGGAAATGAAAACATTACAAGGCAATTATATAAATAGATGGTATTTCTGCTTACTTAATTGGATTAACTAATGAAATCTAAAATATTTGTTCCATACCGTGAATTCCCAAATGAAAAACAATATTGTGATGATACTGACCTAGACAATGCTGTCAGGCCGTAAAAACAAATCCCAAAAAAGTATCAGAATTGTATCTTTTTTTCACTGAATGTGTTTTTTTTCCCCCTAATTATTCAGTACATTATGTGGCAGAATATATGGTGTCATTCAAAACTACAACTGTTCCCACAAGGACAGGCCCTCATATGATTATTTTGAAGAGGGGGGGGGGAGTTATAGTTTTTTGGACTGGTGAAACATGGAAATACAAGAAAATGAAATATCGACTGTACTTCACATAAAAATATCAAAAATATATTAACCACAAAAAGAACCTTAGTATCGGCATAATTGTACAGACCTGAAGAGTTAGGTTGCCAGGTCACTGCACAATGAACACCGTAAAAATGCAAAAAACAATGGTGAAATTGCGTTTTTCCACCACATCATTTTTCACTACAATGTTTGGTAAAATGACTGGTGTCATTCAAAGGTACAACTCCTTTCCCTCACACGGGTATGCCATTGGAAAATTAATAAAAAGTTATGGCTCTTGGAAAAAGGTTAGGAAAAAACAAAAGCGCAAAAGTGAAAAATGTTCTTGTTTTTAGAGGGTTAAGAGACATTGTCCCTAAAACGTTGCTGATTGTGAAGTGAAGACACCTGCGTCTATGGGTCACCTAATAAGAGAAACCGCTTTATTTCCCATTGAAACGTGATCTAATAAAGCATAATGCAGGCATTCACGGGAAAGTAAGGATATTACAGTCCACCTTTTAGAGTCAGCGCGTGAAATATGAGTGAGGAGCCTTGACACGCAGTATATGTAATCTTTTCCATATGAAAAGGGCTAAAAGAGACTATAGATTTATTGTAGCTTTACAAGTTCTGATGAGTTTGTGAATCATTCCTTGTGGTTGTGTAGATGCAGAGCGGCAGTATCTAGTTACCGTTCTGTATGCGGGAGCGCCTCCCGGCCTGTCAGAGCTTCTCTTCGGTGCTTTATGTTTGGGTCTGATCCCGGGCTCCACTTTCAGAGCTGACATTTTATAATCTGTTATCTTTATAGTCACTTCTCAGGGTCACCTAAAGACCTTTACATTTATCAGTGTAATGTATTTTATAATAGGAGACTAATAGATTTGTTGTTTCGATTGCTTTTTAAATTACAGTTCTTCCAGGGAAAACTATATATCTGTTCTATCACTTCAGCTTCACTCGAACGAGACCCTGGAAACAGAACCGAAGTTGCCCTAACAAAGTGTCGCACCGAGCGCTGTGTGGTGATCTCTCGTAATTAGGGCCGTCTATGGAGTTAATTCAAAGAGGTTGTTTTGAGTTAGAAGAACCATTTTCAGATACCCTGTTGGCGATGTAAACACAGAGTCTTTTTGCCAAGTTTTTTGAGAGGAAACTGATAAGAAACTCCAGAGTTTTTAATTTTTGAGAAGGATTTTGAGTGTTTCTGCTAAGTTTCCTCTCAAAAACTCAACAAAAAGACTTTATGTGTACATAGAAAATATATCGTAGCACTACTGTGAAGGTGCACAAGTAGGGGTCCAACCCAATATACTATAGGAAAAGAAACTTGGCACTCAACTTAATGATGGGTGAAAATTTTCAATTTTATTGCAGTCAAGGTAAAAGTAGACGTTTCGGTCCAACAAGGACCTTCCTCAATCCGACTGCTTGTAAGAAAGTATTCTGTAGGCACTCAGGCTTATTGGCCTTAAGAAAAGGACGTGTAGTGGTGCCTTTTCTAATATGTACGGTAGAGGAGATCTTAGAAAGAAAAGGACAAGTAGTGGTGCCTTTTCTTATATGACGGCAGGAAATCTGTGTATACTCAGTATGAAGGTCAGGTCCAGTGATATTCCTGATTGTATATATACAATTGTTGTTTGGACAGCGTTGTTCTCTCCCACACTGATGCGGTATCCAGCGGTGTCAGAAAAGGCACCACTACACGTCCTTTTCTTAAGGCCAATAAGCCTGAGTGCCTACAGAATACTTTCTTACAAGCAGTCGGATTGAGGAAAGTCCTTGTTGGACCGAAACGTCTACTTTTACCTTGACTGCAATAAAATTGAAAATTTTCACCCATCATTAAGTTGAGTGCCAAGTTTCTTTTCCTTTATGTGTACATAGGCATTAGGTAATTCTGAGTTATTAGCGCTGGAGTGTCATTTTGCCACATAGTACAGAAAGATAAAGTGACTCTTTATGTGACCATGATGGCCTATTCATTTCAGTGAACACAAGGTAATGATTTTTCCCACTAGATTTTTCATAAAGGGGTTTTCCAGGTTTATGATATTGATCATTGGGGTCCGATAACCAGGACACCGTTATCAGCTATTTCCTCTTCCGGCGATGGCCCGGAACACTACAGTTTACTTTGAAGTGGCTGTTTTTTTGTTGTTGCAGCTCAGTTCCAGTTGAAGTGAATAGGAGCATAGCTGTATCACCAAACGGTAACTGCTGTTTTGACTCTGTTCACTGTTTAAATCCAGGATTAACTGTTGGCAGAACGCCACATCGGGCCTGTCCACATCTTACTCCGTAGTGACATTTTAGAACATCATTGCAGAGTCAGCAGCTACACAGAGCTCATGCAGCTGCAGGAGTAGAAGCTGGCTGTCAGAAACAGCCATACTCCCTATAGAGCAGGCAGAGTTGGCTTATTATCATCTCTGCCTTTCTGTTCGCTGTATACACAGCACCGCACGAGCTTTATGTATACAGTACAGGACGTGCTAACAGCACTAGCGCCTCGTGTCCTAACAATCGTGATCGCTGGGTGTCTGTAGGAAGCAGGAGCGGCAGGATCCTGAATCTGTCCTGTAACTGAGTCTAATATGTAAGCTCCAGCTATAGGGGAAATCCACAATAATAAAAAGGTGTATTAATGCTGAAATGCCTTCAAAAGATCTGTTATGATTTGAGATAGGGCACAATGTAGGTAATATAATAATAAAGAAAAATCAGAAAAAAAAAAACCTAACAAAAAACGAAATTTGAAAAAACCACTGGCAGTCTAAATAACAGTTTTTAGCTTTGCCATCAATGAGAATAAAAAAAGTGTAATATATATATTATAGTATGGAACTTAACAAGTTAATGTATTTTAGTGGCCTTCTGTGGTCATAATGAGAGTTGAAAAAAATTAAGAAAAATAAACATATTTCCATTTGTTTGAGAGCGCATGTCTCCAATGTGGTATGTGATGTTGATCTCCATGGCGCTGATTTTCTACATCTAAAGGTACTGCCACACTAAACGCTCCCGCTAACGATCACAATAACGACGCATACTAATGCGATCGTTTTTGTGATCGTTTTAATGTCGCTAGTAGCTGCCACATTTAGCAATCTCGTTAACGACGCATAAGCGGTTAGCGATCTCCTTAACGACTTTGCGATGTAAAAAACAGCGCAAATCGTTCACAAAACATGCCAGACACAGCGATATAGGCTCACCAGCGGGACGCCAACGATCAAAATACGGTCCAGAACCCTAGTGAACGATCAGCGAGATCACAGCAGGGGCCACGTCGTTGCTACATGCCACACACAACAGCGTCACTAACGAGATCGCTAAATAGTGACTTTTTTAGCGATCTCGTTAGCGACGCTGTTTAGTGTGGCATACCCTTAATACTGGGGCAATCTGTATTACCAATGAAGGCCTCATGATGAGGCAGAAACGTTTCCTACATCTCTGGATTGCTTGCACTAATAAAAGTATTTCATCTAAATTTGAGTGACAAGTTCTCTCACTAATAATTATAATTTATAGAATAGGATCCTACGTGTGAACCTACAAGGACTGCCGTGTCTCATCTCCTCTAAGCCTTCACATTGGAACTTCTACTACCTTATTTCACTTTACGCTATTTTTAATATCTTCCACACATCAAAAATACCATATAGTAACACAATGTTATCAATTTATTCCCAACCTAAAAAAATGTAACTTCCCTTTAAATATCCACATATTAAAAACAGGGCTCTGAAATCCATACACTATATGGACACGGTCGAATTGTTAGACTCTACTGATGTGTATACTTAGCTCTATTGCATTGGCCTCTTCTTTACCCGCTGGTACTTAAAAGCTGTGTCATTGTTAAACTATAATAGTAGGCAAAATATAATGGTGCCTGGGGGTTTTCATCATCTTGAAGATTGCAATCTGATGTAACAGGCAGGATGCTGACTGTTCTGCAGGGAAAATGCTTCTGAAATCTTACATTCTACTTAGAGTAATTTAAATGAATGAGAATGTTCCTTGAGATGGACAGATAGACATACAGACCTCTGTATACCCTGCACTCCCAGCGGATATGTGTCACTGCTGACTCCTACACCATGCATTACAGCAAAGTTCAAGGGAACAGCCAAATATTGGCCCCGATTCTTCAAGTTTACAACAATTTTCTGTTGTAAAACTACTATAAATTTTGCTAAATAATTTGCGATTGCCGAAAAATGTGCGACTTTTGGCATTTTTTACGTCTGTCTTGGCCAACTTCACTAGCTTTTTGAAAAGTGGGTTGAGCTTCACAGGGGGAGGGAATGCGATGAGCTCTGCCGACAAATTCATCATCTTTTATGCCACAAAAAGTGTCCTAAATTAAGTTGGAAATGTACTGCAGTCCTCGACTGTACGTTTGTTGAGGTGGGATATGGCAGGTGAACGATGCGCACAGAGCGATCTATTAATGCACATAGGCCTCCATTGTTTTCAACAGTGCGAGTCCTGTTTACACGGGACAATGCACCACCAAGAGCGATGATCTTTTGTACTGCAGAAAAGATCATATCATTTGCTCATTCATCGGGTGATCAGCAGCCTGTTTACACTGCAAGAGAATCCCAAGGAATTGCCTTGAGAAATCAGGGCCATAGTTTTTTTTCTCCAAAGATAAAGCTTTTGTTTCTACCCATTGAGTCAGTAGTCCACTCTTCTGTTTCTTGGTGCTAACCCCTTCAAGACCACTTCGCCACTGGTGTCACACAGTAAACATACTGAAAAGATAGAGAGCCCATTCATTTAGGTAACCTGCAATTTCAGGAATTTCATTAGTCACTTCCAAAGATCATAAATCTCTCACAGTGGTTTGGGCATATAAATCATGTCCCGGGATTGGGGCTCCGGGAGGAATAGCAAACAGCTGAACGGAGTGTTCCTCCGACAACAACTGGTGAAAGTGTGTATGAAGCATTTTCTAGATGTGGTAAGATACCCTCGTTTGGCCAACAGAGGTTTCTCCTGACGGCCACAGACCCAGGAATTCTCAACTCCATGAGTTTTCAGTAGGGATAGGAGAGAAAACTGCCAGCCACCTGAGAAAGGAGAGAAAGCCTCTGCCTGATCCTTCTGCCCCAGGAATCATCTGTTGGGGAACAGTCATGAAGCCGCCATACATCAAATGGTCAGCTGGTCCTGCCATAATCGGTGGGCTCGGCTGATTCAGCCTAATATATATAGGGGCTTATATAGAGTATAATAAGCCCTCATACACATTAGTCTAATGTCAGCTGCACCTGCCGATATCGATGGGTTTAGCCAACAGCATGTGTACGGGGGTCCCAGATAATTGATTGTTGGGTGAGTTAAAGGGGTATTCCCTTCTCCCAAGATCCTATACTAATATGTAGTAGGTGTAATAATAATAATATTAGCAAATGCCCTCAATTATGAATGTAGTATAGTTCTTCTGGTAACCTGTAACCCTTACCACATGTGCAATGCATTTCAGTAGCCTACTTATCCATGGTTATGTACATTAGTAACTGTCTTTTCTGAGTGCTCGTAACCGTGGTTATCAGGAGAACTATATTACATTTCTAATTGGAGGTATTTCCTATAATTATTATTATTATGCCATGGAATAAATGGGGCTATAATAATAATGATTATTATTACACCTTCTGCATTTTGAGATAGGATCTTGGAGGTAGAATAGCCCTTTAAGGTTAAGGATCTGGTATGCCAATTTCAGACTTCCGATCCTTTTGTTCTCTCGGAGATGAGCAGGAGCCAGACATGTCCACTGGCTCTTTTGTAGAGAATACAGGGGCACTCAACTGATCGAGAGCTCATGTGTATGGGAGAGACGTCCGATACATCTGCCGGACGAACAATTGGGCCAACCACATCTAATGTGTATGGCGCTATCTTATCAGTAGGCTATGATACACTTTGGTTGGAAAACTCCTTTCATTTTGGGATGTGCCATCTATACGGCACTGATATGACCGTGCGATCTCACATACGTTATTTTATCTTTACAGTGATGGCTGGTGATTTGTTCATTTCTGATCCCAGAAGTGGCGCCTTACGCCGGCTCGTCGGTCTGTAGACCCTTGTGTGCACGGTGCCGACTTTCGACCTTCGATGTTCGTGCAGTTACAAAGTTAACGTTCTTCTCTTAGTAAAACATTGATACCGTTGCCTCCCGAAAGCGGTCCGCGTCCTCATTTCATACTGCAGTAATGAGAAGCACGTCTAATCACTGGCAGGCGTGTGACCTCACAGAGGTTCAGCGCTCTGATTTCCCATATTGAGCTCTTCCAGCGAGCGCTCCTGACTTGTGCTCGATGTACGGAGGTAAATGTCTGAATCGCCTGTAGCAAAGAAGTCATAGTTTTTGACAGGTAGCTTATTCCTGAAATGAGGTGAAAGGAGAACTGACAGCATGTCACCGCGAAGCGCCATTGGATAAAACAGATATTACTGTTATGTCTGCCCTTTATCTACCGTAAAAGTTTAATTTAGCAATTGCAGTCCTATGTGTGAAGTGTGTGTGGGGGAGGGGATGCACAGGGGGGTCCTGTAAGGCCGGATTCATTGGTGATTGTTTTTTTTTTCTTCTGATACAGGTTTATTTATAGAAAAAAAAATGTAAAAAAAAAAAATATAAATTATTGTAGTTGACAAATATATCGATCTCACCAGCAGATATAAACCACCTGCAGCACGTCGTCTGTATTGTTCACATCCTTTTTAAAACGTGGAGCCCAACATTGGATCCCATAGTCTAGATGTGGCCTCACCAGTGATTTATAGAGGGGTAACAATACGTTGGGGTCGCGGGATTTTATCTTCTTTTATACATCCTAAAATCTTGTTTGCTTTTGTAGTTGCTGCTTGACATTGAGTTCTGAGGTTAACTTTTTTTTTTTGTGGGATTGGGTGATGGAGTACAGTAAAGGTGCTACTGTCCCCCAAAATTGTGCTATATTGTTATTTAATATTTTGTGACCAATTCACACCATGTTGTGGTCTGTGATGCATGTACCGGCCGCAGGTCTCATGTCCCGAGCTTAAAGGGGTCTGTCAGCCCAGAAAGAAAAATGACTTTTTAAACAAAGTACAGGCGCACGGGGCACCCTTGGCGTGGCCAAACATTTAAGTGCAACTTCCCGCTAACTTGTTTTCCCTCTTTCTCCACCCCCTATTTATTTTGATTGACAGCTCTGGCTTTATAGAGTCAGAAAATGGCGGAAATAGAGGGAAAACAAGTAGGAGGGAAGGTGACAGACTCCCTTTAACAGCCCCACAATCGTGCATCGTGGCCCGTCTGCTGACTATAACACATAGATGTGTGAATCCCCCCTAATGGGCAGAGAATAATGTCTGCCCACAGCTTTATTCCAGAACCCAAGTGCGGCTGGCCGCTCCTGCCCACACCGGGACATCTCACATTGATTATCATGTATCCAATCATATCGAAGTATGAATGGGGTCTTAGTCATTGACGTCCAGTTGATGGGAATACTACAGTCCCACATCGGCAGGGTCCTAGAAGTGTGACCCCCATTGATGCCCTGTTCCGTGAGTAGCCCATCAGTGTCTTATGTTCTGGAGAGCCCCTTTAAGTCAGGCTTTACATGGAGGAAGTTTTATGCTTTTTCCCTGCTACCCCTGTAGGAAGGTTGTGACATCGCTGATCCTTTAGGAAGACGTGAAGATTTTTGTATCTATATTTCAATTAATCTTCCTAAGTCCCTACGCATACACATTCTTCTGTTGATCCGCTGAATTGTTTTCTTTTTTTTCAGAGCATTCCAGCTCCGATTTTCTTCTCCATTGTGCTTAATTTAATTAAACATCAAGATTCATCGGAATTAAAATGGAGGCAATGATTCTTTTCATGTTGTTGCTATGGTGATAAACAATATGTAATTCCAGCATTTAACATTAACAAACAATTTAGCCGCAGTAGGCAAATATTTACTCCAGACGCGCAGACAGTTACTTGAAAGCAATAGACAAAGTGTCCTGAAGACCATTTTAGTCATCGCTGCATAGACATGTCTCTTCTTCAGGAAGACGGATTAAACAAGTCTGGTTACAATAAGCTGGTGGCTGGACATAATGGCGGCACGTCAGCATCTCTAAGCGATTAAAACCAGACATCGCTACCCATATCTGCAGTGCCATGCCATGTTGTAATGTTATGATGTGATGTTTTAAAGTCCCTTCGAGGGAAGCCCAGCCTTGGACAGTAGCTCCAGAGTAAGACTGTCACAACCTTCTCAGTGTAAGGTAATGGTGCGGTGATTTGTTAGGTCGAGTAGAGTGAGTGTGATGTTTGTCCTATCATCCATACACATTGCGGGGCTGGCCGACTGTCCAATACGTATGGGGGTATCCCGATTTTCCCACTCTACAGATGTCAGGGAAAAGAAGGACCCAGCATGTCGAATTTTAAGCCACCGGCAGAAGTGTTTGGCAACAGATTACTCTCCTCTCCCGATTGAAAACAGATGTATGCTCAGTGGAACAGAGTGTGCATGTGTACAAGGGAGGGGAAAGCAATGGCTAGCTTAATGGGTGTTTAGCCAACAGTTGTTGAATGTGTATTGGCATATTTTGTGGGGGGTTTTGGGAGCCTAAAAACTGAGCAAAAACAAATTCTACTTCCAAACCTCATCTGTATGTGACAGGATGTACTCATTTACCAAGTCAGGCTAGAGTTGGCTTTGGGAATGTCCTTAAGATGAGCTCCTCTCGCTTCACGGCTTCTGAGGTCAGTAATTCTAGGCTAAAGCTGGCCATATACATTGGATATAAGGCTAAACACTTATTTCCTGCCATAAAGTGGATGTGCGCCTCCATTCCAGTTGATCTGCAATTGACCTAAAGTTGGCCGTGCACATATGATAACAAACACTTGTTTAGCCAATACTATCTTTTCCAACCATCCCCTCATTAGTCTATGGATCCAATGATCATAGCCAACACTGCCCTTGGCAAGCTTTTAATCTACTATACACAATGTATGGAGCTTAATATACAAAGGAAATTCAATGCGAACACTGGGCACAGATGCCCACTGTCATAGTCAATGTTGGTCCTAACAATCAGAGCCCCAGTGACCAGACTCTTACCGTCTATCCATAGGACAGATGATGAGTTGTAATTGTGGGGCAACGCCTTCACTTCTTCCAGGTAGGAGTAAATCTTACCATACTCAATAGATACATCTAGCCAAAAGGTGCGGTCAGCCTTCAGCTCCTTTGGAACTGGTGTCATTAGGGCAGATGCAGACGGCTGTAGATCATCTCATCCCAGAGAATCTGGCAAATTCTGCAAATGAAACTCTGACTAGAGTGTGATCATAGTGTACTGCGATTGTCTCTGAGGAGGAGAAGATGGAGAAAAAAATGCCCCCTTCTACATTCTGTCAGTCCGTGGAAATTGGACTGCTCTCAGATGTCACCTGAGTGCAGTCCGATGGTTTCTACACACTCATTGACTTGCATGGCTGAGTGCGACCCAAATATCGGATCAAACTCTGACATGCTGCAGTCTTTTCCCTGGACAGACTCTCTCTAAGGAAAAAATTGGACATGTGCATGGCCCCATAGACTAACATTGGTCCATGTGTGTTCTGTTTTGTCGGATCACGCTTGGACCAATGATATGGTACGAGCTCTTAAGATGAATAGAAAATAATCTGCTGCTAAAGCAAACATGGATGGCTTTTATTTTGCCATAAGGTGTGGTATGTATGCAGCTTCCAGACAGAGCAAGCATTCGGCAGATCCATAAGCCAGCAATCAGTGTGAACTGTGGGCAGCGAGAAATATTAGTTTTTTTGCAGAGTTTTATTGGTGTACAGTTATTGTTTCTGTTACTGCTTTAATATTTTCAGTACAGAGCCAAAAGGCCGGTGACCGGGGAACACTGCTATTCTGGCCGAGGTAGACATCTACCTAGAGCTTATTCCATTGATTACAGTCTAAAAACAGCTTTAGGTTTAGGTTATTGACGACCAATTCTCATGATCATCAGATGATGTCGTGGAAAGAGTAATCATGCATGTGGATTTTCTGTGCCTGAACCTTTTGTTTCCAAGGTAGATTAGCCGCTGCAAGAGGAGACACAACGGTCAGCTGAACAATCGTAGTCAGTCAACTATCTAATGCATAATTCAAGTTATAGCTATATTTATAAGACAGTTTTACATATCTAGCAGTGCAGTGGCTCAGTGGTTATCATTGTAGCCTTGGAGCGATGGGGTCCTGGGTGCAAATCCCACCAAGGACAACCTCTGCAAGGAGTTTGTATGTTCTCCCATGTTTGCGTGGGTGTCCTCCAGGTTCTCCAATCTCCTCCCACACTCCAAAGACATCCTGATAGGGGATTAAGATTGTGAGTCCCAATGGGGACAGTGATGATTGTCTACAGCGCCCTGCGGAATATGCTGGCGCTTTATAAGCACTCATAATAAATATGCAATGCAGATTGCTGAACATAAAAGGTTTTGGTTTAGTTGAAGAGTTAGGTGCATGCATAGGTTTCCTTTACCATTATATTATGTCTATAGAGATCCATATAAATGATCCCAATAACCGTGTAAACCAGTCTGGAGGGGTATTTTAATGTTTGACAATCTGTGTCAATAATATTCTATTACATGATGGAGGAAGCATTCCCCTAATCTATGGCAGGAGAGCCTCTAATGCATTACTGAGCTCAGGACATTCTCGCATGCCTTCCTTCATAGATCCACAGTGAATCACGCAGTACACTTAATTCTCCGGGACACAGCTGTTCAGTTTGTCCGGCTCTGGAGCGATTGAACCTTGAGTGACAGTTCCAGGCGATGTCTGTGATTGCTCAGTGGGTCACATGCAGAGCTGTGACCTGCATTTCACGTATTGTCTGTACGATTCTGTTTGCCCCCTTTTTTTCACACCTAAGTTATTTGGACACCATGTTGGGCCACTGGAGGCCAATTGTGGAGTAAATTCTTACATGTGTAGATTGTGTGAAATGGAATTTCTGTTTGCTCAGCAGTTCCCTCCTGGTTACTGATGTGTTGTGTGGTTTTATGATCTGGGGCCTCATCGGGTCTATAATTTATGGTCAGTAAAGGTACTGCCACACTAAACTATCCCGCTAGCGATCACGATAACGACGCATACTAATGCGATCGCTAGCGGGATAGTTTCAATATTGCTAGTAGCGGCTTAATTTAGCGATGTCGTTAAGGACGCTATCGCGGTTAGCGATCTCCTTAACGACTTTAGCGGTACAAAAGTACCGCTAAATCGCTAAGAAAAGGTGCCACACTCAGCGATATATACTTACCAGCGGGACGCCGACGATAAAATAGGGTCCGGACCGATGTCAGCGACGAACGAGATCACAGCAGGATCTCAGTAGGGGCCACGTCGTTGCTACATGCCACACAGAACAACGTCACTAACGAGATCGCTAAATAGTGACGTTTTTTAGCGATCTCGTTAGCGACGCTGTTTAGTGTGGCATACCCTTAAGTTAAAAATGAACCTTTCCAATCATAAAACAATATATTGCAACATGGTTTCAGTTAAAGGGTTACATTATTAAGCGTAAGACCAGCTCTGATCCCTACATATGGTACAGGACTGCTGATTTCTATAAATACTTTGGACATCTAGTTTGTATGATTGATTGATCGATTGATTAAATGGAGCACCACAGTGTATGGGTGCAAGCTCCTAAGTGCTGGCCACCTCCTTCGGGCAGGTGCAGACAATCATGTCCTCCACATTCGAGAGAATTGATCTGTGCTATCACAGTGTGATCAGAGTTTGTTCAGCGTGTGATCCGATTTTCACAGAGGTGGAGAGAAAAAAAAAATAGTTTCTCCACCTTCTCCATTATGTCAGTCCGTGAAAATCAGAGTGCAGTCCGATCTTTTTTTTTATATGAACCCATAGACATGAATGGGCTAGTGCAATCCAGTTCTTGAAAGCAAATTGTGCATGCCGCAATATTTTTTTTCTTTTTGCCCTCAGTCTGAGGAAAATATCGAACATGTGTACAACCTCAGAATAACATGGGTACGAGTGCTATCCGTCAAAACCACGGATAGCACTCGTGAGATTAAAACTGTCATCTGCACTAGTCCCTACAGAAATCCAAGATAAGGGAAAAATCCCTAGAAATTCCAAATAAGTGGAGACTTCCTTGCTGAAAAGTTGCATTGGAGAGTAGTGTTGAGCATTCCGATACTGCAAATATCGGGTATCGGCCGATATTAGCTGTATCGGAATTCCGATTCCGAGTTCCGATATTTTCGTCTTATCGGATACCGGAATCGGGATGTCACTGTCACTGTCAGTGTCCGTCTGTCGGGTCTGTCAGGAGTCAGCGGCACTTACCTGGCAGAAGATCTCCGGCGGTCACGTCCTGGACTGCTTCATGGCCGCCATCCTCTTCTCCCCGGCGGTCACATGCAGTTTCTCGCGATAACTGCAGTGACTGCTGGGTAATCCCGGCCGTAAAGCAGTCAGTCCGATGACGTCACCGCCGGGGAAGCAGGTAATCAGCTGTGCTGCGTTGCGATGACAGGCTCTGCCTGTCATTGCGATGTAGCAGAGCTGGATCGTCGTGGGACTATCGTTATGGACTGCGTCGGACAGGTGGTATACTGTTGGTTTGTTTTTTTTCTTTTTTTACAGGAGATCGATGGCGTCGCAGGAATGAGTGTATAATAAAAGAAATGAAAACTGTGTTGTCTCTTTTATTTCATTAAAATACTTTTTTCTTGCTTTGTCTTTTTTTTACACATTTAATAACTTTGGGATTAATAATGGATCGGTGTCTTATTGACACCTCTCCATTATTAACCGGGCTTATTGTCACCGTGCAATCAACGGTGACAATAACCCCTTATTACCCCGCTTGCCACCGCTACAGGGCAAGTGGGAAGAGCCGGGTAAAGTGCCACAATTGGCACATCTTTTGATGCGCCAAATGTGGGGCTGCTGTAGCCTGGTATTATCAGGCTGTTGAGGGCCAAAATCCATGGGCCTTGACAGTCTTTTAATACCAGGCCGCAGCAGTCTGCATTTTACTTGGCTGGTTAACAAAAATAGGGGGGATCCCCACGCCGTTTTTTTTTCGAGGGGATCCCCTATTTTTGTTAACCAGCCAAGCTAAGCAGACTGCTGTGGCCTGGTATTATCAGGCTTGCAAGGTCCATGGATATTGGATCCTTACCAGCCTGAAAAACCAGGCCTCAGCGGTCTGCTTCATCTGGCTGGTTAACAAAAATAGGGGGGACCCCACGCCAATTTTTTTCGAGGGGATCCCCTATTTTTGTTAATCAGCCAAGATATGCAGACTGCTGTGGCCTGGTATTATCAGGCTGGCAAGGTCCATGGATCTTGGCTCCTTAACAGCCTGAAAATCCAGGCCTCAGCGGTCTGCTTCATCTGGCTGGTTAACAAAAATAGGGGGGACCCCACGCCATTTTTTTTTCGAAGGGAACCCCTATTTTTGTTAATCAGTTCCCTCTGACGTCACTGATTGTGTCCCTGGCTGACCTGAAGTGAAAGTGGAAAGCAATCAATTAAGCTTTCCACTTAAGGGCCCGTCTCACATAGCGATATCGCTACCGAGATCGCTGCTGAGTCACTAGTTTTGTGACGCAGCAGCGAGCTCACCAGCGATATCGCTGTGTGTGACATTCAGCGACGATCAGCCCCCCTGCCGGGTATCGCTGATCGTCGCTGAAATGTCAGGACCTTTGATCGCTGGTTTCCCGCCTGTCACACGCAGCGATGCGTGCCTGTCAGAGGGAAACCAGCGATCAAAAAAAGGTCCTGACATTTCTGCGACGATCAGCGATACCCGGCAGGGGGGCTGATCGTCGCTGAATGTCACACACAGCGATATCGCTGGTGAGCTCGCTGCTGCGTCACAAAACTAGTGACTCAGCAGCGATCTCGGTAGCGATATCGCTATGTGAGACGGGCCCTTAAGCGATGTTACCCGCAGTGTCGCTGTCCCAGATCGCTGCCTGAGCTGCCTGTTTGGCAGCTCAGCAGCGATCATGTAGCGATACACCAGCGATCCTGACAAGTGCATATCGTTGTCGGGATCGCTGGTGTATCGTTATGTGACACCCAGCCTTTACTCTCCTGTCAGGCAGGAGAGGAACTCATTCATTTGGGGTTTACTGTGAGGCTGCAGCATTAGCTGCGGTCCCTGCAGTAAACATTAACCCTTTCTGAAGGATTACACCGTGGGACCTGACTGTGCATGGGATAGGTAAGAATAATTTTGCTTTTTTATTTTATTTTTATTACAGGAAATGGTTTTTGCAGTAAAATAAAAGATGGTCAAAAACATGTGTCTTTATTTCATTAAAATGATTTTTAATTAAAGTGTGTGTGTTTTATTTTTATTTCATGCAATAGGATTAATAATTGATAGTTGTCTAATTGACAGCTCTCAATTATTAACCTGGCTTAAGGTCACCTTTCAATAGCAAGGTGGCTTTAACCCCATATTAACCCATTCGCCACCGCTACAGGGCAATGGGAATAGACGGGCAAAGTGCCAGAAAGGGCGAATCTAATTATAGATTTGTCTTTCCTGGGGTGTCTGGGGCAGATGTTAGTAGCCGGGGGGGCAAAAATAATGGTCCCTCTCTGGGCTATTATTATCTGCCCCCACTCACTGGCTTTGTCTGTCTGGTTGCGAAAATAGGGCGGGAGCCCACGCATTTTTTTTCAGCAATTTTAC
Organism: Oophaga sylvatica; assembly: GCA_033576555.1. Lineage (NCBI taxonomy): Eukaryota > Metazoa > Chordata > Amphibia > Anura > Dendrobatidae > Oophaga > Oophaga sylvatica. Next base: position 569,415,779 of record JARQOD010000002.1, read on the forward strand.
ACCTCATATATATATATACATGTCATTGAATTTGTGACACATATATATATATTTATATTTGTAGTTCATACACTTCTACATAGTATAATAGCCGCTAATTCAATTGCCGGCTTTTGTGAAAATGCAGAACCCGACATGAAATGACACTTGGTGTACATAGGGTTAACCATGTCTTTTCATGTCCTTTGCTATCTAATTTGCACAAACAATTAAATCAGACTATGTGTGCAAAATTTCACACCTCTAGGGGTTAATTAAAGGTGTAAATTCGTAGCAAAAAAGTCCGTTTTTTTTACAACGAATTTACACCTTTAATTAACCCCTACAGGTGTGAAATTTTGCACACATAGTCTGATTTAATTGTTTGTGCAAATTAGATAGCAAAGGACATGAAAAGAAATGTTTAACCCTATGTACACCAAGTGTCATTTCATGTCGGGTGCTTCTGTCTTTTCACTGAAGCCGGCTTTACCCGGCAATTGAATCAAAGGATATTTTACTATGTAGAAGTGTATAAACTATACATATATGTATATATATATGTCACAATGACATGTATATATATATATATGTATTCTATGTGTGTATATTTAGTGTTTACAAGGAAAGAATGGGGTTTTTTTTAGTTGCGATATTTTGTTCCCATAGACTTACATGGGACTTCCGGTATCGGTATCGGGTATCGCCGATATTTTAGTGATATCGGCGATACCATTCCGATTCCGATACTTTAGCATATCGGAAAGTATCGCTCAACTCTATTGGAGAGTAAAATCCCGCCTTATTTTAAAGTTAGATAGATATGGATGTCTTAGTGACATAGAATGTGATCCTAATGAAATTACCTTATACGATGGTCATATTTTACCATGTGGTTTTTTGCATAGATGTAATCGTTGAGATATGTCACATTTCTTCTAGCGTTAACTGCGCTTCTGCTTGTCCAGTGTTGCAGTGTTGTTTTTTACCGGACATCTCAAAAACTGTCTCCACATTTTTTCATTTCTGCTTCTTTTTGTTCCACTTCATCATATCTTGCTCGGTCATCCGGCTCCTCGTCAGTGCTGCCTGTCATGTATTCCAGAGCTGTAGCAGCAGTAACAGTCTGTCCCAATACAGATGGGGTTTGCTAAGGTCTGTGAGGTTATGCTCACGGAATTTCTGTAATATACGTCATTACCATATTTTTCTTCCTTCTATCCCAGTCACCATGCTGCGGTGTAGCTTCACGTGGCCAGGTCACACTCTGTTAGAAGCTGCTTTCCTCTTCTGCTGAGCCGAGATCCCTACTGTTTTTTACAAACCATCATAGTACAGAAATCCCCCTGTCCGAGCCTCTGCGCCCTCCATCTGTGCTCAGACAGGGAGAGTCCAGTACTCTGTAAATGACGGTTTCAGACCTCGGCTGGGCAGCAGATGAAAGCAGCTTCTGATTGTGTGAAACTGCACTACAGCATTTGGGAGAGAAGCACATAAAGTAATAGAGTATATTACAACAAGGCATTACTTTTGCAATGCTTGGAGGATAATTATATAAAAAATGTTTTGTTAATGTTTAAGACTTAAGAAAGGTTTTTCACCTTAAACACCAATTTGCATTATTATTATTATGTGTTACGGTATATAATACCATGTTACCGTCTCAAAATCACTGGTTGCCACTGGAAACAGTCAACAACATATTCAATATATTGAATTTCAGCATGCCGATCTTCTGTTCTGCTAGAAAATGAGCCATAGGTATTAGGTAATAATAGGCACCATACACAATAGATATCTGTCCTGTCGGCACCATACACAGGAGCACTAGCTCTAATGAGCGCTCCTGAATACACGACCAGAGAGCCGCTGCCAGATTCCTTTGGCGGCAGCTAATCTCCCAGAGAACAAAGGGATCATCATCTGCAGTCTGAAATCTGACATGCCAGATCCTTATCTCCCTGGACATCCTATATTCAGAGGAGAGTTGGGAGGCCCTTAGCCTTATTCACATTCGGCGGAGCCCGACGTATCATCGGGTTTGTCTGATGTTGGTCTAATGTATGGATGTCTTCAGCCACCACCAGAGGCCAATCATATAACGATGAATGCTGAGCCAGAAGGGTCAGAAGCTATCTTCTATGAACGATGTGCCTTATCTGCCTCCAATAAACCTAAAATAGAACAACTTAATTTTAAGCAGAGTTATCGTTAAATGTAATAAACCATTAACTGCCTCCATCTTTACAGCCTTATCATAAATAACCCAGATAGAAGCGAGGATGATAGCAGCACTGTAAATAGAACATGATACTAATGATACTAGTGTCATTCCTTGTGCCGACATAAAGGCACAACGATTCAGATGGAAATTATAACAAAGGGAACTAGTTGTTATAATGATCATTTAGCAAAGCGATCATAGATAGATTCCTAAAAATGAAAACTAGAGCCTATACGTGAACCCCATTAGGCTAGTAAGATCAGATCCTTGGTGAGTTAATAGTGAGTAAACTCAGCCAAGTGTAAACTGGTCTGGAGTAAAGGTACTGCCACACTAAACAATCCCGCTAGCGATCTCGTTAACGTCGCATACTAATGAGATCGCTAGCGTGATTGTTATAATATCGCTAGTGGCTGCCTAATTTAGCGATGTCGTTAGGACGCTATCGCGGTTAGCGATCTCCTTAACGACTTTAGCGGTACAAAATACCGCTAAATCGCTAAAAAAAAAAAGGTGCCACACTCAGCGATATATACTCACCAGCGGGACGCCGACGATAAAAATAGGGTCCGGAACGATGTCAGCGACGAACGAGATCACAGCAGGATCTCAGCAGGGGCCACGTCGTCGCTAGATGCCGCACACAACAACGTCGCTAACGGGATCGCTAAATAGTGACGTTTTTTAGCGATCTCGTTAGCGACGCTGTTTAGTGTGGCATACCCTTAAGACCTCTTTAGACGCTCCAACCACGGAGGTTGCATGACCAATGATCAGCTACATGCAAGGCGGTCTACATGGGAAATCTTAATGCTACATGCACAGAACAATCATTAATATGGCCGTTCTATGTCCAGAGAATATTGTGTTATCGGCAGCACACCTCCTGTTTACACAGGGCGATGTGCTGTCGGTAGTGATGATTTTTAAGCCCCTTTAAAAATCTGACGCAAAGAATGAGCGTTTTGTTTGTTTATCGGGTGATTGCCATCCTGCCTGAACAGACTGATGGTTGGGTAAGCGTCCTACAAACTCTCGTTTCCCGATAATTAATCTGTGTAAGCAGGTCATAAATCTTTCACCAATAATTGAACTTGCACTGGACAGAGTGATGGCTTACACCCCAACCGCCCCTTGTAATATATAATAGGAGCTGGAATATTATTCCCTTGTAATATATAATAGGAGCTGGAATATTATTCCCTTGTAATATATAATAGGAGCTGGAATATTATTCCCTTGTAATATATAATAGGAGCTGGAATATTATTCCCTTGTAATATATAATAGGAGCTGGAATATTATTCCCTTGTAATATATAATAGGAGCTGGAATATTATTGTAATCATTGGGTTTTTTCGTGGTATCTGTGATCATGATGGTAATCTTGTCGCCGCCTGCCGTGCACATCGTACACAGTGCAGACTTCAGGTGGAGTGTTCCTTTTAACATGTCAGATGATTGGGCCACCTATGGCAATACTTTGACTGTATCAGCTACAGTGGACTTTTCAGCAAAAAAGAAAAAGATAAAATATGAAGATAAAAAAAGAAAAAGATAAACTTAACTTTTCATGGTAGGGGTTAGCCCAGCTGCTAATGCAAACGCTTTGTCTGATCTCTGTTAGTAGTGGATTTACTAAGGATAAACTGTGCTCTTCTATTAGAATATCCTCCGATCTGACCAAAATAGGGCACAACGGTTGGCCAGTATTAAAAAAAGAGTTACATTTTACTAAAATGTTTATTAGCAAGGAAATCATTTAAAATACCAATACAGGGTCTGGTTTGAACGTGAAACATGAATAGAAATATTTATACATGTAGAGATTAAGATGAATTCATATTTACAGTGTGGACCTATAATTAGGAGCTGTTTTGAGCCGAGCCGCACTTCTTAAACAAGAAGACTGGAATGTAAACAGCTGCAATTACAGAGGGCGCAATATGTCAGAAAGTGATCTCCACGTAATTCTGCGGGCCATTTTCAATGACAAAAATAGTGTTCGCTTAGTGTTCGTGCACGCATTGATTACATGCAGTCTCTGTGTGTTTAGAGTGGATGCCTAGGAACTGATTATAAAGCGTTCTATCGAGCTCATATACATACATTCATTCATGGAATGCCACCTCATTAACGCCACATCAGGGTTATGGTCCCAATATTACTGTAACCATGGTCATATACCTTTCTATAAAGTGGGCACTTTCATCTGCCCGTAGACATATTGTGGAGCTGCCATGCCAGGATCTTCACATCGTGGGCAGCATGGTGGCTTAGTGGTTAGCGTACTGTATGTAGCACTGATGGCCCGAGCTCAAATCCCACAAAGGACAATATCTTATGTTCTCCCCGTGCTCGTGTGGGTTTCTCCAGCTTCTTCTCACACTGCACAAACCTACTCATAAGGGATGTAGATTGTGGACCCCAATGGGAACAGTGATGTTGATGTCTGTAAAGCGCTGCGGAATATGGTGGGCTGTGTAATCAAATCATAAATAAATAATACACATTTTGATGAGCAGAATTTACATGTTGGCGATCATATTTGACAGCTTGTCAGCCAAGTGATCATTATTATTATTATTATTATTATTATAGATTTTTATAGCGCCATTTATTCCATGGCGCTTTACATGTGAAAAGGGGCGAATATAGACAAGTACAGTAAACGTGAGCAATACAAGGCACACACAAGTACAGAAGGAGAGAGGACCCTGCCCGCAAGGGCTCACAGTCTACAGGGATGGGTGAGGATACACTAGGAGAGGATAGAGTTGGTCGTGCGGTGGTTCAGTAGACTGATGATCACTGCAGGTTGTAGGCTTGTCAGAAGAGGTGGGTCTTCAGGTTCTTTTTGAAGGTTTCCATGGTAGGCTCGAGTCTGATGTGTTGGGGTAGAGAGTTCCAGAGTATGGGAGAGGCACGGGAGAAGTTTTGTATGTGGTTGTGGGAAGAAGAGATCAGAGGGGAGTAGAGGAGGAGATCTTGAGAGGATCGAAGGTTGCGTGTGGGTATGTACCGGGAGACCATGTCACAGATGTATGGAGGAGACAGATTGTGGATGGCTTTGTAGGTCATGGTTAGGGTTTTGAACTGGAGCCATCATTTGTCCCTACAGCCATGCCAGGACATAGCAGTCAGCCGAACCATCGTTTTGGTGACGTCAATCTCTCCCGTATTCCACCATACACATGATCATTCGATTGCGTGTGCTAGTGTTTTCAGTGGGCTGAGGGGATAACGCTACTACCAGATGCCTTTGGTGGTGACTCGTCTGCCCTGAGAACAAAAGGAAAGGGCATTTCAGTTCAAACTGATTGTTTTGTTCCCCGACATCATCTGCTGGGAGAGAATTGGAGGCCATCATGACCCGATGGTCAGGTTGTCCAACTGAAATCAGCAGGTTCAGATAAAAATCATTTACTGTGTATGGGAGCAGGGTCGGACTGGCCCACCGGAGAACCTTAGGATTCTCCGGTGGGCCCTGGCATCTGGGGGGCCCTGGCACCTGCTGGCATACAGGGGCCAGTTGCCTAGGGCCCCCGCTGCTCCAGGGGCCCCCAGCCGGTGGCGTGTCGCTAATAGCGGCACACCACGCAGCTGCCATGGGGGCCCCGTGCCAGCAGGAGCCCCTATCCCCGCTGCTAAAGAGAAATGAATATTCACTGCTTCCCACGCCCACATGGGCGTGGGAAGCAGTGAATATCATTACTTACCTGTCACCCGCTCCAACCACTGAGCGCCGCTGTGTCCTCGCGTCCTCTCTTGCTGCGATGTTCAGGCAGAGGGCGCGATGACGTCATTAGTGAGCGCCGCGCTCCCTGCCTTAGCATTCACTGCCGGAGGACCGAAGACAGCGGCGCTCAGCAGTGGACCCGGTGACAGGTAAATATCGCAGGTGCCGGGGCCCTGAGCCAACGGTGACACTAGCACCTGTCCCCCATAGCGCGCCGGTGTCCCCGCCTGCTCAGGACACCGGCACCTGGCCCCCAGCGACGAGAGGTGAGTATGTCTTTTTTTTTTTTTTTTTTTTTGCAGCATCTATGGGGGCATAATCTGTGGAGCATTTATGGGGGCATAATCTGGGGAGCATTTATGGGGGCATAATCTATGGGGGCATAATCTGTGGAGCATCTATGGGGACATAATCTATGGAGCATTTATGGGGGCATAATCTGTGGAGCATTTATGGGGGCATAATCTATGGGGGCATAATCTGTGGAGCATTTATGGGGGCATAATCTATGGGGGCATAATCTGTGGAGCATTTATGAGGGCATAATCTATGGGGGCATAATCTATGAAGCATCTATGGGGGCATAATCTATGGAGCATCTATGGGGGCATAATCTATGGAGCATCTATGGGGGCACAATCTATGGAGAATCTATGGGGGCATAATACATGGGCAGCATATGGGGCACAATCTATGGAGCATCTTGTGGGGCATAATACATGGGGCAGCATATGGGGCATAATCTCATTTTCCACCCTCGGCTTATACAAGTTTTCCCAGTTTTTTGTGGCAAAATTAGGGGGGTCGGCTTATACTCGAGTATATATGGTATCCATCTATTATCTATATATATATATATATATATTATATAGCATTATACCCTATGAGGGGGGGCAGCATTATCCTCTATGAGGGGGGCAGCATTATCCCCTATGAGGGGGCTGCTTTATAATCTATGAGGGAGGCTACCCCAATTCCTGCTACATAATTAAGACATGTACTACCTTATATTATACCCTGATATTAGTGTGTTTTACTGCACAATTGGTGGTCTTGTATTTATTTCTATGTAGCTACATAGTGGGCCCCAAGAATGATTTTCTCTGGTGGGCCCAAGGTGTTCCAGTCCGACGCTGTATGGGAGCATTTATTCACCAAATGATAGATCTGATCCTAGTGAGAGAAGAAGTGCACCATTCCGTAAAGAGCTATCCGGCAGTGCTTGTCCACTTCAGGACCTTTTTTTCTAGAAAAACTAACACAAATAATAATATACTTGTGCAAAGTTCTTTTCTGAACGTTAAGTACAATGGATTGTCAGTGGGGATCAGGAGGGAAAGATGAGCTCTTCTGGGGCTGACCGGATCATGCATAGTGGTTGTACATGTGACCATTCCTTTTACCTTTTCCCATCCCTTGGCAGAACTTGATGGACTTTAGTTTTTTTTTAAACCGGTTCCGTTTTCCGCCTTTGTATCTGTGTATCAATGTGTGATGGTGAGGGGCTGAGTTCTTGGTCTCCTACTGATGCGAGAATGAAGGGACAACTAGAAATAATGCTTATAGACGGAAGCACCTGTCTCCTAAAACTGTGTAAGACCTGCAGTGTTGTACCAGACATGGTGCTTTATTTTACTGACTACCTTGGGTCCCGAGCCACTCTGAACTTATAGTGATCCCTTATTAACCAAATATCTGACAACGTTTTTTAGCAAATTATTTCGTATTTACCAGCTTTACCTATTTGTGTTTTCTTTTCCCCCTTTATTTCTAGGGCCGATGAGATTGAAATGATCATGACTGATCTTGAACGAGCCAACCAGGTAACTTGATTGGTCGTTGAGCAGCACGTAATTGTCTCATGTCGCTTTGGTTCACGAACCTCATTTCAACCGAAAGACGACAAAATGTCTAGTTGTAGACTGTTACTGTAAGCACTAGTATCCACACGTTCCAGGCGCAGGTGAGGAGCTGGATCCCGGCCACCTGTCTCATGTCATCTCTAATGTTTCTTTTGGGAAAGTTCCAAATTAACGAAAAAAAAAAAAAATCTTTCTCCATCAAATTTATACACGTACGAGGGGATATTGTACGTTCAGTAATAATGCCTTTAAGAAAGAATACGGTATTGAAATTTCATGATACGATGATGGCAGTGTTAAAAGCCTTCTAATGCACGCCATAATATCACGCTGGGAAATGTGTCCTGGGCTCGGCTCTACACCGGAGTTATTTGCCTCTGCTTTGGCATGCACACATTTGCTTTTGTCCAAGAAGGATTTGTAGTCCTAACCAAGGTCTTTTGGCAGGCGAGCGCAGAACACGACGTTTTGATTAAGCACATCTTCTGGGAGTGTAAGATCACGCTGAAAAGCTCTGGGATCTGGGCTTTGAATGGAGTTTTATGTATTAGGACGGAGATGTGTTCAGTGAACACATGCTTTTCGTTCAGAAGCCGACCCACAATTTTTTTTTATTTTTTTTTTTATGGGATCTCCATGAAAGCAGTCCGGATGTTATGTCCAATGGATCAGAGGGAGCTACTGATTACTTACTGACTGAATACTGTGTCCAGTTTTGGGCACCACATTTTAAAAAAGACATCAACAAACTGGAGCAAGTTCAGAGAAGAGCCACCAGAATGGTGTCCGGTCTGCAAACCATGTCCTATGAGGAACGGTTACAGGATCTGGGAATGTTTAGCTTGCAAAAAAGAAGACTGAGAGGAGACTTAATAGCTGTCTACAAATATCTCAAGGGCTGTCACATTGTAGAAGGATCATCTTTATTCTCATTTGCACAGGGAAAGACTAGAAGCAATGGGATGAAACTGAATGGGAGGAGACACAGGTTAGATATTAGAAAAAACTTTTTGACATTGAGGGTGATCAATGAGTGGAACAGGCTGCCACGAGAGGTGGTGAGTTCTCCTTCAATGGAAGTCTTCAAACAGAGGCTGGACAGACATCTGTCTGGGATGATTTAGTGAATCCTGCTTTGAGCAGGGGGTTGGACACGATGACCCTGGAGGTCCCTTCCAGCTCTAAACATTCTATGATTATGATTCTACTTACATTACAATTACTCGTGTCCTGTAGAATGGCGCTGGTTTTCAGGAGCACTGCGTCCTTAGTTGTTCTCTTTCGTTAGAGATCTAATGAATGTTTGGCTTAATGGAGCTAGAGAAGGGAAGAGATGGAAAGCAAGCAGGTGGGAAGGTGTAGTTAAATGTTTGGCTCTGCCATGGAGCACTGAGTGCCTGTACTTGATTTGAACAGTCATTCTGTGCTGACATATTCCCTTTAAAATGAGTTTTTTTAGCGCCCCAAACGACTGTTCCAACCAAGTTCAGCTCCCACCTACTTTCTTTTCTTCTATCGCACCCCCCTCTTCTTTGATTGAGAGCTCTGGCTACATAGAGGCAGGGAAAGGAGGCGATAGATGGAAAACAAGCAGGCGGGAAGGTGTATTTGGTGTGTTTTGTTTGAACAGTCATTTTCTTACTGACAGTTTCCTTTTAAGTTGTGCCCTGGCGGTCTTTTCCCTTTAATCTTGTGATTATATTCAGATGCAGTTGAAGATCGGAGATCTGCCCTCATCTCGTGGCCAGCCACTTTTGTAGCCTCCACACACATCCTAGTCGAGCACAATATTCCTGATGAAATCCCATTCTTCAGCCGGTGTAAAATAATCCCATTCAGCTCTGAATTACACAGACGGCGGATTTGCATCCTCCTTAGAGCTAGTGTGGCTACTTTACCTGACTCCATCCTTCCACCATTTTAACCCCTTTATTGCCAGCTCGTGCCTTCCATTGGCGGAGTAGAATCCGACCCCACCAGATTAAAAGGTTCCTACCGTGCCTCCCCCCATGAGTCAATCCCACAAGTAATTCTGAAATGAAATCATTCTCGGCGTGAGTATAGAAATAAATTGAATAAAAAAGATTCCATTTCTCCTCATATTTATTCAGCCTGATAAATTCAGTGGGCTGCAGCATTAACAGCAGCAGGGGATTCCTTGCTTCTAGCGTTAAATTACTGTCATAATCGCTCAATTATTTCTTCCTTGTACTGTTTAAAATAAAAATCCATCACTTTCCAGTTTTTTTTCCTCCTCTCCCCCCCTAACATTTATTAGGTTGAGTGTTTAGGAAAATCAATTATAGTCAGCCGGGCATGAATTGATGAATGTTCTCAGATTAATTGTCAGTTGTTAAAATGAATGTGTTTCTCTCTTCACCTTTTTTTTTTCCCCTTCCTTTAGAGAGCAGAGGTGGCACAGAGAGAAGCAGAGGCCTTAAAGGAGCAGCTCTCATCAGCGAACACATCCCTCCACCATGCCTCACAGACGCAGAAGCCGCCGGACACGGTGAACATGCACTTTATGATTACGTTTTTATTCTCTATTAATATTCCAGCAGTTTGTTCTCGATACTTGCCACGCAAGATTAAATTGCTCCTTTAAAGGGAATCTGTCAGCAGGATACCACCCCACAAACTACACTGCACATAGCTCTTTTAAAGACAAGTCCAACAATACCATTACATGGCCAGTCCGTTCCTCCCTTACTGAGAAATCAGTGTTTGACTTTATATGCAAATGATGCTGAAGAGCTAAATGTCGATCAGAAGCCTCTGTCACTCCAGCTCTATTCCCTACCCAGCATCACCTCCTCCTGCTTCACTAACTGTTTTTCCTGAAGTCTCACAGCATAGAGGCTGTAAGTAAAGCAGCAAGAGGCAGCACTAGGTGGGTGTAGAGCTGGAGTGACAGAGGCTTCAGATCTGCAAATAGCTTTTCATCCTCTCTGGCATATCGGTTCAAATGCTGATTCCTCAGTAACAGAGGAACGGACTGGCCATGTAGAGGTATAGCTGGACTTGTGTTTGGAAGAGCCACATGTGCATGTATATATAAATTGAGGTATGAAATCCTGCTGACAGAATCCCTTTAAGAGAGCTTTCTTTATAAAGTCCCTTTTACTGCTCCAGGAATAGTTGTAGTTGTTATGCAGTTGCAAGATTGTGACTGCCGGTGTAAAGTTTATGGTGTAATGCTGATTCCGTGCGACCACACGACCATTTAATGTGTATGGTAGTGTCCAAAGTCTACGCTCGTGGCAGATGTCGGGCTAAGTAAGGTTCAGGTATGTTGGATTTCAAGATACCAGATCCTTTTGTCCTCCTACCAGTGTCTGGTAACTCTTCTATTGAGAGTACAAGCTGAGCATGTATACGTACGGGGGAGACAGGATAGTTGTTGACCATGCACTCATTTGGCCCACATCTAATCCTTTTAATGTATAGCTAAATTAAAGGGCGTCAGTCACAGGGTATTTACTACCACAGCTAAGAACAGCATAATGTGCAGTACAGACAGAAACCCTGATTCCAGCGATGTGTCCCTTACTGGGCTGCTTTTTGCAGTTTTGATAAAATCCATGTTTTCTTCTGATTGACAGCCCTCTGGCCATTTATAGTGTACACTTCTAGTGTACACAGAAAGCTGTCAATCAGTGGTGGGGGTGGGGTTATACAGGGCTCAGCATTCAGAGAACTGCTAGATCTGCAGAACTCAAGAATATGGAGGACTACATGGCAGCAGGTTTCATAGTCCTTTAGTGATAACCTCCTGGTGATAAAGCAATAATTGTATCAAAACTACATCAAGTTAACCAGTGTGTGACACATCGCTGGAATCATGGTCTTTGTCCCTACATTATGCTGCTCTCAGATTAGGTGACAAAAGCATGATGACAAATTGCCTTTAATAGTATGCCACAATTTAGGTTGCAAACTAGACCTTAAAGGGGTTGTCTCATTTGGGACAATTATAACATATTGTAAGTGTTTGCCATAAATGTCCAAAACATGAAAGCCCCCCCTTCATGCTTGCTGGGTAATTTTCGGAGCTCCCAGTGACATCAATAGGAATAAATGGAAATGGCAGGGCTCTTTCTGAAAATCGATGTGCATCTAATGCTAATGGCTATTTATGGCATATCTTGTCAATATAAACGTATGAGCTGGCCATGTACATAAGATTAATGATGCATGAATCCGCTTATTGCGGCGGCATCCACCTGCCGTGTATGGGGCTGTCCTAACGCTACCCTCCAATTTCTGGGGGGGAAGCGCAAAGAAACCACCACCAAATAATAATAATAATAAATAATAATAATCTTTATTTATATAGCGCCATCATATTCCGCAGCGCTTTACAGTTTGACAGTTTCAAAACACAAGTCATAAGTCACAACGTTAACAATACAGTAATTAAAGCAAGATAAGACGGCCCTGCTCGTGAGAGCTTACAATCTACAATGAGGTGGGGGAGATACAAAATACAGGTGTGTATATACAATGATGCATTTACAATGATGGTCCAGCCATCTTAAGGGAGTGAGGGATGGATGGAGATAGTGAATGGGCTACACACACACACACACACACTTACACATAGAATGACTTTGATTAGTGAATGTGATAGGCCGCTCTGAACAGATGTGTTTTGAGGGAGCGCCTGAAACCATGCAAATTGTGGATAGTCCTAATTTCTTGGGGTAGAGCATTCCAGAGGATTGGCGCAGCGCGGGAGAAGTCTTGGAGTCGGGAGTGGGAGGTACGGATTAGTGCAGAGGTTAGTCGAAAGTCGTTTGCAGAGCGCAGCAGTCGGTTAGGCCGATAGATAGAAATGAGGGAGGAGATGTAGGGGGGTGCTGCAGTGTGGAGAGCTTTGTGGGTGAGAACAAGTACTTTGAATTGGATCCTATAATGAATGGGCAGCCAGTGTAAGGACTGGCGAAGAGCGGACGCGTCCGAGTACCGATTAGCCAGATGGATAACCCTGGCTGCTGCATTAAGGATGGACTGGAGAGGGGATAGTCGAGTAATGGGGAGGCCAAGTAATAGAGCGTTACAGTAGTCCAGGCGGGAGTGGATCAATGCTACAGTGAGGGTTTTTGTTGTTTCCATGGTGAGAAAAGGGCGGATTCTAGAGATGTTCTTTAGGTGTAGGCGGCAAGAGCGGGCAAGAGATTGTATATGGGAGGTGAAGGAGAGATTGGTGTCAAACATAACACCCAGACAGCGAGCCTGCTGCTGGGGTGTTATTATGGTGCCGCCCACGGAGAGGGAAATGTCAGATTTGGTGAGGTTAGTAGACGGCGGGAGCAGAAGAAGTTCAGTTTTGGAGAGGTTGAGTTTCAGATAGAGAGCAGACATGATGTTGGAGACTGCGGACAGACAGTCGGTGGCGTTCTGTAGTACAGCGGGGGTAAGGTCGGGGGATGACGTGTATAATTGTGTGTCATCAGCATAAAGATGGTACTGAAAGCCAAATCTGCTGATGGTCTGTCCAATTGGGGCGGTGTAGAGAGAGAAGAGAAGGGGGCCAAGGACTGAGCCCTGGGGTACACCGACAGTGAGAGGGAGAGGAGATGAAGTGGAGCCAGAGAACGAAACACTGAAGGAGCGGTCAGAAAGATAGGAGGAGAACCAGGAGAGAACAGTGTCCTTAATACCTAGAGAGTGGAGCCTGGACAGTAGGAGACGGTGGTCAACCGTGTCGAAAGCTGCAGAAAGGTCGAGTAGAATGAGCAGAGAGTGGTCGCCGTTACGTTTTGCTGTCAGAAGGTCATTGGTCACTTTGATGAGTGCAGTTTCAGTCGAATGTAGGGGTCGGAAGCCGGACTGTGAAGGGTCTAGGAGGGAGTGAGTGGAGAGGTAACGGGTGAGGCGGGAGTAGACTAGGCGCTCCAAAAGTTTGGAGATGAAGGGGAGATTGGAGACCGGTCTGTAGTTGTTTGTGCAGGAAGGGTCAAGAGCGGGTTTCAAAGAGATGTCTTGATTTAAAACACATGCATGCACAGCTAAACTGAGTGTGCATATATGTCGGGAGGTCTAGAGGGATAGATGTCAGCCAAACAGACAGATATGAAGTTCTGAAACGTTGAGTATAATGAAAGGCTGCGGTTGTACTTCTCTTTTGCGTTAAAGCGACCATTTACTTTTATATACTGCAGTCAGTGTCCCAGGCCAGTATTTTACACAGTGCACTTGGCTTTACTATATGTCTCACTTCATTTGAGTAAATTCTGAAACTCTCCTGTCTCTTCAGGATCAGACGACGGAGGGATCAGATCGCTCTAATATGGAAGTTGAACTTACCGCAAAGGAGCGTGAAATAGCCCAACTTGTGGAAGATGTGCAGAGGTTACAGGCCAGTCTGACAAAGCTCCGAGAAAACTCCGCTTCTCAAATATCTCAGCTTGAACAGCAGCTAAACACCAAGAACAGCAATCTTAAAGTAAGTGCCATTGACCTGATCCTGGGGGTGCGTAAATCCGCCACTCGCTATTGGACTCTCAACCACTGAGTCCGGATTATAATAGCTGCATCTGCTCTCTGCCGCCCATGCACACTGGATCGGAGAGGTCTGTGGAAAAGGAATGTCCCCATGTTTATTCATGACGGTCAACACACAACGGATAATGAAATCCAAAAAATTATCTTTGTGACCAATTGCTACTGTCCCCTTATTGATCCCTATATGCAGTCTCAGATCAGCCTTAAAGGGAATCTGTCACCAGGTTGTAGGGGCTGAGACACTGATTCCAGCAATGTGTCACTTGCTGGGCTGCTTGCCGTTGTTGTGATACATTCACTGTTTTCTCTGAGTCCTTTATAACCCCGGCCAGGCCACTAAGCTTTATGTGCACATTGTGCGTAGGCAGAAAGCTGCTAATCACTTATGGGGTCGGAGGTAAACAGAGCAGGAAGACAAGATGGCACAAGATACCTAGTCCTGTAGTGATAATCTCATGCTGATAAAATACTGAAACAACAACACACAGCCTAGTAAGTGATATAGCGCAGTGATCAGGCTCCCAGCCCTATAGCACGGTGCTCTCATATTACAGAGTGAAAACCTGATGACAGTTTCCCTTTAAAAATCCAGGCCACGGTAAATCCTATTTTTTTTCAGTTAATTGACCCGTCAGCTGACAGAAGTAGATCCAATAATCTTACATTCATCAGGAGGGATAGCATGTCAGTAAAGAGAATGTGTAATCTGAAAGTGGCCTATTGTCTAAATCAGTTTTTTATGTTATTTTATTTCACATCATGATCTAGATTACAGAAAATATATAGACTGGTATATAAAAAAAATAATAATTTACTGTTAATGCTCTGATCTTACCATTTGTCTGTATGAAGTGGGTTGTAGAGGAGCTGTCACATCATCATCTATTGTGAATGATGGCTCCTTTGTTACCTACTGTGTATAGAACCCTGATGGTTGGTATACTTACTTTGAAAATCCAGGTCATGATGCCTATATAATACTGATATTCAAAGGAGAATGGGCATATAAGTCCAGCTAAACAGTGAGAGAGGTTACGATTCCCAGTGTTAAACTTCCTCCCACCCCACTTGTCTGACAGCTGCAGCTTGTACTGAACAGCATGAGATCTCCGCAACAGATGGGACACTGAGGAGCTGTCAGTCAGACTAGGTGGGAGGAGATTGTGTGTAAACTTTCTGAGATTGATTATACAGCCATTCTGATGGATTTTCAAAGTAAATACACCAGTCTGATCAGGTCTAAGTGATCTATTTAGTATTGTATTCAGTTTGTATTATGAAATTTGGTGTCAAATCAGCTTTAAGGTTACATAAAGTAATTATAGCAAACACAGTATAATCAGTTTTTACATGACTTCTGGTTCTGGAGATCTATACTACATTCTTACATTACTTCTGGTTTTGGAGATCTATGATACATTCCTACATGACTTCTGGTTCTGGAGATCTATACCGTATTACATGACTTCTGGTTCTGGAGATCTATGCTGTATTCTTACATGACTTCTGGTTCTGGAGA
The DNA here is from genome assembly GCA_033576555.1 of Oophaga sylvatica. Lineage (NCBI taxonomy): Eukaryota > Metazoa > Chordata > Amphibia > Anura > Dendrobatidae > Oophaga > Oophaga sylvatica. The sequence goes on from JARQOD010000002.1 coordinate 569,431,609, forward strand.
TCTATACCATATTCTTACATGACTTCTGTTTCTGGAGGTCTATACTATATGCTTACATGACTTCTGGTTCTGGAGATCTATACCATATTCTTACATGACTTCTGGTTCTGGAGATCTATACCATATTCTTACATGACTTCTGGTTCTGGAGATCCATGCTGTATTCTTACATGACTTCTAGCTGTGGATATCTATGCTATATTCTTACACGACTTCTGGCTCTGGAGATCTATACTACATTCTTACATGACTTCTGGTTCTGGAGATCTATGCGTATTACATGACTTCTGGTTCTGGAGATCTATACCGTATTCTTAAATGACTTCTAGTTCTGGAGATCTATGCTGTATTCTTACATGACTTCTGGTTCTGGAGATCTATACCATATTCTTACATGACTTCTGGTTCTGGAGATCTATGCTGTATTCTTACATGACTTCTGGTTCTGGAGATCTATACCATATTCTTACATGACTTCTGGTTCTGGAGGTCTATACCATATTCTTACATGACTTCTGTCTCTGGAGATCTATACCATATTCTTACATGACTTCTGGTTCAGGAGATCTATACCATATTCTTACATGACTTCTGGTTCTGGAGATCTATACTACATTCTTATATGACTTCTGGTTCTGGAGATCTATGCTGTATTCTTACATGGCTTCTGGTTCTGGAGATCTATACTACATTCTTACATTACTTCTGGTTTTGGAGATCTATGATACATTCCTACATGACTTCTGGTTCTGGAGATCTATACCGTATTACATGACTTCTGGTTCTGGAGATCTATGCTGTATTCTTACATGACTTCTGGTTCTGGAGATCTATACCATATTCTTACATGACTTCTGTTTCTGGAGGTCTATACTATATGCTTACATGACTTCTGGTTCTGGAGATCTATACCATATTCTTACATGACTTCTGGTTCTGGAGATCTATACCATATTCTTACATGACTTCTGGTTCTGGAGATCCATGCTGTATTCTTACATGACTTCTAGCTGTGGATATCTATGCTATATTCTTACACGACTTCTGGCTCTGGAGATCTATACTACATTCTTACATGATTTCTGGTTCTGGAGATCTATGCGTATTACATGACTTCTGGTTCTGGAGATCTATACCGTATTCTTAAATGACTTCTAGTTCTGGAGATCTATGCTGTATTCTTACATGACTTCTGGTTCTGGAGATCTATACCATATTCTTACATGACTTCTGGTTCTGGAGATCTATGCTGTATTCTTACATGACTTCTGGTTCTGGAGATCTATACCATATTCTTACATGACTTCTGGTTCTGGAGGTCTATACCATATTCTTACATGACTTCTGTCTCTGGAGATCTATACCATATTCTTACATGACTTCTGGTTCAGGAGATCTATACCATATTCTTACATGACTTCTGGTTCTGGAGATCTATACTACATTCTTATATGACTTCTGGTTCTGGAGATCTATGCTGTATTCTTACATGGCTTCTGGTTCTGGAGATCTATACTACATTCTTGTATGACTTCTGGTTCTGGAGATCTATTCTATATTCTTACATGACTTCTGGCTCTGGAGATCCATGCTGTATTCTTACATGACTTCTGGTTCTGACATGATACCAAATCTACAGTGGAAGGTGCCACCCATAGATAAGAAGTGCAGAGAAAATTGTTAAATAAAAATAAGATTTTTATTGTGATTCAAAATCTAAAAACATACATATATGAAACATATTCAACACAGATAAAGGGAGATTCCAAAAATAAGAAAAAAAGGGGAAAAGAAAGTAAGATATGCCAACGTAATTCACACTGATATATGCACAAATCACAAGTAACCATGAGACACATATATAGCAATGCACTATAGCAAGGCACTAAAAATTCTCAAACATAGGAGCGCCTAGGTATGTAGATGGGACTAATACCCACAATCTATTTAAGGCTGATTGTCTCATGGAAGTTTATGTTATGAGGTATGCTATTTAGCACTTTACCATCACTATCATTCCTCTGGCTGGTTTACATGGGGAAGGTTTCACAAGCTCCATGACACCCTTTTTTTACTACATCTACTATATTATGGGCATTCTAATGACAATGAGAAGGCTTCAATGCTCCTATGTTTGAGAATTTTTAGTGCCTTGCTATAGTGCATTGCTATATATGTGTCTCATGGTTACTTGTGATTTGTGCATATATCAGTGTGAATTACGTTGGCATATCTTACTTTCTTTTCCCCTTTTTTTCTTATTTTTGGAATCTCCCTTTATCTGTGTTGAATATGTTTCATATATGTATGTTTTTAGATTTTGAATCACAATAAAAATCTTATTTTTATTTAACAATTTTCTCTGCACTTCTTATCTATGGGTGGCACCTTCTAGATTTGGTATCATGTCAAGTAATTGAAGTGTCCCCCGCCTGTTGAATATAGGACTATGGGAATAATGACTTCTGGTTCTGTAGATCTATGCTGTATTCTTACATGACTTCTGGTTCTGGAGATCTATACTACATTCTTGTATGACTTCTGGTTCTGGAGATCTATGCTGTATTCTTGCATGACTTCTGGTACTGGAGATCTATACTATATTCTTACATGACTTCTGGTTCTGGAGATCTATACTACATTCTTATATGACTTCTGGTTCTGGAGATCCATGCTGTATTCTTACATGGCTTCTGGTTCTGGAGATCTATACTACATTCTTATATGACTTCTGGCTCTGGAGATCCATGCTGTATTCTTACATGACTTCTGGTTCTGTAGATCTATGCTGTATTCTTACATGGCTTCTGGTTCTGGAGATCTATACTACATTCTTGTATGACTTCTGGTTCTGGAGATCTATGCTGTATTCTTGCATGACTTCTGGTACTGGAGATCTATACTACATTCTTGTATGACTTCTGGTTCTGGAGATCTATACTATATTCTTACATGACTTCTGGCTCTGGAGATCCATGCTGTATTCTTACATGACTTCTGGTTCTGTAGATCTATGCTGTATTCTTACATGACTTCTGGTTCTGGAGATCTATACTACATTCTTGTATGACTTCTGGTTCTGGAGATCTATGCTGTATTCTTGCATGACTTCTGGTACTGGAGATCTATACTATATTCTTACATGACTTCTGGTTCTGGAGATCTATACTACATTCTTATATGACTTCTGGTTCTGGAGATCCATGCTGTATTCTTACATGGCTTCTGGTTCTGGAGATCTATACTACATTCTTATATGACTTCTGGCTCTGGAGATCCATGCTGTATTCTTACATGACTTCTGGTTCTGTAGATCTATGCTGTATTCTTACATGGCTTCTGGTTCTGGAGATCTATACTACATTCTTGTATGACTTCTGGTTCTGGAGATCCATGCTGTATTCTTACATGACTTCTGGTTCTGGAGATCCATGCTGTATTCTTACATGGCTTCTGGTTCTGGAGATCTATACTACATTCTTGTATGACTTCTGGTTCTGGAGATCTATGCTGTATTCTTGCATGACTTCTGGTACTGGAGATCTATACTATATTCTTACATGACTTCTGGTTCTGGAGATCTATACTACATACTTATATGACTTCTGGTTCTGGAGAGCTATACTATATGGTTCTGGAGGATTGGAGAGCCACCATTAACCTTTATTACCCTGGAGAATCCCCTGCTGCAGCACAATGTGCATCTTTACATGCATCTCAGATAATTCCAGACATCAGAGATTGTGCTCAATGAGTCGTCTCTAATAGACCGTGTGTTTTGGAGGCACGCACAAAAGCAAAACCTCTTGATCCCCCTGAATGTTTCATTCTGTCCTGCATGCATCACCACCGCCAGCTTTGCATACGTCCACATCCTTTGATAAATGATGTCACCAAAAATTTGTCTCATGTCAGGAGGATAAAAATAAATTGCTGCCATGACATGCACGCCGGAGCGCAAATGCCAGGACAGCATTATATCAGTATAATAGGGCAGGTGCCACATTACATGTTAAGCACTATATATATTTATATATAATATTTTTCCATAATCATAGCCGCACATAAGCCATCACTAACACATCCCTTCTTCCTATAGCATTAGTAGGAAATCTGATGGACAAGTTGTAAAGGCACCATATAGTCACACTGCATTTCTAGGAACACATAGAAATGGCAAAGAATTTTTTAACAACTTGGTCTGAGGCCGGTTCCATTCAGCCATAATTCAACCAGTGATTACAGTGATCCAAGAAAGTGCTTGGCACTGTTGTTAAGCATCACTTGTAAAGCATCACTTGTAAAGCTATGTCCCTCTGCCGTGGTATTCTGCAGGGGAGTTGTAGTTCTTAAAGGGGTTGCCCAGGTTTCAGAGTATTGTCCGACATTAGCCCATGTGACTGCAGACGTCTAAATCAAGACGGCGAGCAGTGTGCACGTTGTCACGATTCCCCGGTATTGCCGGTGCGAGCTAGAGGTCACCTTGCCTCTCTCCATCAGTGGACATTTGTAGATGAAACGTCCCATGTGCCCTCTATAGAGAGGAGGTTAATATTCTATTTTCAGCTGCAGATGGAAGGAAGAGAGCCACAGTATTCATTACTGATGGGTAGGCGGAGCCCCAGATCAGGATGTTACCTCAGATCAAAAGAGTGATGACTGGCTGGCCCCTCCAGCTCGGGCTCCTCCTACTCAGCTCCAGTCTAAGATTTGAGGTCCAGAGGATGGTCGCTGCTAATGCAGCTCCTCAGAAGATTTTATTATTTTAATATTCGGACAGGAGACTTGGATCACTAGTTGGTCTAGAGGTCTCAGGGGTACCAGCGCTGCTGTACCCCAACCTCTCCCTTGGCGGATCTGTATTTACTCAAAGTCCCTGCAGAATCCTTGCCGGCCCTGGGGGATGAGGAGAGCTTCTCTGGCGGGAACGCAAACCACACGTGCGGTCACTGCGTTCTTCGCCCTGGGGGGAAGCATGGGCACTGCGCCAGAAACCCCTGAGGGTCCCTGTGGCGCCTTGGCTGGTGAGTACTCCACACAAATTTTAATAATAATTATGTGTGAGTGCTTTAGCGTCTGAATGAGCAGCGCTATTACTAATGTCAGTATGCTTCAGCGCTGCTGTGACAGCGTTACTACATGTATGTCAGTATGCTTCAGCGCTGCTGTGACAGCGCTACTACATGTAATGTCAGTATGCTTCAGCGCTGCTGTGACAGCGCTACTACATGTAATGTCAGTATGCTTCAGCGCTGCTGTGACAGCGCTACTACATGTATGTCAGTATGCTTCAGCGCTGCTGTGACAGCGCTACTACATGTAATGTCAGTATGCTTCAGCGCTGCTGTGACAGCGCTACTACATGTAATGTCAGTATGCTTCAGCGCTGCTGTGACAGCGCTACTACATGTATGTCAGTATGCTTCAGCGCTGCTGTGACAGCGCTACTACATGTAATGTCAGTATGCTTCAGCGCTGCTGTGACAGCGCTACTACATGTAATGTCAGTATGCTTCAGCGCTGCTGTGACAGCGCTGTTACAAGTAGATGTGGTGATTTTTTGTCCGCAGGCAGATAGCTGCAGGACAGAGAGGGAGCAGGAGCGGGGAGAGTTCGCGCTCATTATTTGAGCTGGCGGGGGGCGTGGCCTATCTATCCCGGTCTTTTGAGCAGGAAGACGCGCGCTCTGGCGTTTCTCCTGCGACCCCCTCACTGTGGCGGCCATTACTCAGGCTCCTGGGCTCCTCGGACCGCTCCTCTCCTCATAAGACACCACGGCCAGCTGGGTGAGTGCGGATTCCTCACCCCGCAGCGCAGCGATCGCTATCCTGCAGCTGCAGTCTCATCAGAGACATAAAAATTGGCTGGGGCTCACAAATATTATATATTTTGGTGAGTTTGCAATATTAACCCCTCTGAGGGTTATTTCTACCAGTTAAATTTGCTGACTGAATACCGCTGGGGTAACCCTGCTTGGTGGAGCGTTAACCCTTCAGCGTTTAAAAAAAAAAAAAAAAAAAAAAAAACCGCATAGTTTTTTGCTGGTATTACCGCTTTGACCTGCTCATACAGGTGAGACATGTCTGAACAGAGTTCAGATGCCGCGGATCACGTCCCAGTGCCATTGCGGCAATCAGATACGCAGACCTCCACAGCGTCTAGCGCTGCGGTCGACAGCGGTGGAAAATTGGATGATATCGCTCGATCGATTAATAACTTGTCTGACCTTTTAGGTCAATATGTGTCTGCTAATTCCTCTCAGAGGAAGCGACGCAGGCCGTTACCGGCCTCTACACGGAGCGAGTCAGATGTATCTGATATTGGGCAGAGTTCCCCTTTAAATTCGGATGGAGAAATATCCGATTCAGATGCGGACGAGCCGCAGGGGCGTTCCTCTATGACGAAGCGTACGGAGGCATTAATTGAAACCATGAGAGATATACTACAGTTACCGGAGGAGGTAACTAGTCGTCCTGGTAAATCAGCACGCATGTTCCAGGAGTCCCGTGCTTCGCGCACAACATTGCCAACTCTGGATGAGCTTAATGGTGTAATAGAGGAGGAACGTCTATGTCCAGATAAGCGTTTTCATGGAACGCATTTCTTTGATACACTTTATCCTTGCTCTACGGAGTTAAAGGCTAATTGGACTTCTGCTCCTGAAGTGGATGTGTCTTTGTCTCAGCTTAGTAAATCCTCTCTACTCCCTATTAAGGGAAAAGCGAGCTTACAGGAGCCTTTGGATAGAAAGGCAGAATTGGCGGCAAAAGCAAGCTATGAGGCTGCGGGTCATGGATTTCGAGCAGTGCTAGGATCCATGTGTGCTGCTAGAGCTTCTCTAAGCTGGTTGGCACGTCTGAAGACGGAGTTGCAAAATGAATCTCCGTTATCTGAGATACGGGAAACTTGTGAATGGTTAGAAACGGCAGCCTGTTATATCTTTGATGCCGGTCTGGATACGGCATCTCTGCTGGCCAAAGCGCAAGCTTCAGCGGTCACAGTCAGAAGAGCTTTATGGCTCAGACAGTGGGCCGGGGACGCAGTTTCCAAACAAGGGTTGTTGGCCTTACCTTACAAGGGTGGCCATCTTTTTGGATCCGACCTCACAGAGCTGATTTCCAAGGCTAAGGCGAAGGAATCAGCATTACCACAGCGAAGGGCCATGGCCTCGGTGTCCAGTAAGCCTGGTGTTTATAGTGGTCGGCGGTCCTTTCGGGGCCGAGGACGATCTAGTCACTCCTCGTGGGGATCGGGTCGTCCTTCTTTCTCAGGAAAGAAATCCTCTCAGAAAACTCGTACTCCCTGGAAGCAGAGTTTCCGCCAGAACAAGCGGGAACTTGACAAGAAACCCGCAAAGTCGGATTGACGCCAGGGGTCCACTCGAGGATTCTCGAGTGGGGGGTCGCCTGCTTCTTTTCAAGGAGACTTGGATGGCTCGCGTTCCAGATTCCTGGGTAACGCGGATAGTGTCGGCAGGCTATTTCATAGAGTTTGCTTCTCAACCCCCAAATGTTTTTTGTCAATCTCGCGTTCCGTCGGAACCCGAGCTTGTTGTCGCTCTACAGCGAGAGGTCGAATCGCTACTACAAAAGGGTGTAGTGATACCGTTTCCGTCAGAGGACCGAGGGAAAGGTTTTTATTCCAACCTTTTTATAGTTCCCAAAAAGGAGAACAAATTTCGCCCGATTCTGGATCTCAAGCGATTAAACCGGCATGTTCATGCCCGGAAATTTCACATGGAGTCGCTTCGTTCCGTTGTGGCAGCTCTGTCACAGAACGATTTCTGATGTCAATCGACATTCGCGACGCCTATTTGCATATTCCCATCGGAAAGGCTCATCAGCGCTTTCTTCGATTTGCCATAGGTCAGAATCATTACCAGTTCGTGGCTCTGCCGTTCGGCTTAGCCTCAGCGCCAAGGGTCTTTACAAAAATTCTGGCGCCTCTCATGGCAATCCTTCGAAAACAGGGGATTACGATTCTCCCTTATCTGGACGATCTTTTGATCATGGCTTCCTCGGAGGAGGAGGCGTTGACGGCTCGGGATTTGTCTCTTCAGTTTCTGAAGGACTTCGGTTGGCTGGTCAATTGGGAGAAGTCGTCCCTGGAACCATCGAGGACAATCCTCTTTTTGGGAATGCATCTCGACACGTTTCGGTCGGTAGTTTCCCTACCACCAGACAAACAGTCATGTCTTCTTCGACATGTACAGATTATGAGATCCTCAACGGCAATGTCTCTACGGAAGTGTATGCGTCTTCTAGGACTGATGGTGGCGTCCATGGAGGCAATTCCTTTTGCCCAGTTCCACTCCAGGACTCTTCAAAGGTTCATCTTGAGTCGATGGAATCAGTCGCAATCGCTGGATTGCAGTGTCACCATTTCTCGCGCGGTGCGGGATTCTCTAGAATGGTGGTTACGTCCAGGGGCATTCTCCCTGGGGAAGTCTTTCCTCCCTCTGAAGTGGTCAGTCATAACCACCGATGCCAGCCTGACGGGCTGGGGGGTGTTTTGGAACAATCTCTGGATTCAGGGGGTATGGTCATCGGAAGAGTCTGTGCTTCCGATCAACATCCTGGAATTGAGGGCGATTTTCCTTTGCCTCCAACATTGGACGGTCCCTTTGAGCGGTCTGCCAGTCCGTGTGCAGACAGACAATGCGACGGCTGTCGCGTATATCAATCACCAAGGTGGGACAAGGAGTTCCAGACTCATGGTAGAGGTGTCCCGAATTCTGATTTGGGCAGAGGCCAATGTACCAGCCATTTCGGCGATTCACATTCCAGGGGTTCAGAATGTTACAGCGGACTTTCTCAGTCGCAGAAGGATGGATTCCGGGGAATGGAGCCTCCATCCGGATGTGTTTGCACTACTGTGCTCTCGCTGGGGAACCCCCCAAGTGGATTTGATGGCGTCCAGGTTCAATGCCAAGTTACCGACATTCATGTCCAGGTACAAGGATCCGAAGGCGGTGGCGGTGGATGCTCTAGTGGCTCAGTGGGATCAGTTCGAGCTGATCTATGTATTCCCGCCGATATCCTTACTTCCTCTAGTACTGCGTCGGATCAGACTAGAGAGAATTCCAGCTATTTTGATAGCTCCAGACTGGCCAAGAAGGGTGTGGTTCTCGACAATAATGTCGCTGTTGGCGGCACCTCCTTTTCCACTCCCTCTTCAACCGGACTTGTTGACTCAGGGGCCCGTTTGTCATCCGGACTTGATGTCCCTGCGTTTGACGGCGTGGCTCTTGAGACCGAAATCTTGACCCGTAGAGGTTTCTCAGCCGAGGTCATTGCTACCCTTCGTGCTGCAAGATGTCCGGCTACTACTAGGATTTACCACAAGATTTGGGAAACCTTCTTTTCGTGGTGTTTGGGGTCCTCTCGGAACCCGAGAAAATTTTCCATTCCCAACCTGTTGGCTTTTCTACAGCATGGGCTAGACAAGGGTTTGGCAGTAAGCACTCTGAAAGGTCAGATTTCTGCTCTGTCCTTATTGTTTCGGAGAACCATTGCTTCAAATAGAGACGTGCTTTCCTTTTTCCGAGGTATATCTCGTAAGTTTCCGCCGCGGAAGGCACCCGTGTCTCCTTGGCGGCTCAACCTTGTTTTGGAGGCTCTTCAGCATAAACCTTTTGAGCCTATGGTTTCTGCTAGCCTTTCTTTACTTTCTTGGAAGGTGGCTTTCCTTGTTGCAGTCACTTCCTTGAGGAGAGTTTCTGAGTTGGCAGCTCTTTCTTGTTCGCCTCCTTTTCTGGAGTTTTTTCCGGATCGTGTAGTGCTTCGCACTCGGGGTGATTTTTTGCCTAAAGTGGTGTCACAATTTCATGTCAACCAGGATATTGTGTTGCCTTCATTCTGCCCGGATCCGAAGAATGTGAAAGAGCGAGCTTTACACACATTGGATTTAGTGCGGGCCTTGAAGTTTTATCTATCTATTACTCAAGGTTTTCGTAAGACGGACTCCCTGTTTGTGGTTCCAGCAGGTCGTCGGCGTGGTCAACGAGCTTCTAAGGATTCTATAGCTCGTTGGATCCGGTCAGCTATTTTGGAAGCTTACCGTCTTCGGGGTGAATCTTGCCCGATTAAGATTCGAGCCCATTCTACGAGAGCTGTGGCCTCATCGTGGGCTTTTCATCAAGGTGGCTCGGCAGTGCAGCTCTGCCGAGCGGCAACTTGGCGCTCTGTCCACACGTTTACAAAGTTTTATAAAGTGGACGTCAGTGCTTCCGCTGATGCAGCCCTCGGACGTAGGGTCCTGCAGGCAGCTGTAGTTTAAAGTTCTGGATGAACTTGTGTTTAGCGCTGGTTGCGCTTTGTTGTTAAGGTTGTTGGGTTTCTGCCTTTTATTGGTTTTTCCCACCCTTATTTTTGAACTGCTTTGGGACGTCCCATCAGTAATGAATACTGTGGCTCTCTTCCTTCCATCTGCAGCTGAAACACGGATTTTGGTAAGAACTTACCTGTAAAATCCTTTTCAGCGAAGGAAGGAAGAGAGACACAGCACCCTCCCAAGGCAGAAGTGTGTTGATGTTTTCAGATGCAGCGCGACCCTTATCTGATAGCGATTATCTGGGCTGAGGTCAGCGCGCTAAGGCTCTGTTCCAGCATCGCCAGCTCATCGCAGTAGTCAGGTTCCGTGAGTAGTACCTGGAACTCTGTGGTTTTTGGCTTTCTTTGCATGCATAACCTGTATCCTTGTGTTTTTTCTCTGAAGTTCCTTCAGAAGGGGTTATGTTGCTCCGCTGGTGATCTTGGCTCTTTTCCTAAAAGCTTTGGTACGACTGGAGCTGAGTAGGAGGAGCCCGAGCTGGAGGGGCCAGCCAGTCATCACTCTTTTGATCTGAGGTAACATCCTGATCTGGGGCTCCGCCTACCCATCAGTAATGAATACTGTGTCTCTCTTCCTTCCTTCGCTGAAAAGGATTTTACAGGTAAGTTCTTACCAAAATCCGTGTTTTACCAGGTATTTCCAGGCCTCCGTGTCATCCTGTGAGATCTGAATATCCGTTTGTTCAGCTCCATACATCTTGGCATGTGAATGGATCCCAGATGTAGGCTTTCCCCAGCACCATTAAAATCACATTAACAATTGAAATTGGGAATTCATAGTGACATTTGTTTGCTGTAATATGTGCTGTGAGCCTGTGACTCGCAGCTACTCCGCATTGTGCGATTATCAATCATCCTCACCATTGGCAGCTGCCGCTGTAGAGTTACTGAATGTACGGCCGATCATACATCGTCCGTCTGCTGTGGTCTTCGTCCGTCTACTATTTACCATAACCTGGCAGCAGTAGGCTACTTTCCCTGCAGCGCCACCACAGGGGAAATGAAAAATTGCATGGTTCAAGTCCTCCAGTGAGAAGAAATGTTCTTTGTAGGAACTTTGTGCTCTGATTAAGAAATGGAAGTGTTAACAGCGGGACCACCGTCTATAAAACTCAAAATGCCTGAATAAGGTCTTTAAAATGAGCTTTTCTTCAACATAAACCCCTTAATACACGAGGGTTAATCTTCAATCCGCACGTGAAATGGTTGTTTACTGTTATAAAAAAGTATCCTTTTTTTTTTGCTTTTAAGACATGTAGCAGATTTTCTATATTCTTCTTTGAGGCATCCACAGTTTTTTTTTTCCTTAATTGTGATTTTCTTTTTATTTATACAGCAACTTGAAGAAAAACTGAAAGTGCAGGCAGACTATGAAGAAATTAAAAAGGAGCTCAAGTATGTGTCTTAATCTGGTGTATGTGTTGTTGTTGTAAACTGGTTTGTATATTCTGTCTTTTTTCCTTACTTACAGAAGTGCCCCTTCTCATACCCCCACTTGGCCCTTATGAAATAATAAAGCTTATACTCCCCTCCCATGCCGGAGCTGTTCCCGCGGTATCGGCACTCCGTCTGCCTTTCTGTTGTTGTGACGCCGGCGCCCAATTGGCACTGGCGTCACTGTCCCCGCCTCCTGTCGAATTGAGCAGGAAGAGGAAGTGAGAGATCAGCTGCAGCCCGGACTTCCTGTTCATGTTCGGTTTGTCTGAAGGCGGAGACAGTGACGCCGGTGTTGATTGGGAGTTGGTGTCACATGTCACAACAACCACACGTGAGTCTCAGGAGAACGAGTGTCAACACAGCGGGAACGACGCCGACACGGAAGGCGAGTATAGGCTTTATTTTATGGGGTCAGACATTTTAATCAAAAAGCAGTTGTCGTAGTAGTGGACAACCCCTTTAATCAGTGTTCCCCCAAGGATACACCAGGCATAAAGGTCTGATTAGCACCCAACTATTCGAACTCTGACCTATTTGGATGGGTGAGGTGAGGGGGAATAATACTTTATTTAATAGGAGGGGAAAAAAATGGTCTCAATTTTATATTCTATGTACTAGTTGCTTAGACTCCACTCACATACATATACCTCAAAAACACTTATTCCTTAGTATTTTTCTAATGGATGAAGCTCATTTTTTCTATACAGAGCTTGAAATACCCTGCACAAAAATAGATTACGGACTGCCTACAGCCACCACTAGAGGGAGCTTTCTGCATACCGTGTTATTGAGTGTATTATTATAAATAGAATGCAGTGAGCTCCCTCTAGTGGTGGCTGGAGGTATTCAGGTACATTTAAATCTATTTCTAAGTAGACGATTTGAAGGTGTGTATCATAAAGGTATGTTAATAAATTACAGAAATCGGCACAAAAAATGTATACATTGGAGATTCACTTTTACTATTCCCTATTTTGTTATATCTTACATGAAAAACTATTTGTTTTATATAGACAATGTTTTGTTTTTTTTCTATTAAAATGGCCCGCAACATGTATTTTCAGGAAAGCCGTGCGGACATGGGGGTTAATATATAGTGCCTAGGAAAAGCTTATGTTGTACTTACCCTTCCTTACTGTTTTGTACAGGTCAGCTTGTAGCTGACTTGAATATCATCGGCCTCCAGTGTATCATATGCTGTCCGAAAATGTAATATTATCGTCTGCATCTATTTCTCTTTGCCTTTTCCTGGTGTTCTGCCTTCCTCACCAATCCTTCTTCTTTTTATTTGACAAGTGCTTCCTGCAGCCATAAATCATTTTGTTGAAATTACATTGCGAGTGTTGGGAAAACAGTTCCTTCGCTCATAATGTGCAATCACAAAGTTACATTGAAAATGCCGGTGACGGCTGCTGACTGCAGCACAGCGTGCGGACTGTGTGCTCTTATGCATGTCCTATAGCAGAGGCCAGAAGCACAGGGGTTTAGCCTTTATCATTCCTTACCCAATTATTTATATACTGATAATATTTCTATATGTATTCTGTACCCATGTACATTGTATCCGCTCTTACTGGTTCATGTACATTACTGGGATTTACAGTGTGATATACACACAAGGGCCAATTCACTGTATATTTAGTTACATAATTTGCCTGATCTGATTGAATCATCAGGTCAAAATATTGCATTATGTATGACTGGCAATACTATACAAAGAGAGATTTTGTTATGGCAACTGTGAAAGTCATGTTAGACAGGTCCGAACGGCTATATTCAGCCATGACATCCTCTCTTGACTAAGATCATGCTAGTGACTGTTTCCCACTACCGCGATATGATAATGTAAAGCCCCACATTAGATTAATGTCAGCCGCACCCATCAATATTAACTGGTTTGTCCAACAGCATGATGTAGAGCTAGAGAGCCTGGTTCCAACAATGTATCACTTACTAAACTGCTTGGTGCAGTTTTGATCCCTGGTTTCTCTGTTGTAGATGTAGCAGAGCTCTGAATGCAGAGCCCTGTATAACCCCGCCCACACTTCTGTTTGGCAGTTTACAGTGTACACAGTGGTGGGGTTGGGATTACTCAGATTAGCTGATCTGGCTTGCACATCAAACCTAGTCCCGTAGTGATAATCTCCTGGTGATAAATCACTGATTGTATTGAAACTACAGCACACAGTCTAATAAGCGACTCTCAGATTATACAGCCAAAACCTCCTGATTGATCCCTTTCAAGTGTATGGGGACACTGGCCAGCTGATTGTCAGGGAAGATGTATGTATGTTCCAATTCAGACTGTTGATTGCTTTTGTTCTTCTGGAGATAAGCCGCCGGCAGAGAGGTTGGTGGGCTTCTTTTTGACAATGAACACAGGATCGATCAGTTATGGAACACTCCTGTGTATTAAGCATCGTTCAGCCGATAATTATCTAATACGTATGGGGGCCTTACAACTTTGCTGATACAGGTTTTGTGTTTGATGTCTGATGATTGATACTAATGCTGTTGTGTCGATGATGTTGGTAAGGCCAGGGCTGAGCAGCGACTTTAATTTTGTGATGTTAAATGGGAATCTGTCAGCAGGTTTTTGCTATGTAATCTGACCACATCATACTGTAGGGGTTAAAACACAGATTTCAGGGATGCCTCTCTTATCAAGCTGTATGGTTTTGTTTGCTTGCAATGATTGCTTTAGCACCAGGAGCTTATCATTACTGGACACAGCAGAGTGTGCCTCCTTGTCTGGCAACGCCCCCTCCTGTGATATGCAGCTCACTGTCTATGGACATTGTACACGGAGAGCCTGGTTTGGGCGGGGTTACCTTCCTCAGCTCTGCTGTACTGCTAAATCTGTGATTCTTCGCTGGATTCAGCTACTCTTTGCCTGCATTACGCTGCTCTCAGATGAGGTAGCAAAAACCTGCTGACAGATTTCCTTTAAATTGCATGCACATTGTATGACAAAAAAATTGTTAAAAAACACGCATAACTTGTCTGTGACTTGCTGTTCCCATGAATCTTTCATAATGCAGTTTCATTGTGAGTGATATACAATTTAAGATGTGAAACACCCATTATTCTACTAAAAAGGAAAAAAAAAGCAATTGAATTGCAATCATTCAATTTAACGGGCGTCGATGTCACAAAAAGACTCAGAACCTTGGTGTGGCCAAACAGTTCAGTGAATCTTCCCACCTGCCCATTTTCCATTATTTCCACCTTCATTTTGCTTGATTGACAGTTTTTGGCATTACAGAAGCCAGAAAAGAGTGGAGACCGATGGACATAAAGTCCAGTGCGTGGGAAGGTGCACTGAACTGTGTGCCAACGCCAATGGTGCACCAAGCGTCTGTGCTTGGTTTGAGCAGTCATTTTGACTCCCTTTATATTGAACGCTATTCTGGAATAGTCTGGAACCAAAATTCCAGCAGGGTTGGATTTTTCACGACTCTTGCGCTCCTATTACATTGCATGTAATCACAATCAGAACTTGGGATCTTGGAGCTGTGAATTTGTAGGTCACGTTCTCCGGAGTATTGCTGCTGTCTGCCGGATGTGGCTTTTATTTCATAATGAATTGATCTGCTGATTTTTTTATGAGTTCTGCTCCAGCCAACAAAATTCCTGCTCGTTGTGTGCAGGCGACAAGTGCGCTGTAATCTGATGCACAGGAAATGTAGACGCTGAATAATCCAGATATTTATTGCCGTTTTAATTTGCAATATTTTGGAAATCCATTAACAATCCATGTATTACTTCACAGTCTGGTTCCTTCGTGTATCCTTTAAAAGAAATTTATCGAGAGAAAAAAACAACCCCATATCAGTGTTATTTAACCACGACTCTCATGCAAATCCAGCTCGCTCGCAGCTACACTAAGAAATGTATACACTTTCTGACAGCTTCAAATGTTATATCCTTATTAACATTTAATTTTATGCCGCGATGTGGGCTGCTGGGAACGAGATATGCATTATTTAAATGACCCATAAGAAAGATGTATTTTATCTAGGGATAGATTGGGCTTCTGATTCATTATCTGATTATTGCGCTGCGAAGCAAGTCGAGGAAGTTACCTGGAGTTGTTTTCCTGCGATGTTGACAGCCGGACAGCTCACGTTACTGCTTTTTCCTAGATATGGAAGCCTAAGCGGTAACCTTTCTCTTTTGATTTTTGCAGCATTCTGAAATCCATGGAGTTTGCCCAATCCGAAGGATCAAGTGCACAGGTACGGTCCGTGCTGCAAAGGTCATTTATTCTGCTCGCTTACTGCGCTTTATAGACATTGTCATCACTGTCCCCATTGGGGCTCACAATCTACAGTTCCCTATCAATATGTCTGTGGAGTTTGGGAGGAACCTGGAGGATACCCACACAAACACGGGGAGAACATAGAAACTCCTGGGAGATGTTGTCCTTCCTGATCTGAAACCAGCACCCAGCACTATAAAGCGACAGTGCTATTTTCTGGTATCTTGTATTGCGCAAAGACAGTTTATTAATCCATCATCATCTGGGTTTTGGTTTTTTTTTTATTATTCTGATACTTCTTATCCTTTTATACTTACTTTATGTCTTCTGCTTGTATTGAAGCTGTGACAGCTATGCCATATTATTGTTCAATGGATACAGATCCCTTTCACTTTAATAATGTCTGGAAGGTTTTAAACATTTTTAACCACAAAACTAACCCTGCAGACTGTGCTTTTTATTCTGACTTAATAATAATAGAGCCTTAGTAGTATATAGCAAAGTTATTTCCTTGCTGATCAGCCACCTGTAACATTGCATTTTAGCATCGGTATCATGACAAATGTACAAATTATATATATAGTTTCATATTTTACATGCATATATACATGTATGTAAAGTATAAAAAAATATATAATTTGTACATTTGTCAGGATACTATGTTTTTAAAGTGCAATGTTACAGTTGTCGAACTTTAGCATTTGTATCCTATATATGTGTGTTTGTGTGTGTGTGTTATATATTATATATATATATATATATATATATATATATATATATAAAGCAAAAGAGGCAGCACAAGCAAAGACAAAATGCAGTTGGTAGGTGCCTACCTGCAGATTACAGCCCAGTAACCTAATAAATATAAAGGCAAAAAAATCAGGCAATACACTGTAGGAATATCAAAAAAGTGAACACGCTTGACAAAGGATATTTGGAGTCGAAACGTTGCTTTTTTGCACCCGTGGCAAATTAAGAGTTTGTTCGCTTCTTTGATACTCCTATTGTTTGCTGCCTGATTTTTTTTTCTTATATACCGTAAGTATAATATATATAATAAAAAATCAGGCAGCACACGAAAGGAGTATCAAAGAAGCGAACTAACTCTTAATTTGCCGCGGGTGCAAAAAAGCAACGTTTCGGCTCCAAATATCCTTTGTAAAGCCTGTTCACTTTTTTGATAAAACACTTAAATATATATTAAAAAAAAGTTTAAAAAAAACAATATATATAATGTTCTATTCTTGAAGTAGTCAATAATCCCCCTATATTCTCTCATTCAGGATGCATCAAAACCATTGGAGGTTCTGTTACTGGAGAAGAACCGCTCGCTGCAGTCCGAGAACGCCACGCTGCGTATTTCCAACAGCGACCTGAGCGGTAAGTTTGTTTTGCTGACTTCAGTAAGTGACAAAAATGAATGTGCAGTGGAAAGCGCTGTAAAGAGACACCTGACAGCAAGATTAATGATCAACAGAATCCTCCAGTATTGTCTGACTTGTAAGGAGTGCGAGCAGGAGAATAGAATACATCTCCAGGACCTCCGTGCCATTGTGTTAAAGGAAAAAAAAAAGACTAATTACCTTAGAAAATAGCAGTTATGTAAGCCGGTATAGAGCAACATTACAAGTGTTTTCTCCTCTGCCATAGGAGGAGAGGTGGGATGATAAGAAAGGAGCGCCTGACGGTATAGTGCTGACGCTTCTCATTGGTCTGATTGATAATCCTAATTACCCGAGTCAGGGAGATTCTACGATGACGACTATATGGTTATGTTCTTCTAGACGTGCGGTGTCATTGGAGGATTGGTAGCGCTTTCTGTAAACCATGTAATGACCCGGATCACTAATACATTGCGATGTTGGTTTTCTCCCGACCGCGGCGTGCGGCTGCTCTCAGGTGTAAATGTTTGCTGTGGGGCCACACATTGACTTGATTTGTATGCTATATAAGACCACGGCTAGGCCGGCCGATCACCACGTCACCTTTGTGCGTTAGAGAAGTGAAGTGCAATCATTTGTCATAGGTGTTCTCCAGGCTGCAACAAACTGTACAAGAAAGGTACAAACATGAAATGCATGTTGTTTGTTTTGGGGGCCTAGTTTGGCTTACTGAAAATTCAATTTAAAAACCTAATTGGCCCTTTTTGAAAAAATACAAAAAAAAAAATTAAGAAAAAAAATATGCACTTTTTCACTTTGTGGGGCAAACATTGCGTTTTTATCTTGGTTTTTCCCTTTTTAATCCCCCATAATGCATTATGTTTGACCTTTCTTGTAGGGTCAGCCAGGAGAAAAGGGAAAGACCAGCATGAAACTCAGCGTCCTGCAACCTTGCCGGCCTCCCCTCCCTCTCAGTTGCTCCGCAACGCAGGGGAGCAGGCGTCCAATACTAATGGTACACACCAGTTCTCACCAACGGGTTTAAACCAAGACTTTTTCAGCTCATCTATTGCAAGCCCTTCTTTACCCTTGGCCTCCACGGGAAAATTTGCACTAAATTCTCTTCTCCAGCGACAGCTTATGCAGTCCTTCTACTCCAAGGCAATGCAGGAAGCGGGAAGCACAAGCATGCTTTTTTCAACAGGTCACTTCAGCACAAACTCCATATCTTCCCAAAGTCCATTACAACAGCCAAGTCCGGATGTAAACGGCATGGCTCCTTCACCAAGCCAGTCAGAGAGCGCCGGGAGCGTCTCGGAAGGCGAAGAAATAGACACTGCAGAAATTGCACGCCAAGTAAAAGAGCAGTTGATCAAGCACAATATTGGGCAGCGTATTTTTGGACACTATGTACTGGGACTATCGCAAGGGTCTGTGAGCGAGATACTGGCCAGACCCAAACCATGGAATAAACTGACTGTACGAGGCAAGGAGCCTTTCCACAAGATGAAGCAATTCCTCTCCGATGAGCAGAACATCCTCGCCCTGCGGAGCATACAAGGCCGACAAAGAGGTGAGCGCTCTCTTCCTATAGTTTGTATTGTCTTCCCGATCACCTCCACACCTCACACGTCCACCACGCTTCATTTTATAGCCATCATCTCCATTTCCTGACACTAATATCTCATGTTTAGTCAGTGGGTGCCGAGCTGTGCCACACATATGTATTCTGATTATTCCACGTATCCAAATCCAGGAGCCAGACTAACGTTATATAATCCAGAATGTTGTATACCGACAGACTGATATTAAATATTAATGCTGTGAAATAGTAATGGCCCATAATTACTCAGGAAAATAGCTAAAATAATGAATAAATAAATAAATAAATAGCTACTCACAAGAAAAAAAAAAATATTTTTTTTTTCATATCTGGTCCTACGTTTTCGAGTCCTTCGTCAGTGCTTTGTCCCCATTGAAATAATTTGGTATCGTTGCCGTTTTGTCTTGTGGTTGTTTTTGGAGGAGCATCTTTAGGATAGAACTATACAAAACTATAATGTGGCACACTGTGTACGGCATCACGTGTGCACGCAACGTACCGTAATTATATGCCTGAGCGTCTCGTATGAAGACTTCCACCTACAGATGTCTCTTCCTTTACTTTTCCACTTGCTTTAAGTTGTTGTCCATCTTTGGGGACATTTTTTTTTCTACTTAAAAGCATGTATTTGGGTCTGAAAAAAAATGGCACCGTTTGGCTTTTCAAGGCTCTTTGTGTCCCTCCGTATTCAACTTTGATGTGGTCTGTGGTCACAAAACAGCTGAGAGTATCTCCGAAAAAGACTACAGTTGCCAGCACCCTATCAGACCTTTACAGATGGCTGATTGGAAGCGAATGGTGCAACATTTTTAATGAAACCCAATTGCTTAAATGATTTTAGCCCCAATTACCTGCATTTATGTAAGACAAAAACAATCCTTATAAGGTATTTTTAGGTGATTGGGAAAGATGACAAGTTTACAGCTTAAAACCACTTCTGCGTAGCTCACACTGCCCTACAGAGTAACACAAAAGTTTTATAAAGCTGATCCTCTACTTGGGATAGGTCTCAAGCTGAGAGGGAAGGTGAGGACGGCCACATCTGTACTTTCCGTGTAGGTGGTGCACGGTCATCAGTATGTCATGGGTTGTTGTTTTAGTGTGTTTTCCAAACTTGGTAGGTACAGTCTACCCTAATGTCCCAATTTTCCCTGTGAGGGATCTCGGACGGTGAGAAATTTGCAAGTGGCCGTAAACTACTGACCTGGTTAATGGACCAGAGTCCCGCGAATGGATCTGCCCAGCTCTCCTTACCATACTATATATTTGTTTATGCTATAAAACACAAAAAGGAAGAAATAAATAATCGTCCATTTCATAGGCAGTGGTAACTAGTTTTAATGAAGCTCTTTAATCCATCTCTATGTGACTGCAGGCTTCTGAATCCTTACATCGTGTACACTGCATGCTGTCAGGATTCTCCGGTGAGAGTGGGTGGTCATGTGACCACAAGTATGCGATTTGCATACTTTTGGCCACATTCCGACTAAACCTGCTCGCCTTACTTAATACGTCTAGTTGACATGTGACCACACGTACGTCGTACCAGCAACCCCGGAGAATCCTGACTGTGTACTGTGCGCATGCTGTGAGGAATCAGAAGTCTGCGATCACATAGCGTGACATAGATTTTCATCCCACACATAGACAACTCCTTTAAAGAGTCCAATCCAAATAATATGTCCCTGATCCATAGAGGGTAAAAAGAGTCGGCAAAGCAGTTTTCTATCTTTAAGTTAAGCTTCAGTCCTGTGTTTCTATTTTGTATGCTTTATGCTCTTTGTCCCCCGCACTGGCTTATGTCCGCTGCACAGTGTAAAATGCCTTTTCTCTGTGATTATCTCCCACATTTTGCTATGATTAGACTCGCATGAACGGTTCTTGCGTTTTAGGACCACATGTGCTTTGTGTCGGGTCGCTCACCCTACACTGCTGCAGCCATTGTAGCATGTCTGTCGCTATGAATTGGATCAGGACGGTTATATCTGCTACTTGGCAGAATATTGCGGCTTGTGATGACCCCCAAAAATTACTATCGGCCATGGCTGACAATGTGTCATAAGACGCCCGCCATTAAGCTGATGTGCCTTACTTTTAGCACCACACACTTGCACACATCCAGTTTATACACTTTAGCACTGTCGGTGCTTCTGTTCATCGAGTTATATTTTAGGCTTAGTATGCGAGGCTTCCTAATGCGAGCCGATGACACGTCTCTGGGACGAGTAAGTGAATCCGCACAGGATACAGGAGCCCGAGAGTCCAAAGTCACAGTGATACTCAATTGTACAGGTATTTTCTGCCTCTGCGGTATTTGGCACCCTGGTTATCTGGCTTCTGGATTTGTCCAACTCTGTAACGATGATGGATAATACTGACACAATCTATCCTACAGATGTAGCAGAGCCCAATCCCACTTTTCTTAGTGCAGTGAAAATTTAGTTTAAGTATGGAAAACCTTAGTGGCATCCAACTATGATAAGGTGTATCCGATGGCAAGGTCAGCTCTGCTGCATCTGTATAGATGTCCTTCCATGCTGACTTGCTGGGTTAGAGGAATAAAGGTGGCCATACATTGTTCAGCTGGCAGCTCTGCCTGTTTCCCCACAATGGGGAGAAGGGTGCAGGATGTAGGAAAAACTTCTGTCAGTGGTTTATCTACCCTGGGAGCAAAAACATTGTTAAAATACAAGTGTCTGATCCTTCTTTCCCCTGACATCGGCCATTGTAGGAGAGTCGTGCCCCCTATACACATTAAATCGCCGACTGCCCCCGCTGATATCTGTCAGAACGGCCACATTTTTCTAATGAGTGGGGTCACCTTAAAGGGAGGCGATCATCAGAAAATGACCTATTGTTTTATGCAGGTTTTATTGTTAAATGTATATCTAAAAAAAAAAATTTGGATTTTTATTGGTAAAATCACAGTCTGTATTATAAATTAGAATGTTGCTATTTTAACACTGGACACTGGGGATTTTTTTTTTTTTTTTTTAACTTCCAGGTGTTTCAGGAAACAACACATGTACATAGCCACAATGGACAGACTCTGACCCTATGATTTGTATTGTAGCATCTAATGAGCATGTGCAAAGGACATTGTGAGGGAGGGGCAGGGTCAGGTGTGATTTCGCCTATTGTGATTGGTGGGTCCTGTGTTGTTGGCTGTGCATAGTGGTGTTAACTGTGATTGTAACCCTGCCTCTGATGATAAGGAACCTGCTGAAAACTCTTCCTTAAAGGACAAGAATCATAAATATAAAAAAGCCACAGTGGCCAGTGAATATTACAAACTACTACTTAATTGTGTGTGTGTATATATATATATGTATGTGTATATACAGTATATATATATGTATGTGTATATATATATATGTGTGTGTATATGTATGTGTGTGTATATATATATATATTATATATATATATATAATATACATGTATATGTGCATGTTTGTGTATATATATGCAAAAAAGGGGGCAGAACACCCAAAATAGTGAAAAAATAAGGATCCTTTGTTCTCCAATACTAGCTACGTTTTCGGCTCGCTATATGATCAATCTATGAAAGACTCCATACTTTTCACTATGTTGGATGTGCTGCTTCCTTTTTTTTTTATGTCTTTGATAGGAAGCTTTGCCAGTTTTATTGGTTGAGCTTTGCACCGAATTAGGCCGTGCTGGTGTTTTTCTGGATTTTTATATTTTTTATTATTATTTTTTGAATGTGTGGAAAAAAGTTTTAATTGTTTATTTTTATCAACTAACAAAATGTAAAGTGAATGAACAAAAGAGAAATTAGATCAAAGCTCTTTTTGGTGTGACCATCCTTTGCCTTTGGAACCGCATCACTTCTTCTAGCTACACTTGTACATAGTGGAGGATCTATGCAGGGAGGTTGCTCCAAACATCTTGGCGAAACTCACCACAGATCTTCTGTAGATGGAGGCTTGTGCAAATCCTTCTGTCTCTTCATGTAATCCCAGACAGACTCCAATGTGATCAGGGCACTGTCATTATTAGATTTCTCTTTAGTTCATTCACTTTGCATTTTGCTGATTGATAAAACTAAACCATTAGCACTCCTATTTTGAAAGCATTCTTACGTTGCGGCATTTTCCACACCTGCCTACAACTTTTGCACAGTACTGTACGTGTAACACAAAATCCTGATTCATGCAATAGGTCATTATCTGATGGTAGCTTCCCTTTAATCGAAACCTGAAGTTAGATTTTACTTCCTAAACCACCCCATATGAATAAAATGTAGTCTCTGGCTGCTGTGGACAAGAGGATCACTTTTGGATAGAGGGATCGAGCGTGTTCCCCATGCTTATACCATGCTGTGTATATAACATGCCTTTATAGAGGACTCCTCAGTGTCTGTGGGTAATTTCTCCACCATCTATCCACCAACATAAGATTTTCCATCACTTCATGTACTTTGGCCCATGACATTACAAGGCTGACATCCTCCCGATTGTTTTGTTCTTACCAAACTTGTTTTTCAACAGAGAATCCAGGCCAGAACCTGAACAGACTATTTCAGGAAGTACCGAAAAGAAGAAATGGGTCTGAAGGTACGTGACAAGCAGGTGTCTCTGTGTTTGTAGCCAGCCGTTCTGCTTTCACTCTGCTCTGTGTAGTCAGACTGTGGCATTTGATTCTGGCCTGGAATCTGATAGAAAAACAGCTGTAGTAAGTATAAAACACGGGCGCGCCCACCGGAGAGTTAGGTATCAGGACACTTATAAGGCGACCTTTATTCTAGGTCAGAACAATAGCCATGGAGCGAGAAAGAGAAGTAAAAAGAACAAGGCATCGAAGATGTTTCTCTGTTTTGCTAGATTGTGTTGTATCAGGTCAAAATGTTCCAATTATGAAATCTCTTGCATAATTCTAATCTCATTACATTAAGGCTATGTGCACACGTTGCAGAATTACCGCGGAAATTTCCGCGGCAATCCCGCACCTTCCTGCCGCGGGAAATACGCATTTCATAGGAATGCGTATTCCCGCCAGAAACTAGCGTTTTGCAAGCATAATTATCTTGCAGAATGCTAGCGTTTTCCAAGCGATCTGTAGCATCGCTTGGAAAACTGATTGACCGGTTGGTCACACGAGTCAAACATAGTGTTTGACACGTGTGACCAACTTTTTACTATTGTTGCTGCCATTGTCGCATCAATAGTAGAAAGATCTAATGTTAAAAATAATAATAAAAAATAAAAATCGTGCTATTCTCACCTTCCGGCGGCTCCCGCACCCTTCTTGGTCCTCAGCGACGCTCCCGGCCAATCCCGTTCCCAGGCGTCCTTTGCGACAATGACCCCAGATGAAGTAGCATCACGCGAGACCGCTACGTCATCTGGGGTCATTGTCGCTAAGGACGCCTGGGAACGGGATTGGCGGGGAGCGTCGCTGAGAGATGGGAAGGCTGCGGGGGCCACCGGAAGGTGAGAATATCACTATTTTTTATTTTAATTATTGTTTTAACAGGGATATAGTACCCAGGGCCTGGAGGAGAGTCTCCTCTCCTCGAGACCCTGGGTACCATCCGCACATGAACCGCTTTCTTTGCGCATGGTGGGCATAGCCACATGCGGAAAGTAAGCGGTTCAATGCATTCCTATGGCGGCGGCATCGCCGCGATTCCGCAAAAAGAATGAGCATGCTGCGTATTTTTCCATGATGCGATTTGGCCGCGGAAAAGCACGCAGCATGTGCACAGCATTGCGGAATCCCATAGAATATAATGATTTGCGTTCAGTAAGCGTTTTCGTCGTGAAAAAACACGGCAAAAACGCTAACAATCCGCAACGTGTGCACATAGCCTTATAGTAATTTGCTATATAAAGGGTTAAAGGAAATAATTGATGAAGGTAAGCCAGAAATCTCTCTCAGATTGTCAATCTGCAGTATTTTTTTTTGCATATGCTTGAACCAAACAGTCTTGTTCAAATCCTGCAGTGAACACAGGTTAATCTCTATTGATCCCTTCAATTTTTAGCGCTAGGGATTGGCTAAGGAATGAGACATAGTCAAGGATGTGTGTCCAGTCTCTTTCTTCCAAATTTAGATGGGGGGTTGTGGAAGGTTCCTGCTGCAGCCAATTGTCTTGTGGCCACAAAGGACAGTGAAAGGGAAAGGGAGATTTCTGCTGCAGTCAGTTGTCTTATTGCCACACACAGGAAAGTGAAGGGGCATGAAGAGGTTTCTGCTGCAGCCAGTTGTCTTATTGCCACACACAGGAAAGTGAAGAGGAGTGTGGAGGTTTCTGCTGCAGCCAGTTGTCTTATTGCCACACACAGGAAAGTGAAGGGGCATGGAGAGGTTTCTGCTGCAGCCAGTTGTCTTATTGCCACACACAGGAAAGTGAAGGGGCGTGGAGAGGTTTCTGCTGCAGCC
>JARQOD010000002.1:569457127-569500740 GCA_033576555.1 Oophaga sylvatica
GCAGTGAACACAGGTTAATCTCTATTGATCCCTTCAATTTTTAGCGCTAGGGATTGGCTAAGGAATGAGACATAGTCAAGGATGTGTGTCCAGTCTCTTTCTTCCAAATTTAGACGGGGGGTTGTGGAAGGTTCCTGCTGCAGCCAATTGTCTTGTGGCCACAAAGGACAGTGAAAGGGAAAGGGAGATTTCTGCTGCAGTCAGTTGTCTTATTGCCACACACAGGAAAGTGAAGGGGCATGAAGAGGTTTCTGCTGCAGCCAGTTGTCTTATTGCCACACACAGGAAAGTGAAGAGGAGTGTGGAGGTTTCTGCTGCAGCCAGTTGTCTTATTGCCACACACAGGAAAGTGAAGGGGCATGGAGAGGTTTCTGCTGCAGCCAGTTGTCTTATTGCCACACACAGGAAAGTGAAGGGGCGTGGAGAGGTTTCTGCTGCAGCCAGTTGTCTTATTTCCACACACAGGAAATTTAAAGGGGGCGTGGAGAGGTTTCTGCTGCAGCCAGTTGTCTTATTTCCACACACAGGAAAGTGGAGTGTGGAGGTTTCTGCTGCAGCCAGTTGTCTTATTGCCACAACAGGAAAGTGAAGAGGAGTGTGGAGGTTTCTGCTGCAGCCAGTTGTCTTATTGCCACACACAGGAAAGTGAAGAGGAGTGTGGAGGTTTCTGCTGCAGCAGTTGTCTTATTGCCACACACAGGAAAGTGAAGAGGAGTGTGGAGGTTTCTGCTGCAGCCAGTTGTCTTACAGTCACACCCTGGTCAGTGAAGTGGAAGGGGAGATTTTTGCTCCCTCCAGCTGTCATAGCACCACATACAGAGGAAGAGGAGGAGTAAATTTTTTATATTTCTCAATTTTAAAGGGGATCTGTCACCACATTTGACATATCTAAACTACCTACCTGTATGCCTCATATCAGATGCCTTGTTGTTGATAAATCATCTTTTATCACTTTATGTTAAAGACCTCTTCCAGGCTCTGGGCTGGAAGATAACTCTGCCCCAGAGATTATTCTACATGAAGGAGAGTTACCAGTGTGATGTGTAATGGTTACCAGTGTGATGTGTAATGGTTACCAGTGTGATGACTGATCTGACACATCTGTAGGTTCCTCTCAGCTTCCAGCTCACAGGCAGACTGGGTTGTAATATTGCTGCAATACAGCAGAGCTCAGAAAAAAGCAAAAAATGTGTTTGCAAGAAGACAAATTTCATTTCTCCTGCTCTGTGTTGGTTACTTGTCTCACACTGGTAACTCCCTTCATGTAGAATAATCTCTGGGGGCAGAGTTATCTTCCAGGCAGCGTCCTCCCCAGAGCCTGGAAGAGGTCATTTATATAAAGTGCTAAAAGATGATTTCTCAGTAACAAGGCATCTGATAGGAGCCACACAGGTATTACTCTCCTCAGCATTCTGTAACCTGTATGCCCATATTAATAGTTTAGATAGGTCAAATGTGCTGACAGATTCCATTTTAACTAATAGGAAACAAAAGGAAAGGAGGAGATTGAGAGGAGAGGATTTTTCTTTTAGTATTTTTTGTGTGTTTATTGTTCCTTTAATTTAGGGAAATCACAAAGATTTATTTTGATTGTTGGAACATTGATTTGTGTTTCCATCCAAGCAAGTAAATGTAACTCTCAGTTCTGCTATACTGTCTGGGACGTCATTTGGTTGCAAATGAAATTGACAACATTCATTTAATTATCACCCCCTGTGGGTTAATTATGTCTATTGTCAGTGGCACAGTAATATGGGTGCTGAGGTTTCAGTTACATATGGATCCTGGTGCTTGAGGGGGCCACATTAGAGGAAAGCGGCATTATAAATGGCCGATGGCGGTGGTAAAAATAATCCTGATCCAGAGTTTACATTGGGGCCTTCGAGCCTTTTAAACCTCACTTTGTTTTATGTGCACATGTTCTCGAGTATCCTGTTGATGTTGCAGGGTTCTCGTAGAGAAACGCTGGTGATAGAATGAATGAATGAATGCTGCGGGTGTATTCTGCGCTGTACGGGGCAGATATATTCTGCCTATAGATTCTCTGCTGGATGTCATATTTCCGTAGTGAAAGACCTTCCCGCAATAATTCCAGCGTTATCTCCTACGTATTCAGTTCAAAGCATAGAATTAATTTTCCGTCTGCTTGTCATAGCACTGCCCTATGCAGCGGATGCTTTTTACATTCAGTTAATGTGCTGACAATACAGTAACATTAAGAAATATGTGAAAGCCACAATAAGCTGTAATTTAAATATGTGTTTGTCAGCACTCTCCTCGCAGATAACTGCTTGGGTAAATGTTATATGCTCGTCCTCCCCTGATAATGTGCCCATTTGTTAATGATAAAAACTCAGAAGGCGCTGATATATCATTTACAATTAGCTGGATTTTTATTACAAACGACCAATTACAAACATCAGTGTTTACCTTAATGGGGTTATCCGGGACCTCAGAATTAATGGCCTGTCCTTAGATAGACCATCAATGTTAGAGGGGTGGGAGTCAGACTCTAGGTGTACTCCTGCTGATTAGTAGTTTAAAGGGCCAGAACACCATATACCTTCCATTGTTTACCAGACAGTGCTATATGTCCACTAGTGGTTGTGCCTGGTATTACATCTGGTAATGAATGGGAAGTTGTAAGTTTTAACCCCAGGCACAGCCATGGCTAGAAGTATGGAGCTGTACCTGTACTCCAATGAGCCATGTGGCCCTCTAAACAGTTGATCGATTGGGGAACTTAAAGAAAGACCCCCCTAATTTAATACTGATAGTTTATTCTTTGGATAGGCCATCTATTTCAAGTCCCTGTAGGCCCCTTTAAGTATGGAAATCTAGAGCAGCTTTCTGTGTCACCTCGACAGAGCAGTTATGTTCTTACCGCTCTTGCTCTGGTGACAGGGTGTCACTGCCGATGTCGTGTTGATTGACAGCCGGCTCAGCCTAACACAGTGAACATCCGGCTGTCAATCAATATGATGTCAGCAGTGATGCACATTGACAGAGCAGCAGAAAAGGAACTTCTGCTCTATCAACATGACGTCACCGAAAGCAGTGACGTCACAGGAAGCAGGAGAATCGCCGGTAGGGAAGGTCCGTCCTGACACCTTGTATACATAGAGAGCGCTGTATGGAAATGCATGTATGTATATACACACCCACAAATGGCCAGACATCATAGTGTTTAGATTGTAGCATAGTCTAACTTCTGGGGTGCTAATTTAAAGGGAGTCTTGTCAGTATAAAATAACTGTTGGAACCAAGCACTGACACTCGGAGCACCCCCAGCGTGGCCGAGCAGCTCAATGTACCTTCCCCACCTTCTTATTTTGCATCTATTTCCACTCTCCTCATCCTTGATTGACAGCTCTGGCTGTAAAAAAAAAAAAGTCACAAAAGGCTAAAAATACAAAGAAACAAGTAGGTGTAAGGTGCACTGAACTGTTGGCTACACCGAGGGTGCACAGAGCGCTTGTGCTTGGTTTGTACAGTCATTTTCTGCTGATAGAAACCTTCAATTATTTCAATTTAGGTTTAGATCCTATTAATATGCATTGGGTTTTTAGTAGTCTATAGCTAGGTAGTCCCGACTAGTCTGATATTGGGCCGGTGCACCCCATAAAGCCGACATTAGTGGCAACCCTAGACATTATACCTGCCAGGCTACTGGTTGGCGTTGGTCTGAGCAGAGTAACAGAGGTAGATTGTGTGAAGTGCCTGAAATGATCCCACTGTTGGTCCGCTCCCATGTCTGCGAGTCAGCGCTATCCGCACTACAAGTTACGTGATGCACTGACTCCTATGCATGTCGTCCGTCTGTACAAACCACACGATTAGTGCTGCACCTTGGCGCTGCCGTGCCAGGAGGATCTACGATTACACCTCATTAGCATTTCTAGCAGCGTCTAAACCAGTCATGGCTAAAAATAGTTTTGACTTGATCGAAACTTGGCAAACAAATTTTCCAGTCTGGCCAAATATCCTGCATTTGTTGATGTGTTCAATATCCTGTTTCCAACAAACTTCAGTTTGGAGAGAGAAAAAGCACTTAGGCGGTAATCGACTCCGCGTGATTGACAGCTCTCTTATAAAGTTATGGCAGGGTGATTTGTATGCGGCTCAGATTGTATAAAGTATGGCCTTACTGCACATGACGGAAAGTGAGGAGTGATGTTCCACAGGACAAAGAATTAGGTGGTAATTCATAGACATTTACTGCGAGTATGTAAGCCCCGAGGATCAGGGTGGTACGATGGGAGCTGGCCAATAATCAATACACTACAAGGCACCGACACGCCAAGGCGTATCCGGCTGTCACTCACACATCTGGGCTACTTACCTTCACCTATTCGCCGTGTTGTTCTGTTTTATGTCCATTCTCTAAATGTCGTGTTATTTTGCTGATATTGTCACTCTAGGAAATATTACTACACGGATCAGGACCTCAGAGACGGGCTCAGATGAAGCCATCAAGTCTATTCTAGAGCAAGCCAAAAGAGAGCTGCAGGTGCTGAAGACTGGTGAGTTTACCCTCCGTCCTCTCAATTTAATTGTCCAAAATTTAGCACGTTTTATTTATACATCAGACATTTGCTCAAAAAGCCTGACTAACATCTGCAGCTTGTAGTAGCCCTGCAGCAGAATGGAGGGACACTGAGGAGCTGTCAGTCATGTTGTAGGTAGGGGCAGAATACACTTGGACTCACAAGCTTTCTCACCCATGATCTGATCACTTTATTATTAGGAGGACATGGTCATTGTGACATGGTTCATCAAAGTATGTACACCAGTCTCATTAGGTCCGAGATCTATTTCATTATGTATGCAGCTTGTACTCTAGTGACAAGTCCACTTTAAGCTTACACTGTGCACTACCTTTCCCTTGCATGTTGTAAAATATATGTACCGTAGATCTATTTATATTAAATGACCCTTTAATACACAGGTGAAGGTCATACATAGGATAAGCTTAACCCCTTCATGACGCTGCCAGTTTCCGTTTTTGTTTTTCCATTTTTTCCTCCTCTTCTTCCCAGAGCCATAACTCTTTTTTACTGTTCTGTCCATACAGACACGAGGGCTTATTTTTTGCGGGACGAGTTGTATTTTGAATGACATCCTTTATTTTACACCATAGTGTACTGGAAAATGGGAAAAACATTCCAAGTGCTGTGAAATTGTGAAAAAAAAAAAACACAATTGTAACAATGTTTTTTGGGAATTGTTTTTACAGTCTACATTTTATAGTAAAAATTACCACTAAATGTGATTCTACTCATCAATACGATTACGGCGATACCAAACATTCCAGATGTTTTATTATTTTAGTAGTGAAAAAAACTCAAAGTTTGTAAAAAAATAATTTTGTGGGTTGTGTCGCCATCTTCCGAGATCATAACATTTTTATTTTTCAGCCAGTGGAGCTGTGTCTGTGATGGCTTTTTTATTTGGGGTGAGACAACATTTTTTATTAATACCATTTTGGGAGAGATGTGACTTTTTGATCACTTTTTTACAGGCTTTTTTGTGGAATTGCGGTGACCAAAAAAATATAACTTGTCATTCGTAAAAAAATTTTGCCTTTATGGTGTTTACGTATATATGTCTTTATTTTCAATGGGGGGGAAAGGAGGGTGATCTGAACTTTTTTTTTTTTTTTTTTTCCATATTTTAAATTTTTATTTTTTTATTTTTTCACTGTTAGTGTGAATGTGGTCTAATAGTATTGGGTCAGTATTTTACATCAGTATCTGTGAGCCAAAACCAGGAGTGGAATAATCAGAGGAAAAGTATAATAGAAAAACGTCACCACTTCTGTATTTATCACCCACTTCTGGGTTTGGCTTACAGAAGTAAAATGCTGACCAAATACCGAGCGTGTGAACGTGGCCTTATTGTTAGTATCGCTACATATAGCCACAAGTAGGTTTTCAAAGGCGCTCCGATATGACAGACATGGGGGTAATCAGTTGACCCTCGGCTGTCATGACAACCCATCGGTCACCTACGATCACATCACGTGTGCGCTGATGGGCGGAGAGAATGACAGCGGCATTTAATAGGGTTAAGCACAGCTCCATCCGCGATTGTTAGCGGCAGATCCTGTCTGAAAGCTGGCTTCGCTGCGGGAGCTGCTTCATACTCCCGCCTCCGACATGCGCCGTACATGTACGGCAGATGTCGTGAAGGGGTTAAAGTGAACCTGTCACAGACTGCATACCTTATTAAATAGGTCTTAGACCTAATGAAATTGGTGTACTTACTTTAATAAACCTTGTCTCAATGTAATGCTGATGATAAAAGTGATAATTTCATGGGTCCAGCATAAGAGTAAGAGTGCTGATGAAGAGTATTCGGTCTCTGCCCACCCAGGCTGACTGACAGCGCCTCAGTGTCCCTCCTCTCCGCTGCTGAGAGTTCAGTACAAGCTGCAGTTGTCAGTTAGGCTTGATGTGCACACACTGAATTCTAGCTCCTAAAATAATCTTTTTTTTTTAAGCTGCCTAAAGTAACTAGCCATAAAAACCTTTTATTTTTTAATCTAAGTAATTAGCCATTTATGTGGTAAATTATTCTGGCTGTTATGCACTTATTACACACTGCATTGATATGCGGAGCATTTCTACACTCTCTCCAGTCAGAATTTCTAATGTAAAGGGACTTCTGTGTAGATTCCTGGTGTCCGTGGTTGGCTTTTACACGTCCGAGTTGCCAATAACATGTCCAGACTGTGACTTCTGTGGTGGCAGTGGGTCTCCTGACCTGAACTCAACCACCTCGTAGTGTCATACAGGCTGTTACCTTCGGGTCAGGAGACCCGCTGCTGGTCCGGAAATAGCTGTTCTTACATCCGTGAAACATTTCTCATTAAAGTGACTGTCCCCTTTCAGAAAATCCTTTTTTTCTCAGGCTGCAATTTGTTATTTAAAAAAAACAAACCTGCCTTCACACACCCTCCGCAGTCCAGCGCTGAGTGTCCGCCGATGCTTCTGGTGTCAGTCTTAACTGCAGCGCTGACGGCACATCAACAGCACGGCAGCCAATCACTGATCTCAGTGGCTCTGCCTGTGTACACTGGACGCCCCGCTCGGAGGCGCTGATTGGCTGTGATGTCATCTACGCGGCATCAGCGCTGCAGCCAATAACTGTCAGCAGCGGTGGAGAGTCAGTAATGGACCTAGACATGGTGAGTAAGCTCGGTTTGCTTTTTTTTTTTTTTAGAGCAAATTGTGTCCGAGGACCAGAATTTTCTCAAAGGGGACAAGTCCTTTAACATAAAATATCACATGAATGCAATACAGCTTTGTGTTCATTGCATAGTAGTATTGTGTTTTTCTCATCTTTTTCCTTCCACGTTGCCTTTGCAGTTGAGCCGGCTCAGCCACCTTCAGCATCCAGCAGTGGTAATTCTGATGACACTATCCGGTCCATCCTACAACAAGCACGGCGAGAGATGGAGGCCCAGCAGGCTGCTTTTGAACCTGCCTTAAAGACGGCATCTTTATCCCAAGCTGACCTTGCCATCCTCTCTCCAAAAATTATTTCCACCACTGCTGTCTCTTCTGTGTCTACTTACTCTCCTCTAACCATGTCCCTGAAGAAACATACGTCTGTCTTAGACTCTGGTATCTCTACCTTACAAAACCTCTCTGTTGTCAAAAAAGAACCCCAGGAGACATCAGTGTTAGAAATTCATGGCATGTCGGAATCCACTCCGGGCATACTGAGGCATGTCAAGAACGAGCTGGGACGAGGTAGCGTTTGGAAAGACCATTGGTGGAACACTGTTCAGCATGATCGGAGAAGCACTGCCCCAGCGGAAGACCCAAAACCAGAGGAGACCAACTGCACAAAGGAAAAACTTCTCAATCAGAATAGGTCAGAACGGAACCAGCTCCAGGGACCATCGTCTTCATCAGATTACTGGAAAGAGTGGCCAAACGCGGAATCCCCCTACTCGCAAAGCTCCGAAATTAGCATGACCGGAGCCAGCCGTAGTGAGACTCCACAAAACAGTCCACTGCCTTCTTCTCCTGTGGTCTCCATAGCCAAGCCAAGCAAACCATCGGTCCCTCCGCTGACGCCAGAGCAGTACGAGGTTTACATGTACCAGGAGGTGGACACTATCGAGCTGACGCGTCAAGTAAAAGAGAAGCTTGCAAAAAACGGAATTTGCCAAAGGATATTTGGTGAAAAGGTAACCACCATGTCCATTATTTTCCCTTACCTTCACGATTACAATGTTTCTATTTATTACCTGCAACGCTTTCCAAAGAAAATCTTGGCTCAGGTCTCCGCTCCAAAGCTGTTCTTGATATAGTCATTGCTTGATTTGTCTTGATTTGGGCACACGTTAATAAATCATACAATGCGGCCGCTCACAGCCCGTTTTGGCAGAAGGTAGATGTTGTTCCTGGACTGTCAAAACGTGTACTTGACACAGATACGATAAATAAATGTTAGCGTTGGCACAGGACAACACAGCCAGACTGAAAATTTGCTGAAAGATGTTTTTTTTTTTTCTTTTTAGCGAGCACAGTTTTTTTTTTTTCTAAGCCCACAGACCCCTAGATAACATTGTCTATGAATGTCCCAGAGCGTGCAAGGTGGCGCCCCCTGTCTGTTGCAGCCAAGATCCACTGCAGCGACGCTAATGTTATGCAGTATTAACAGAATATATCAGTCAGTGAAAGAAATAAGTTAATAATTCTGAATACTTAGCAGCTCTTGGATCATTGGGGTGTTTTTTAAAATGAATTTCGGTTAGGGGGTCAGCTGAGGAATGCAAAATATGTCGCCAGGCAGATGGCTGCAGTGCTATTCCGTGTATTCCAGACAGATGTGGGAACTACTGCCTGCTAGAGCATGCACTTGTCACATATTCCCTGTATGTTTATTGCATCTTCTTCAAGAGGTTGTCCACTTTTGGGGCCAATTATTTCTTTTTTTTCTACTTAAATGCATGTCTTTTAGGTGAAAAAATCATTTTTGTAATTGGGTTTTGTTAAAATTGTTGCAGTGTTTGCATTCTACATCTTCCTGAGTCGTCTGTAAATCCATCAGTGAGCTTATTCTGGCAGTCTTATGGGAGGTTTGTAGATCTTTTATCTGTCTTTTTCTATGCTCGTCTTTATGACCACAGATCACATCAAAGTTGAAAGTGCAGGGAAACAAAGAACCTGTAAAGGCCAAGCTGTGCAAAATGTTTAATGAAGCCGAATTGCAAAAATTATTTTTAAACGGTACCTTTCACCATCATCACCTGACACACGAACCCATGCTGGAGTAAGTTGGATATTTAGGCAGCTCTAATTAAGGTCCTCAAAAGGCCAACTTTAGTCTTGTGTGTATTGAGGCCTTAAATCCACTCATGTGTTCCCTCAGTTCTTTCCCAAATACGTTCTGTATTAGAGATGCTATTCTCAGCACACTTGATTTCTATGCTTCTTGTCCCTGCATGACCTACAACTGTATCTGCACTAGAAAGCTAGAAATGTATATATGTTTAAAGAGAATCTGTCCGGGTTTTTCCTACCCCATCATATAAGGACTCCGCACTCCCTTTATGTAGTAATGCCCCCATCTTGGGCTCTTCCTGGTAAATATGTCCCTCATCCTGGTATATATGAACTCCATCCTGGTATATATGTTCCCCATCCTGGTATATATGTTCCCATCCTTGTATATTTGTTCCCCATCCTGGTAAATATATTCCTCATCCTGGTATGTATGTTCTTCATCCTGGTGTACACATGTCCCCATCCTGGGTATATCCTGGTATATTTATCCCTTATCCTGTTCCCCATCCTGTTATACATGTTCCCCATTTTTGGGCTCGACCTGGTATATATGTTCTTCATCCTGACCTATCCTGGTATATATGTCCCCCCCATCCTGGTATATATGTTCCTCATCCTGGTATTTATGTCCTTTTTTTCCTGGGTCCCTTCCTGGTCTATAAACAAATATACTCCCCTTCCCTCTGCTCCCTCACCATGCTGTGTCCTCTTCTGAAGCTGGCAGCTGACTTCAGCATGCAAGCAACGGGATCGACTTCAGCTGCTGGCCTCTGATTGGCCGGCAGCGAGTATTGCAGCTCACCGACCTGGAAAGGTCTCTGTACCGCAATACGCTTCAGCTGAATGTGTGTCCTCGGATGCACATCCAGTTGAAGTTTTCGTTAGTAACAGCAGGCCGCCCACCCGCACAGGCCTGGTCACGACCTGTGTGACCGCGATTACGCCCGTGAAAGAGACCCCAATTCCAACGATGCATCACTTATAGGATTACTAGTCCTCTAACAATAATCTTCTGCTGATAAAATACTGATTTTATCAAAACTACAGCAAGCAGCTCAGTAAGTGATACATGGCTAGGGATCTCTGACTGTACATTATGCTGCTCTCAGATTATTTTATAAAAAGCTTGTGACATTTCTGGTAAATGGATGAATGAATCACAGGAGATATTATGTGCCATGTTCTCTTATAGCATGTCTCCATTATAAAGAAGCCATGACCAAATCCCATGATTAAACACATGTTTTGCATTTTCAGGTGCTGGGCTTGTCACAGGGCAGCGTCAGCGACATGCTGTCCAGGCCGAAACCTTGGAGCAAGCTGACCCAGAAGGGCCGGGAGCCATTTATTAGAATGCAGCTCTGGCTGAACGGTGAACTGGGGCAGAGCGTCCTGCACTGCCAAGGACAGCAGCAAGGGCAAGGTACTATAAATATAGAGCCATGTAATGACACACACTACCTGCGTTATCTCCTGGTCTGGGTTTGAGACTGCCGTGTAGCCATAATGTCACCTTGGCTAATTCTCCCGACAGACCTGGCGAGGGGCAGCCTAGTGCTGAGCTCTTGTGCGGGAAGTGAGATTTGTTCTGCTGTTGGCGGGCACCGAGTGCCATGTGTTTCAGTGCCCGTGGCAAATAAAGCACTGATGTCTAAAGATTCCTACGGGGTTGATGTCTTTGCCACATCCTTTGCTGATCTACCTTTTCTTTCCATTTATAGCCCTGCAATCTGCAGCAACTCAGCAGGATTCTGTCATCGAAGGATGTCCAAGTTCAGGTACTTTATAGTTCGTCTTGGTTTGAACATGATCTCAGATATTTGTCACTTGGGGCTAAACGTGCTAAGGGGATTTGTGATGTTTTGTCACATTCATTCCAAGGTGCCGCAGAGTCATTTATACTATGTAAACATCATATCTTTCAGAGTTTTTTCTTTTTTGTTGGCAGCGTTAATGTTAGAAGATATCAGAGAAGTTTATATTAGACTTTAGGAATATTATTAGAAATAAAAGAACATTTACCTTAGAGAATAAAAAGGAATCAATAGTCGCATTATTGATTGCAGCTTTCACTAAAATCATTACTTATCACAAGATTTCACTGTATATTTGTTCACACATTTCATGAGATCGCATTGTTCAGATATGGATAATCACACAATCGCCCCCACGTATAGGACATTGATGACCCCCCCACATATAGGACATTGATGATCGGTCAGCCCTGCCCTGTGCACTGAATATTATACAATATTGGGGAACCTACACTGTTAGGCTTACCTCTCCTAGGCCTACAATGTTAAAGGGCATCCAGGATCCAGCTAGGAGGAGTGCTCAGTCAGGATTGAGGTAGTCCTGTACCCCAAAATGTACACTGTAAAAAAACAAAATTGTCAAGTAGATCTCAGCAAAATGAAATTAATGTAAAGGGACAAGCTGTTGTGATTATATTGCTATTGTTAAAAAAAAAAAGCTATAACCACACTCCTTTGTATAGGTGATAACTTCTTGGTCAGTGATGGTCCGATCACTGGGACCCCCACCAATCGGCAGATCGGGAAGCTTTTTTTCTCAATTAGAATGGAGCACTAGTGTGCAATCGCTGCTCCATTCATTCCCTGTAGGGCCGCTGAGTGCTGCGCTCCCCTTTTTCCGGCGGCCCCATGGAGAATGAATGGAGCACAGGTTGCACATGCACACAGCGGCTCCATTTTATTATGGGGATAAGAATTCCCCATTTTGACAATTGGTGCGGGTCCGAGCAGTGGGACCGCCGCTGATCAGCAAGTTATCACCTTTCCTACGGAGAGGCGACAACTTGTGTCCATTAGACAACCTCCTTAAATATGTGTTTTGCACTGCAATTTCTGCTATGCACCGTAGATCACACTTGTGGAATGTTTGTGCGGCGTCTATATTGTTATATGTAGTTTCTTAGTCACATATTTACGTCCTTATTCCCCAGCTCTGACATTATCATACAATATACACACTCTGGGAGCTAGAAACATTTTTAGTGTTTAAAAAACTATAAAGGTTTTCCAGAATCAACATTTCTGCCCTGATAATATTAAAGGTCCAACAAGAAACATAACAGGCAAGAAAAAAAGCATCATATTTAGTAATAGATTAGGGAAAAAAACTAAGGTCATTTGATGGCGGACTATCTGTATATAATGAGCATAATGATTATTGTGCGTTTAGGGTATCCAACCTGAAAGTTCCCGGCATGTATGTCAAAATATCGCTAGGCCCTTACACACCTGACAAAGGCCAAAAGACATTAATTAAAACAAGAAACATCTTTTTTAACATGAGAACCTATGGGCACCTCTTGCCATTGTACCTTTACCTTGGGAAATTGTCCCAATTTATACCCCCAACATACGTTGCGGTGTGAAAGCAACAGTCTCCATTCATCAGGAATTGCCAGTCATCTACAGTGTGTGGGGTCAAAAGCTGACAAGTAATACTTAATATAAGAAATCCAATCTTCACATTTTTTTTATTTGGGATAGGTTGATAACACAGCTGCAATACTTTTTTTTTATTTCTTTTGATTTCCCACTCCATGAAATTTCAGCACATGGCATTTATGTAATTGTGCCTACTGCTTCCACGAATCTCTTCAGCTCTTACAGCCTTCCAAAACGGATTTCAAGAATACCATATTCATGGACCTATGATCGGCTCCTCTCCAGCGGGTCTACATTTAGGAACTTACCAAATTATTGTGGGTGTCTATTATTTTGCATAAGGTTTTTCTGGGATCAATATAACAACTTTGTAACCAGTTCAGCTGCCCAACGCCTGTGGTGAGGGGGCCCAGTGAGGAAGATCTGTGCCAATAGTGCAACACAGTTTTGATGCTTCTCACTCAGGACGCTGCTTTTTTCTCCAGATGTAGATCTCCTCAGGACATTGTGGAGCGGCGCCCTCTCAGCAATTTGTCTGTGCACAGGAAATGTCTTTTATATAGGTAATAAGAGGGATCCTGTCATCTGCTCTAGCCCCCTAAACCGCCACCATGTCGGTATTTCAACCTTTACCTGCATTTTAACAATCCCTTATTGCTGCTTAGCAATTGCTGAATAAATGTAAGATTAACGTTAAACCCTGCGCTCGTGCCATGTGGGCCACTAATCAAGAGGTGCCCCTGTGGGCATGAGTGAATGATTTGTAAGAGCCATGTCACCACTGACTCTTTTCAAATCTCATGGTTGGCCAAGATCTGGTTCACTGCTTCCTCCCTGGGAATTCGCAGTGTGCCGGTGAGGTTGGAGAAAGTACACCCAACTTCATCGCGCATTCCCAGGGAGGCTGAGTATGTACACGATTTGATAAAAAGCCAGCAGTGACGACGCTTTTACGTCGCTGACGCCCACAAAGGTGTGCATTCATGGTGATTGGGAGGATGAGTCCATGGAAATCAGTTCTCTGCACAGTTAATAGATTCCCTTTATTTGCATTTTTTTAATCTTGATCGCTTCCAGCACTTAAACTCACAATCTCTTTCTATGATAGGCATAAACTGTAACAGTGAGCCACAAGCTGCATAGTTAAGTAGAGGGGAATTTCTCTAACTGATATTCTTCTTTCCAGGCAGATTGTACTGGTACATAGAGATAAATCTACATATACCAGTTGATCTCTACGTACCTGTTACTATTAATAGTGGATTAATCCAATATTTATCACATATCTGTTTTTCCTTAACTTGATAAGTAGAGTTGTCTCTTTCAGATTGCACACTTGGGGCGATCAGATACCTAGCAGGGGTTTTTTGCTCCCCAAAATGGCAAACAGCGGATTTTGAACTGGGCATTGCCGCAGCCAGCGTAATGCTAGGGCAACTCTAATGTACTAATAGGCAGATAGACGGGTTATCTTCATGAAACAACCACTCTAAAGAGTAACCTGAACTTGTGAACAGATTCTTCATTCACTGAGACTAAATCAGGACAGGAATGGACATATAACAAAAATTACCGCTATTCAGTGGTGTCTGATGATTCACAGGGTACAGATTGGGCATTGTACCGCCATGCTGGGGATGTATGACCGTGACCTGGGTACGGAAACATTATCTAGGCTGGCTGTCAGAATGGAGCACTAAGCAGAAGTCGGCTCAGATAGATGGACAGCTCCTCCTCGTAATGAATGAACTTGTCCCCGAGAAACGGCGATCTGTAGCCTCACTAGAAGACTCGAGCTGCGTATTGTTACTGTTAAAACTGTTTACCATGGACCTTTATTGTTTGTGTCACACTCGAAGGAGATACACACAAAAGTACTTTATTTTGGTTAGTGTCCTCTCATTATTAAACTGGAGGTGGAAAACTGCATTTGAAGTTACAGCTGTGGGTGATCCCCAGGGACTCGGTCTTTCTTCTTTGTTCGTCTATATTCTGAGCTATCATCCATCATGTCTAACCTCATGCTGCTTAGCAGAAGACAAACCCACAGGAATAGAAACTCGTACAACAACAAAAGACAACCGCTAATTAAGGATGGCCCCCCCCCAACACAACCACTACATACCTTGAATAATGGCTGATGCATTAGTGACTTAAATGTCCGCAATATGTTTAGATCCGCTTAAAATAATGCAGAACACAAACAAAAGTCCGTTTTGTTAATGACATCACACGGCAATTAATCTTCTGGGTCCCATAGGAGGAGACGGTGAAGATAGAGCAGTTCAGGGGGAGGCTCACTTTATGAAGGTTGTTATAGTTGTCTCAATAAATCTGTGATACTTTTCAGTCTTTTTTATGTTTTGTGTATATATAGAAAACATAATAATGCAATCTGTACTTTGTTCTAGTAAGAAAAGTCACGTTGTTGGCGGATGTAAAATTACTGCTATTGGAGAACTAATAACAGTCTTCAAGGGTTCAACTTAAAGGGGTCTTCCTCTAATAAGCCTTCTTATCTTCCTGTAGGTTGCTCCAAGAATGGGGGATGTCCAATGTTTTTGAGTATCCTCTGCTTTGAAAAAGTCTTTTAAATGATATATAGCCAGCTGACAACATAATGCAGGTTTACTCTGCTTAAAGGGGTTGTCCAGCAAATAAAAAATATTTTTTCCAACGGCGCAGACCTTTATGAAAGAACCAATTAAAGCTCATTACTTGCCCTCTTGATCTCCCTCGGAGCTTTAGTGCCTGGTTGGCTCAATAAAAAGGCAGAAAATGTTCACTCAGCCAATCACTTGTCTTGGCTGCGACGCCAATGAGTGATGCTATAAGGGGGTTGTTCCATAAAATGTATAGTTAAAGGGTAAATTAATCTTTCTCCTTCGTCTCATTGGGGGACACAGGACTGTGGGGTGTATGCTACTGCTGCTAGGAGGCTGACACTAAGTAAACATAAAAAAAAGGTTAGCTCCTCCTCCGCCGTATACACCTCAGCACTGGCCGCAGGCAAACCCAGTTCATGCTTAGTGTCTGATGGAGGCACACGTCTGGTTTTCTCCAGACCATTTTTTTTTTTTTTTTCTCTTCCCACGAAGATGAGATAGGGGCGACGGATCCTATTGAAAGGGTCCGATCTCCCCAAACCATCAACGGGCGAGCACGTGGAGTAAAGCCTCCAACGTATCCTCTCCCGCAACGTGGGACATAAATGCCGGACTCAGCCCTGACCACCCTAAGGTATTGAAACCCTAGGCTGTACAGAGGCAGGAGATAGTCCGTGCGGCCCCCACTGCACCACCAATGCTAGACTGCGGTGCTGCAAGGAGGCGGACGGTCCCTCTCCTCACCCCCTGAAGGGGTGATGGAGTTAGGGTGCCTGCACCGTCCCACTTTTTTTCCTGCAAGCCCCCCTCTAATCTTCACATCTACTGCAAGCATGCATAGAGAAACAATCTCCGGCCGAAGATTACCATAGAACATGGAGGGGGCCAGGAAAGTTGCTGGAAACTGGGAGCCGGCGTTTTCTTGTGAGGTGGTCACGCAGCTTGGCTTCAGCCAGGAACAGGCAAGTCCCCGGCTCAAGTCCCCCCCTAAAGGGTGCATCAGCTTCCGGCGGCCCGCCCCCCGACTCCTGGGCGGCCTCCGTCGAAAATTTAGCTCCCGGCTTTTGCCGGCGCTAGGCCTCTGGCGATAATTTAGTCCCCGGCTTCTGCCGGAGACTAGGCCGCGGCCTGTAATTTGGTACCCGGTTTCGGCCGGAAGGTAGGCCGCGGTCTTAGGACTCCGCCCCCGGCAGCGTCATTTCCCGGCGGGCCCGCCCCCCAACTCTCGGGCGGCCACCGCCAAAAATTTAGGCCGCGGCTTCGGCCGGCGCTAGGCCGGAAGTGGACAGCTGATTAGGCCGCGCCTCTCGACCCTTCCCCCTGAGGCTCGACTATATGAAGACGCCTCCCTGATAGGGAAGCGCTCTTTTTGAAATCTGGAGCTTGGGCGTTTTTTGTTTACGTACCATTACGCTGTTTAAGGACGCTTGGGGTACAGGACTGGGGTAAGTGCTACTACCTCCAGCCTGGTTGTTCTTCTCCACTGCGCTCCCCTGCACTCCGCTCCACTGACCGTACCGCCACATCCAAATCATTGCGGCAGGCAATCTGTGACAGATCCAGTATGTCCAGAAGGGCTAAGACTCACACGGTGCTGTATACAGCATGCATTGCCTGTAGGTCCCCTTTTCCGCACGCCCAGACTAATCGTGTCTGTGAAGCCTGTGATTCCGAACGGGCTCAGGAGCCCTCACCTATAGCCGTGCCCAGTGCGTCAGGTCCCCGGAGTGGGCCCTGTCTCTGTCTCAATCTGTGGCATCATTAACAAGAGCAATCGAGTCCCTTCAAGCTCCCGATAGGAGCAGGGACAGTGGTTCACCTGGCTTGACTACGCCTCAGGAACCTCCGGCCTGCAGGGGCCGCGCTCTTACCAGGCAGACGCATGGGAAGCGAACCCACACTGCGTCGCCTATGGCGTCCGGGGCCTCGGCATCCTTTAGCTCAGTTTCTCGCTCTCCCTCACCTTTGGAGGCAAGTGAGCAATATTCAGATTCCGATTCTGAAGGGTCCCTCAATTTAGAGGCACCGAATTGTCAGGAGACAATTGACAGTCTTATTGAAGCTGTCAATCAATCCCTGGGAGTAGACGATGAATCCACCTTGGCCTCCGGTCATAAGGTGTCCTTCAAACGAGCCAGACAAACTCATAAGGTTTTTGGCGCTCATCCTGAGTTTGAGGAGCTAGTGCAGCGC
The DNA here is from genome assembly GCA_033576555.1 of Oophaga sylvatica. Lineage (NCBI taxonomy): Eukaryota > Metazoa > Chordata > Amphibia > Anura > Dendrobatidae > Oophaga > Oophaga sylvatica. Next base: position 569,474,645 of record JARQOD010000002.1, read on the forward strand.
CACCGAGAAAAACCGGACAAGCGCTTTGCAGGACAAAAGGCCCTTAATACCAGATATCCTTTTGCTCCCGAGCTTCTGAAGAAGTGGGCGGAATCTCCTGCGGTCGACCCTCCTGTGTCGCGTTTGGCGTCTAAAACGCTTCTCTCTATTCCCAACGGTTCCTCGATCAAGGATCCAACGGACCGTCTAATTGAGAGCTTGGCTCGCTCAGTGTTTGAGGCATCAGGTTCTTCTCTCTCTCCTTCTTTTGCAGCAACTTGGGTTGCTAAGGCCATGATATCCTGGTCGGAGTCTCTCAATAGAGCTCTCCACGGTATAGAAGTGCCGTCTGAGGTAACTGAGATTTCTAATCAGATAGCTCTTGCAGGAGACTTCTTAATTAACGCTTCCATGGATGCGGCAAATTGCGCAGCTCTAGCTGCTGCTAATGCGATTGCTATCAGGAGATCCTTGTGGTTAAGAACTTGGCGAGCAGACTCAACCTCAAAAAAGTCACTCACATCTTTACCGTATCAGAGTGGCCGTTTATTTGGCAAAAAACTGGATCAGCTTATATCTGATGCTACAGGAGGGAAAAGCAGTTTCCTTCCTCAGCAAAAGATGAGACAGCCTTTTCGCCGTCAATTTCAGCCTCGGTTCAGGGCTTTTCGTAACCCAGGGTGGGCCACGACAGCCACCTCCAGCGGCACAGGTCGACCTAATCAGGCCAGAGATCGCCAGGTCTCCTATAAGACCAACCCTTTGGGAAGAATGCGATCTCAACAGCCAAGATCTAGAGGGTCTAAACCCCAAAGATATTCGGACAAATGACTGGAGGCAGAATCCGGTCAATTCATCCAGAGTAGGCGGCCGCTTACTCTGGTTTCGCCCTACTTGGCTATCAATTACTCACGACGAGTGGGTCAGAGAGTTAGTCTCCTCGGGGTACAAAATAGAATTCATCTGTCTTCCGTCAAATCATTTTTTTCCCTCCGTCTTCCCAAAAGAGATTCCCAGGTTCACGCCTTATTCAAGGCGGTCGAATCTCTTCGGCGCAGCGGGGTCATTGTTCCGGTACCAGAGGTCGAAAAGGGTCAAGGGTTCTATTCCAATCTGTTTATAGTACCCAAGAAGGACGGCACTGTAAGGCCTATTCTGGATCTAAAACATCTGAACCAATTTGTCAGGATTCGACATTTCCGAATGGAGTCTCTCCGCTCGGTCATAGCAGCCATGGAAAAGGGGGAATTTCTAGCGTCAATAGACATTCAGGATGCATATCTTCATATTCCTATATTCCCTCCTCATCAAAGGTTTCTTCGGTTTGCCATTGGCGACCTTCATTTTCAGTTCACAGCCTTGCCCTTCGGACTAGCCACGGCTCCCAGGGTGTTCACAAAGGTTATGGCTGCTGTTGTGTCCATTCTGCACTCCCGAGGGATAGTCATCTTGCCATACTTAGACGATCTTCTCATCAAAGGTCCGTCTTTTCAGGCCTGCGAGGAAAGTGTCAACATCACGCTAGACACCCTTGCTCGACTAGGGTGGCTGGTGAATCTAAAAAAGTCGTCTCTCGTGCCATCTCGAAAAATCACCTTTTTGGGGATGATATTCAACACTGCTCAGGGGTTGACAACTCTTCCTCGAGACAAGGCCCTAGTTCTCCGTCAGGAGGTACGGGTCCTTCGTCAACCAATTCCTCACACCATCCGGTTTTGCATGAGGGTCCTAGGAAGGATGGTGGCGGCAATCGAAGCCATTCCATTTGCCCAGTTCCATCTCCGCTCCCTCCAGCACGCAATTCTGGCGATATGGAACAGGAGCCCTTACTCGCTCAATCTTCGGTGCCGTCTGTCCCGGCGGGTCAGACAAACTCTCACATGGTGGACGAACAGCACCACTCTCCTCCAAGGGCGATTTTTTCCTCCAGTCCAATGGCTGGTAGTCACAACGGACGCCAGCCTTCTCGGATGGGGAGCAGTGTTTCGTCACTATACAGCCCAGGGGACATGGTGTCGGCAGGAATCAACCCTCCCGATCAATGTTCTAGAGATCCGAGCCGTTCGGCTGGCTCTGAAGAGTTTTCACCATCATCTGGCTGGCTGCCCTGTCCGGATTCAATCGGACAATGCCACGGCGGTGGCATACATAAATCATCAGGGGGGTACCCGCAGCAGGGCGGCCATGCACGAGGTAAAACATATTCTGATCTGGGCAGAGAGAAATCACTCTGTGATATCAGTGGTCCACATTCCGGGCAAGGAGAACTGGGCAGCGGATTTCCTCAGCCGTCAAGGGATAGCATCAGGGGAATGGTCGCTACATCCCGAGGTTTTTCGGCAGATATGCCTACGCTGGGGAACCCCAGATGTGGACCTGATGGCCTCCAGGATAAACGCCAAGGTGCCCAACTTCGTCTCCCGGTACCGGGATCCGCAGGCAATTGCAGTGGACGCCCTGGTTCTACCGTGGAATCAGTTTCACCTTCCATACTTGTTTCCACCGATAGCTCTGCTCCCAAGGGTGATCAGAAAGATCAAATTAGAGGGGGTCCCAGCGATATTAATCGCTCCGGATTGGCCGCGTCGTCCATGGTACGCAGAGCTGGTACAATTGCTCGCCGACGCTCCCTGGCGTCTACCAGAACGCGTGGATCTTCTCTCCCAGGGCCCAGTCTACCACCAGAGCTCAGCGGTCCTGTGTTTGACGGCCTGGCCGTTGAATCTTGGATCCTAACCAGGGCTGGATTCTCCAAAAAAGTCGCTGCTACAATGGCTAGCGCTCGGAAACCCACCTCGTCTCGTATCTACCATGGTACTTGGAAGGTCTTTTTCTCATTGGGACACAGGACTGTGGTGTAGCTACGCCGCTAGGGGGCAGACACTAAGTAAACATAAAAAAAGGTAGCTCCTCCTCCGCCTAAAACCCCCTCAGCACTGGGCCCCAGGGAAACCCATTCATCTTAGTGTCTGTTGGGGCACACTCTGGTTTTCTCCAGACCATTTTTTTTTTTTTTCTCTTCCCACGAAGATGAGAAGGGCGACGGATCCTATTGAAAGGGTCCGATCTCCCCAAACCATCAACGGGCGAGCACGTGGAGTAAAGCCTCCACGTATCCTCTCCCGCAACGTGGACAAAATGCCGGACTCAGCCCTGACCACCCTAGTATTGAAACCCTAGGCTGTAACAAGGCAGGAGATAGTCCGTGCGGCCCCCACTGCACCACCAATGCTAGACTGCGGTGCTGCAAGGAGGCGGACGGTCCCTCTCCTCACCCCCTGAAGGGGTGATGGATTTAGGGTGCCTGCACCGTCCCACTTTTTTTCCTGCAGCCCCCTCTAATCTTCACATCTACTGCAAGCATGCATAGAGAAACAATCTCCGGCCGAAGATTACCATAGAACATGGAGGGGGCCAGGAAAGTTGCTGGAACTGGGAGCCGGCGTTTTCTTGTGAGGTGGTCACGCAGCTTGGCTTCAGCCAGGAACAGGCAAGTCCCCGGCTCAAGTCCGCCCCCTAAAGGGTGCATCAGCTTCCGGCGGGCCCGCCCCCCGACTCCTGGGCGGCCTCCGCCGAAAATTTAGCTCCGGCTTTTGCCGGCGCTAGGCCTCTGGCGATAATTTAGTCCCCGGCTTCTGCCGGAGACTAGCGGGCTGAGGTACCGTTTCGGCCGGAAGTGGCGGGCTTAGGACTGCGCCCCGCAGCGTCATTTCTCGGGCCACGCCCCCAACTATGGGCGGCCACGCCAAAAATTTGGCTTTCCGTACATAATGATAGACGCTCTCCCTTTAGGCTCGCTAAAAGTCCAAAGCTCTTTTTTGAAATCTGGAGCTTGGGCGTTTTTTTGTTTACGTACCTTACGCTGTTTAAGGACGCTGGGGTACAGGACTGGGGTAAGTGCTACTACCTCCAGCCTGGTTGTTCTTCTCCACTGCGCTCCCCTGCACTCCGCTCCACTGACCGTCACCGCCACATCCAAATCATTGCGGCAGGCAATCTGTGACAGATCCAGTATGTCCAGAAGGGCTAAGACTCACACGGTGCTGTATACAGCATGCATTGCCTGTAGGTCCCCTTTTCCGCACGCCCAGACTAATCGTTGTCTGTGAAGCCTGTGATTCCGAACGGGCTCAGGAGCCTCACCTATAGCCGTGCCCAGTGCGTCAGGTCCCCCGGAGTGGGCCCTGTCTCTGTCTCAATCTGTGGCATCATTAACAAAAGCAATCGAGTCCCTTCAAGCTCCCATAGGAGCAGGGACAGTGGTTCACCTGGCTTGACTACGCCTCAGGAACCTCCGGCCTGCAGGGGCCGCGCTCTTACCAGGCAGACGCATGGGAAGCGAACCCACACTGCGTCGCCTATGCGTCCGGGGCCTCGGCATCCTTTAGCTCAGTTTCTCGCTCTCCCTCACCTTTGGAGGCAAGTGAGCAATATTCAGATTCCGATTCTGAAGGGTCCCTCAATTTAGAGGCACCGAATTGTCAGGAGACAATGACAGTCTTATTGAAGCTGTCAATCAATCCCGGGAGTAGACGATGAATCCACCTTGGCCTCCGGTCATAAGGTGTCCTTCAAACGAGCCAGACAAACTCATAAGGTTTTTGGCGCTCATCCTGAGTTTGAGGAGCTAGTGCAGCGCCACAGAGAAAAACCGGACAAGCGCTTTGCAGGACAAAAGGCCCTTAATACCAGATATCCTTTTGCTCCCGAGCTTCTGAAGAAGTGGGCGGAATCTCCTGCGGTCGACCCTCCTGTGTCGCGTTTGGCGTCTAAAACGCTTCTCTCTATTCCCAACGGTTCCTCGATCAAGGATCCAACGGACCGTCTAATTGAGAGCTTGGCTCGCTCAGTGTTTGAGGCATCAGGTTCTTCTCTCTCTCCTTCTTTTGCAGCAACTTGGGTTGCTAAGGCCATGATATCCTGGTCGGAGTCTCTCAATAGAGCTCTCCACGGTATAGAAGTGCCGTCTGAGGTAACTGAGATTTCTAATCAGATAGCTCTTGCAGGAGACTTCTTAATTAACGCTTCCATGGATGCGGCAAATTGCGCAGCTCTAGCTGCTGCTAATGCGATTGCTATCAGGAGATCCTTGTGGTTAAGAACTTGGCGAGCAGACTCAACCTCAAAAAAGTCACTCACTCTTTACCGTATCAGAGTGGCCGTTTATTTGGCAAAAAACTGGATCAGCTTATATCTGATGCTACAGGAGGGAAAAGCAGTTTCCTTCCTCAGCAAAAGATGAGACAGCCTTTTCGCCGTCAATTTCAGCCTCGGTTCAGGGCTTTTCGTAACCCAGGGTGGGCCACGACAGCCACCTCCAGCGGCACAGGTCGACCTAATCAGGCCAGAGATCGCCAGGTCTCCTATAAGACCAACCCTTTGGGAAGAATGCGATCTCAACAGCCAAGATCTAGAGGGTCTAAACCCCAAAGATATTCGGACAAATGACTGGAGGCAGAATCCGGTCAATTCATCCAGAGTAGGCGGCCGCTTACTCTGGTTTCGCCCTACTTGGCTATCAATTACTCACGACGAGTGGGTCAGAGAGTTAGTCTCCTCGGGGTACAAAATAGAATTCATCTGTCTTCCGTCAAATCATTTTTTTCCCTCCCGTCTTCCCAAAAGAGATTCCCAGGTTCACGCCTTATTCAAGGCGGTCGAATCTCTTCGGCGCAGCGGGGTCATTGTTCCGGTACCAGAGGTCGAAAAGGGTCAAGGGTTCTATTCCAATCTGTTTATAGTACCCAAGAAGGACGGCACTGTAAGGCCTATTCTGGATCTAAAACATCTGAACCAATTTGTCAGGATTCGACATTTCCGAATGGAGTCTCTCCGCTCGGTCATAGCAGCCATGGAAAAGGGGGAATTTCTAGCGTCAATAGACATTCAGGATGCATATCTTCATATTCCTATATTCCCTCCTCATCAAAGGTTTCTTCGGTTTGCCATTGGCGACCTTCATTTTCAGTTCACAGCCTTGCCCTTCGGACTAGCCACGGCTCCCAGGGTTTCACAAAGGTTATGGCTGCTGTTGTGTCCATTCTGCACTCCCGAGGGATAGTCATCTTGCCATACTTAGACGATCTTCTCATCAAAGGTCCGTCTTTTCAGGCCTGCGAGGAAAGTGTCAACATCACGCTAGACACCCTTGCTCGACTAGGGTGGCTGGTGAATCTAAAAAGTCGTCTCTCGTGCCATCTCGAAAAATCACCTTTTTGGGGATGATATTCAACACTGCTCAGGGGTTGACAACTCTTCCTCGAGACAAGGCCCTAGTTCTCCGTCAGGAGGTACGGGTCCTTCGTCAACCAATTCCTCACACCATCCGGTTTTGCATGAGGGTCCTAGGAAGGATGGTGGCGGCAATCGAAGCCATTCCATTTGCCCAGTTCCATCTCCGCTCCCTCCAGCACGCAATTCTGGCGATATGGAACAGGAGCCCTTACTCGCTCAATCTTCGGTGCCGTCTGTCCCGGCGGGTCAGACAAACTCTCACATGGTGGACGAACAGCACCACTCTCCTCCAAGGGCGATTTTTCCTCCAGTCCAATGGCTGGTAGTCACAACGGACGCCAGCCTTCTCGGATGGGGAGCAGTGTTTCGTCACTATACAGCCCAGGGGACATGGTGTCGGCAGGAATCAACCCTCCCGATCAATGTTCTAGAGATCCGAGCCGTTCGGCTGGCTCTGAAGAGTTTTCACCATCATCTGGCTGGCTGCCCTGTCCGGATTCAATCGGACAATGCCACGGCGGTGGCATACATAAATCATCAGGGGGGTACCCGCAGCAGGGCGGCCATGCACGAGGTAAAACATATTCTGATCTGGGCAGAGAGAAATCACTCTGTGATATCAGTGGTCCACATTCCGGGCAAGGAGAACTGGGCAGCGGATTTCCTCAGCCGTCAAGGGATAGCATCAGGGGAATGGTCGCTACATCCCGAGGTTTTTCGGCAGATATGCCTACGCTGGGGAACCCCAGATGTGGACCTGATGGCCTCCAGGATAAACGCCAAGGTGCCCAACTTCGTCTCCCGGTACCGGGATCCGCAGGCAATTGCAGTGGACGCCCTGGTTCTACCGTGGAATCAGTTTCACCTTCCATACTTGTTTCCACCGATAGCTCTGCTCCCAAGGGTGATCAGAAAGATCAAATTAGAGGGGGTCCCAGCGATATTAATCGCTCCGGATTGGCCGCGTCGTCCATGGTACGCAGAGCTGGTACAATTGCTCGCCGACGCTCCCTGGCGTCTACCAGAACGCGTGGATCTTCTCTCCCAGGGCCCAGTCTACCACCAGAGCTCAGCGGTCCTGTGTTTGACGGCCTGGCCGTTGAATCTTGGATCCTAACCAGGGCTGGATTCTCCAAAAAAGTCGCTGCTACAATGGCTAGCGCTCGGAAACCCACCTCGTCTCGTATCTACCATGGTACTTGGAAGGTCTTTTTTGCATGGTGCAGGGAACAGGGTTGTTCTCCGCTTCTGTTTTCAATCCCAAATATTCTGTCTTTTCTCCAAGCGGGCCTGGATTCAGGTCTAGCTCCAAGTACTCTTAGACGACAGATATCAGCCTTGTCGGTTCTTTTTCAAAGAAGAATCGCGTCTAATTTGCAGGTTAAGACCTTTATTCAAGGGGTTGTCCATATAGTACCCCCCTACAGGGCTCCCTTAGAGGTTTGGGATCTCAATCTGGTCCTAGGAGTCCTGCAGGAATCTCCATTTGAGCCTCTTCAGGAGGTTTCCCTGACATACCTGTCATGGAAAGTGGTGTTTTTGGTAGCTATAACATCTATAAGGCGGGTTTCGGAGCTGGCAGCACTGTCTTGTCGAGCTCCGTATTTACTTTTCCATCATGATAAGGTGGTGCTCAGACCAGCACCACCTTTTTTGCCTAAGGTCGTGTCCTCATTCCATATTAATGAGGACATTGTTTTGCCCTCATTTTGTCCAGCTCCGACGCACCGAGTGGAGAAGGCTCTCCATACGCTGGATCTGGTGAGAGCACTCAGGAGATATGTATCTCGGACGGCATCCTTTCGGCAGACGGACACGCTGTTTATCCTTCCCGAGGGTCGCAGGAAGGGACTCGCTGCCTCTAGGTCAACTTTAGCCAGATGGATACGGTTAACCATTCAGGAGGCCTACCGTATCAGGGGCGCTGTGGTTCCCGCAGGAATCAAGGCACACTCCACCAGGGCAGTGGGTGCCTCCTGGGCTCTTCGGCATCAGGCTTCGGCGGAACAGGTTTGTAAGGCTGCAACCTGGTCCAGCTTGCATACTTTTTCAAAACATTATAATGTCCATACTCAGGCGTCAGCGGATGCTAGCCTGGGTAGAAGGATTCTTCAGGGCGCGGTAGCGCACCTATGAGCAATGCCTATGTATAATTACACTGTAGAGTCAGTTTCCCACCCAAGGGGACTGCTTTGGGACGTCCCACAGTCCTGTGTCCCCCAATGAGACGAAGGAGAAATACGGATTTTTGTGTTACTCACCGTAAAATCCTTTTCTCCGAGACGCTCATTGGGGGACACAGCTCCCTCCCTTATAGCCAGATGGCTTTGTTTTCTAAGTTAATTTTATTTGATTGGGTCTATATCAGTAGATTTACTTCTGGATATATTGTACCTGTATTAACATTAATTTATTCTTTAGCCTCCTACTGCTTTTTGCACTAAACTGGGTTTGCCTGCGGCCAGTGCTGAGGTGTATACGGCGGAGGAGGAGCTAACCTTTTTTTTTATGTTTACTTAGTGTCAGCCTCCTAGCGGCAGTAGCATACACCCCACAGTCCTGTGTCCCCCAATGAGCGTCTCGGAGAAAAGGATTTTACGGTGAGTAACACAAAAATCCGTATATTTACCCTTTAACATTATACATTCCATATAGCATCCCCCTTATTTGTTGGAATTTTCTATTTTGTGTGTAATTACACTAGGCATTTTGGGATATTTTTACTATTTACGAAGTAAAATAGGGTAGTATCTATTAGATGACCCCTTTAAGAGGCCAGTTGGAAAAATTAAAGAGCACTTAATGCCTGCACATTTAGTGCCCTTGTCCAAGTCAGTACCCGCATACATACAGATTATAGACGAAACTTAAGACTCGTGTTTCATACCTGAGTCTTAAACCAAAGTAAAAGGGTTGTCCGGCCTCAGGATACATGTATGCGATGTATGTTAAGTATGCGATTTGCATATTTCCCGCCACATTCCAACTAAACGTGTCTAACCTCTTTCAATACATTTGCGTTGAGCAAGGTTGCACACGTCTAGTCGGCACATGACTGTATGTATACAAATCGCATACTTACAGTCACCCGGCGCGCTGTACGAGCGACGTGAGGATTCACAAGTCTGCAGTCACATAGGGTGACTGCAGACATGTATCCTAAGGCCGGACAGCCCCTCTAATTAAAGTGAAAGTCACAATTTTATTTTTTTTTTTTTATGCATTTTGGACTGCATGAAAGATAGAAGACATAATGTACACCTTCTACTTGCGTTCCTCAAATGAAAAGTTGCATTAAAAATTTCTCCATGTTCTGTCTTTCATGTTTAAAAATTTGGTAGCATCATGGTGACCATTATTTATACCAAAAACTAGGTTAAATACATGGATAACTCCCCCCCTCATTGGCTGCTTTCAGTATTGCCCTGGCATTCATACTATATTTAAGATTTTTTATTTTTTTTAAAGACAGCCTTAATATAATGTGCGGGTAAAACGCTCTGTTTGGAGGCGCTCTCCTGGATCATCAGGGTAAATCTACCCTGCGTGGCTAAATGGGTATTACTCCGGAGCGGGCCCGGGACTGAACATTAGGGTTATGCGAACTGTATTTCTGGTGTGACGAATATTTTATAGTAAAAATTTGAGAAACTGATAGAGATGGATCTTCATGGTTGAGGTGTCACATTCCCTTTAATATTAAGAATATACATTTTTCCCAGCCACCAGAGCTATAGAGATTGTCTCAGAACTTCGCAGAAAAAAAATGTATTCTCCGGTATCAGTTCCAGACGCTCAGTCCCACTCCATGATTCAGCGTAGTCCCCTCCAATGTCTGCACACCTTTCTCTGTGCCTTTAGCCCTTGTGAAGAAGATCAATTGAAGCAAAGTCACTTGACAATACAATGCAAATCTTTTGCCATTCAGGATTTTGTGCATTTTTGGGATTAAATGAAAGTCCCTTGGGGCAATATCTATGGAGTTGGGTGGGCGTCACCTGAGATCCGATTCCACAGCAGCACAGATGGTCGCGTTCACTTTCCTCCATTTATCCAACATTTACATCACTTCAATCACTTATAATAAAATAAATACAACGTATTTCCCTAAAATGGAACATTTCATATCTGGTGGAATGTAACATTTTTGTGCGACCCTTCTAAAATGTGAGCGGCCGTGTTTGTGGCTAATGTGCTGCCATTACTGCTCCGTCCTGTCTTGCACTGCGAGGTACAGCTGTCACATCGTCTGCGGCAGATGTTTGTCGCTGCATGGGGTCACCCCTGAACGGGAACACTTTCACCATACTTGCTCTCCCATGTGCTTATACATACTTGTACGAAGAATAGGGCGGAAAAAAATCTGCATATAATGTGTATAAATGGAGGAAGCAAACTATGCGACTACCAGGAGATGACCTTGAAAAATACAATGTTTTATCAAATGAATGCCGTTTACTAATGTGTATCTATTTCTATGGCGTGTGTATGGGATCCCAGACGCTCGCTTACTTCTGAATGAGGCCGCGCATGCCTATGTCATACCGTATGTAATTGGCAAAGCAAACTTCTGAGTGGTAAGAACAATGAGTGCAGTCATTGTACTGACCAGTATGAATGAGCGATCTGTCTGCAAAAGAAAAGTGTTCTCAATTCCCTTTGCTTTTATCGTGTGCGGACATATAGACTGAGACAAGCTCACATATTACGGGCTCGTTTGTTTATATCACTTCTTCAGCTACTTGCACCACACACGCCATTTTCACAAGCCATCTGGCCACATAAAAAAGACGCTGGTACTAATTATATACACTTAAAGAGGACCTGTCTCCAGGTCAAAAATACTCACTTTTTCATATTATTTTATTCCTGCTGCTTACCTGAGTATTACGCTTTAAAAAAAAAATAATACATAATCCGTCTTACGGTTCCAGAGATACGTTTGTTTTTTATTTAGTGCACACATTATGCAAATTTCCATAGTCTTTCCAAGGGGGGGTGCTCAAATAATTTACTAGGGGCGAGTCTTTGGGTTGCTCCTTTTGCACACCGCCACCTTAGGCAAAATCTATAAAAATTAGCAAATTGAGTGCACTAAATAAGAAGGCGGATTGTCAGAAAGAAACACAAATACCGTATTTTGCGCACCATAAGATGCACTTGACTATAAAACGCTCCTCAAATTTTGCGGAAGAAAATAGGAAAAAAAATGTGTAAATAAAATGATTGTGCGTTTTATAGTCTGATTTTACCGGGGGTTGGATACCTGCGGTGGAGCAAGGTCACAGGGGGCAGGGTTGCTGCTGCAGGAGGCCTATCAAAAATGTTGGCAGTGAGCGGAGTTCCCTTCCCATTGATTTCCCCGTGATGGGCTCCGGGAAAATGGCCGCTGCATTCTCAAATTCCGAGATATCGGAAGCTGGGAACATACAAACTCCTTGCAGATGTTTTCCTTGGTGGGATTTGAACCCAGGACTCCAGTGCTCCATAGGTTTGCTCGGCTTTTTTTGTGTTTTCTTCACTTATACTTGCAATGCAGGAAATGATAAGTAAGCGTTGAATTTTTCCAAAGAATAGATCAGGATGGAAGTCTTGTACACAACAATGCCCACCAGGCTTTGACACTAGACGTATGCTACAGTGTTGGCCAAAAGTATTGGCACCCCTGCAATTCTGTCAGATAATACTCAGTTTCTTACTGAAAATGATTGCAAACACAAATTCTTTGGTAATATCTGCATTTAATTTGTCTTCAATGAAAAAACACAAAAAGAATTGACCTAAAGCCAAATTGGATATAATTCCACACCAAACCTAAAAAAGGGGGTGGACAAAAGTATTTGCACTGTTTGAAAAATCATGTGATACTTCTCTAATTCGTGTAATCACCAGCACCTGTAACTTACCTGTGGCACCTAACAGGTGTTGGCAATAACTAAATCACACTTGCAGCCAGTTAACATGGAGTAAAGTTGACTCAACCTCTGTCCTGTGTAATTGTGTGTACCACATTGAGAATGGAGAAAAGAAAGAAGACCAAAGAACTGTCTGAGGACTTGAGAAACCAAATTGTGAGGAAGTATGAGCAATCTCAAGGCTACAAGTCCATCTCCAAAGACCTGAATGTTCCTGTGTCTTCCATGCGCAGTGTCATCAAGAAGTTTAAAGCCCATGGCACTGTGGCTAACCTCCCTAGATGTGGAAGGAAAAGAAAAATTGACGAGAGATTTCAACGCAAGATTGTGCGGATGGTGGATAAAGAACCCGACTAACATCCAAACAAGTTCAAGCTGCCCTGCAGTCCGAGGGTACAACAGTGTCAACCCGTACTATCCGTCGACGTCTGAATGAAAAGGGACTGTATGGTAGGATACCCAGGAAGACCCCACTTCTTACCCCGAGACATAAAAAAGCCAGGCTGGAGTTTGCCAAAACTTACCTGAGAAAGCCTAAAACATTTTGGAAGAATGTTCTCTGGTCAGATGAGACAAAAGTCGAGCTTTTTGGGAAAAACCATCAACATAGAGTGTACAGGAAAAAAAAGAGGCATTCAAAGAAAAGAACACGGTCCCTACAGTCAAACATGGCGGAGGTTCCCTGATGTTTTGGGGTTGCTTTGCTGCCTCTGGCACTGGACTGCTTGACCGTGTGCATGGCATTATGAAGTCTGAAGACTACCAACAAATTTTGCAGCATAATGTAGGCCCAGTGTGAGAAAGCTGGGTCTCCCTCAGAGGTCATGGGTCTTCCAGCAGGACAATGACCCAAAACACACTTCCAAAAGCACATAAAATGGTTTGAGAGAAAGCACTGGAGACTTCTAAGGTGGCCAGCAATGAGTCCAGACCTGAATCCCATAGAAAACCTGTGGAGAGATCTCAAAATGGCAGTTTGGAGAAGGCACCCTTCAAATATCAGGGACCTAGTGCAGTTTGCCAAAGAAGAATGGTCAACAATTCCAGCAGAGCATTGTAAGAAACTCATTGATGGCGGCGTTGTTCGCAGTTATTTTGGCTAAAGGTTGTGCAACCAAGTATTAGGCTGAGGGTGCCAATACTTTTGTCCGGCCCATTTTTGGAGTTGTGTGTGAAATGATCAAGGATTTGATTTTTGCTTCATTCTCTTTTGTGTTTTTTCCTTGCAAGTAAATTAAATGAAGATAAAAATAGCAAATAATTTGTGATTGCAATCATTTTCAGGAAGAACTGAGTATTATCTGACAGAATTGCAGGGGTGCCAATACTTTTGGCCACCACTGTATATATGGGTATTTCCCTGTACTCTCTGGGAGAGCACTAGAGAAGAAGCTAATGCATATTCATCTTTTATGTGGCCAGAGTGACGGCGTTTATTGACTGTTTGCACTAGTTAATTAAATACTTTTGTTCATATAGATTTTGTAATTTGAAAAAACAGGGGATAATATACAGGCGATTTCCACCATGGATTTGCTTGTGGAAAACCTGTTTCTCATTACAGTCACAAAATTTCATTTTGCATAATCTCATCCATCGGCTAAAGAGAAAATCTGCAATGTAATTTGCCTTACGTTTTGGATTGGTAATAAATTAAAGAACTAAAATAATAGCATCTACGCTGAACTCCGGTGCAGGCGCCATTTCGGTGATGTCGGCGCCTAGTCTCCTGGGGCTATGTCATGCCAGCCCTGCAGGCATTCGGTGGCCACTTCCCTCCCAGTTCCTTTGGACAGAACTGACCCAGGGAAGAAGTGAGAGCCGCTGAATGTTAGTTATGTAAGAGGGAAGAGGCCGCTGATTGGCTGCAGGGCTCGCCTGACATTGTAATCCGCAGGGAGCGGGCACAGACATCGCTGAAGCGGCGCCCACATCGAGGTGAATATAGGTGCTATTATTTAATATGGGGGAAGATGGTGATTCAGAAGGGGTTGTCCGAGTAGTGGAAAGCCCCTTTAACTTATGGATTTCACTGGTAAATTAAGGGTGAAATCGGCAGGAAATCCACAGCAAAATTGGCACCAAACTAGTTCAGTGCAGACTCTTCCTAAAAAGTAAAACATTTACTACATGGGGTGAAACAGAAGGCCAGTCAGGTGTCCAACGTAAAAAGCCGTCCCCAAATACTGATATGTGCCATACGGGCTACCCCTCCTGACATGCCCTATTGATGATTATTCACTTTGACCGCAATGCAATGACACTAAGAATTATAATATGCAGCTCCTATATCTCAGCTTGGCAGTAGCAGTTTTCTAGAAGGAATATCTGCTGAAGCCTCAGACATTAATAATCAGAATAATCACGTTAAAGTGTCTAATAGCTGATATTCCCATCTAACACTTAGAGCCCAGTTGGAGATGAATGTACTGAGACTTTGATTATTTAAAACATTCAATGAGTAACATAATTGAGCAAAACATAGCTTCCACTAGTAGCAAAGAGGGCTGCAAATATCTGCAAAGGAAAAATAATAGAAAAATAAAATCTGCGGCAAGCGCCTTAAGCAGCGTTGGAAGTGGGACTCCCTAGGGGCAACAAAAAGATGTTCTAATCAATTACCACATCATAACACTGATGTATGATAATTACTGAGTGTTTCTCCCGAGATAGTGCAGCATTTGGCTGGGATGCAGTCCTTTCATGGTCCACTGCCTGATTAATATGCAAATAATAGGCTGATTGCATGATGAATGCAGAAAATGAGTTCGCTGATAACGTGAGCAGTGAGGCGAGAACATGATAAATTACTTTTAGTGACTGTCCTACATTAAGCACCCTTTCCAAACAATTTTATCTGAAATTGAATGAAGCAGTATGGATATTGTAGGATTGTATAAAATAATGTACCTTAATAACGGCAGTATTATTGCTGCGTGTGAGCAGAAGAGGCATTTAGTTTCAGCGCTTCACCCCGTTCTCAGCAGAGATTTGTTTTATTCATTATGCACAATTGATCTCCGTATAAAGGTGAAGTTGGAACACGGGAAGAAGTCAGCTATAATCTGTCATTCTTGGCCCGTTCTAATGAGAGCACTGTGGCCATTAACCGTGCTCTGTGACACTGTGGGGACACAGCCAGGCTGTCAGCGCTGGCTGCCATTTTATGGGATGAGCCAATAGTCTTGCAGGCTTATTTTTCCTTTAAAACTGGTAACTAATAGTCGCTTCCCAAATATATATTCTTAAAAAGACCAGCTGAGTATGGAGTCTGAAGCCCCCATTCACATTAGACTAATGGCGGCCAATATTGACAGGTTCGGCTGACAGTCTAATCTGTAGGGGGCACCAGCGAACTGATTATCGGGAGAGATGTCGATCAGGTATGTCTGAATTTGGGCTGCCAATCACATTGTTCTCCCAGAGATAAGCCGCCTCCAGAGATGTCTGTTGGCGGCTCTCTGCTAGACAGCACTTGGTCGAAAGAGCACTTGTGTATGGGAGAGAAGGCCAACATGGCTGTCAGACTGATAATCAGCCGAAGCTTTGCTTGGTTGACAGCCAACTGTAGGGGGGCCTTCATAGACAATGCTACATGGGAGAAAAGTATGCAAATTTGTCTCTTTTATTCCACATGAGAGCTGTCTCCCAAAGGAGAAGTGGCTACCCTAAAGATCTTTCAGAGGGCTGAACGTTGACTTATAGAGTAGCCACGTCTCTTAGGCGCTACTTACCAAATAGTCTGTCTTGCTCTGTATCATATGGTGACTGCAATGTATTCAGAGGACAAACATTTTGATGGGAGGAGGAGTGCTTCTTTAAGTAGAGCCAGTACCTCCTCCATATGTTGCCTCATGGACTTCGCACTCAGTCTGCCAGACTTTGCACTACGCCGATGAGGAGCAAACAGTTAGATCTGATTACTGAAGGAATTGTTGCCTGAGCCTGACTCCTCGTACAACGTCCTGTCCCAGCTGAGCTAGTGGACCCAGTTCACATCAGGACACCAGACATATGAAATGTCTAGAATGTCCATAGAAATGGCTCACAGGCAATGGGCCAGGAGAACACGTTTCAGATGTACTGTACAGTAAGCCACTTCAAAAGACCCATCTCTTTGAGACGACCACCCCATTATTAAGGAGATATTTCATACAATACATTTTCTGCCACACCCCGCCATATATTTACATATTGTCCATTTTTTGTGATTAGACCACTATTTAATATGTTTTGAGGGGTTGTCTGAAAAAGGCTTCCCTTATTTAGGTCTAGTTTAGGTCAGTTTCACATTACCGTAGAGTTGGCCGTTCACGTAATATATGTCAGCCGAGTGCTCATTCAGCCAACACTTCTTTCCTGACCTCCCCCAGACACATGCACATTCTGCTCCGTTGAGCATGCATGCGTTCTTTAAGCTTGCTGCCAGACATCTTGACGGCGGGTTATTGTCCTTGGGATAGAAAGGATTAAGCGTTGAAATTCCACATCCGATTCCTTCTCCCAGGAAGCCCCTATACATGTTAGAGAGATGGCCAGTCCCCTGTACACTCTGAAACTGGCCGTTTTGGCCACCATTAATGGGCATGGTTGGATAAGAAATTGCTGCATCACTTACACCCTGCGGTGATCCTGAACCAAGCTTACATCACTACAGAGCATGGTTTAGCTCAGTAATAACCCCCGTGGTTGCCGGTGTTGTGCCGGTAGTATGGATGCTGATATGCTTCTGTATTTCGGCCATGTGAAGGTGATCTCACATCGGTCAGGTATGCCACTATATCTCTTGGGGATGAACGTAGGAGAATTTCTGGATGTCTCCCGTCCTGCCTTGTATAGAAGACATCTATTTTCCAAGGTATATTGAACATGCGGTTTTATTTGACGTGTTTCGAAGTAACAGATACTACTTCTTCAGGAAGACAACCACATATCTCTTGATAATTCTAGGATGGGTGGCACAGACATTATAAGATAAAACTGTTCCCATTACTCGGAATTGTTACATCTGAGCATAAATATTAGTTTAAACATGATCTTAATTGGTAAAGTGTTGTTGGAATTGGACACGTTTTAATGATAAGAGGTATTACTGATACAGAGGAGACATATTAGGTGACTCAAACACATCTCTACATACAGTGCATTGTCTGTCCCCTTGATCTTGGACCCGACCATAACTATCAGCAGTTCATAGATGCCATTAATACAGTAAAAATCCATGTAACTGTGCTGAAAAACAGAATGTCGGGCTAAATGTGCTGCTACAGTCATGAGGCCCCATGTGTACACAGGGCTATTTTCCATGCACAGCAGCATTAAAGCTGGACTGTCCTGCCGGCTTGAGATAACAGCAAAATTACATTTTCAAAAACAATTACCCCTCCCACCGCTGCCTGTGAACACTGCAGTTTATCAATATAACCTGTCCGGCCCCCCGAGCCCACGTAGGCAGCACGGTTGTGGTAATAATGCCGGGATTTTTTATGAAATGATCAGAAGGCACATTCTGCATGGAGGCATTTTGATCATTAGCTTTTGCTACCGGGGGCCGGGCCGAAGATATCAAATGACTAGAAAATGACAAATGACATTTAACACTGATCCTTGTCACCACATTCATCATCTTTGCTTCCATGCTTGTATGAAAGTGCAGAGGTTGCACGAGAAGATAGTCTTGTGTATTGCGCTCACTTGTTATAGCAGACTGCTGGAATATATACAATAGATTAGGAGACAATGGACGGCAGCATTGTATTTGTTTTCAGGTGCTGATGACATTGTACAATCGCCAGAAATAAATTCCATTATTGAGGTCTTGATTCGCGCAGTATATAGATATAATGGAAGCTCTTTGAGAAAAACGCTTATACAGGATACATTTCCCTTGGCCAATTTTTAGTTCCACCATATATTATACGCCTTCTTTCACAAGACCACCCTCACTTATTCATGTAATTACGGGTGGTCATCTCATGGATTTACTGTATATTATTTAAGAGTAAAGATTCTCATACACCTGAGCCCAAATATGGGCCGACGAACAAATGGTTGTTTGTCGACTGGGGAAAAAAACACCTATCTCCGACAGTATCTGCAGCAAAAAAATACAACATGCCAGTGCTGATGATTGGCCGAAAAAATCCAACATACCAATAGATCTTTTTAAAGATAATTAATGTTTGTTGGATGGCCATTGGTGGAAAGGGACAATTGTTAGTTTTGTAGAGGCAGCCAACAATTGATTGCTATGGTTGAGATTAGCCATTTTGGGGGGCCTTTATTACTAGTTATTCCTTCAGATGTGGCAAATATTTAGTTCCCCTCCTTATACCTGTGCTAACATACCTTTGCCATGAAGGAATTGCTTGTTGGTAACCCTCTTGGGATCCAGTACTTGCATCACACCAAGTGGTTTTCTCGACTATTGCTCATACACCAGGACGGATGTTGTACACGGGGCCGGTAGGACAGCGCTCTGTCTGTACATACCGACATACCAAGCGGTATTCTGCACCGGAAGCAGGGGGGGACAATACCGTGCTGGCCTCCTTTTGGAGAGATATCAAGAAATTGTTGTCCCCACATGGACAACTATCTGTGTGCATGAGCCCTAGGTAAGACTGAGAAATCACTGTCTGTGCAATTCCTAAAATATTTTATTGAAAATGTCTCCCAAATTCCTTAAAGGTGGTCTGACACCAGATACTACAATACAAAGTACATAGATTATTAAATAGATCCTGATGATGCCGGTGTACCAACTTTGAAAATCCATATCAGAGTAACTGTATGGTCCTTTTTGAAAAATTTCCTGTCTGTTCTAAAGATTACACTGCCATTCTGACAAGGATTTTGAAGATAAATACACCAGTTTCATGAGGTCTAAGAATCCAGTTTAATAATGTAATGTAGTTTATATTGTGAAATCTGGGAGCGGTAGGTCCCTCATTTAGTATTACTTGGCGATCCACCACTATTTGGCGGTGTTACTATAGTCAGTATTTAGGCGGATTACAATATAGCTGCAGGTGTATGCAGCCTGTAGGTTGTGTACACTGTGTACGGGTAGCGGATTTGGTTCCCTGATCCTTGTTGGATATGTTCCTCGCCATACTTCCCCTATTATTCACTCCTCATTCTTTACCGTGACCTTCTTGTCTAATGTGACTCCATCTAGTCTCTTCTGTTAGGACTACCCCCGGCACACCACGTTGGCATGCAATGAACTTGCAGGATTTACCATAGATATGATTATGTAGGGTATTTCCATTTTTCACCCAGGCATCCCCACTATCAGCCTCACTTGTGCTGTCTCATTATTATGTGGTTTTGATTTTATGCATCTCTTTCATTATGTTGGTGTCTCTCGTAGTGATGCTTTTAGGCCTTGTTCCATAGATTGTGGCTGGGGGAGTGTTTGTGAGATCTGGTGACTGATTCACTTTAGGTATTCTTGTATTTTTTTTTCCTGTACACGTTTGTAAAAGTAAAAATTATTTTATAACAAAATTTTCAAAGAATAAGTCCATAATCGCCGACATGGAGCACTGCCCCCAGTTTCTTGTCACTCATCACTCCATACTTCACTGACTTTGTTCCCATCAGCACCACTTTATTATTACTCGGTTACATTATAACCTACGTTGGATCAGCCGGTCGCTCTTTATTTGCCAAGGATAAATAAATGAAACCGACGCTTCGCCCGAGAGTTAGCAAATACTGACCAAGCACTATTCTGTCGAGGAAAGATTTGTTTTCATGCCAGCGACTGTAGGTATGTTTGTGTTCAGCTCTTTGATTAATGGTCCACTTACAAAGATGGCAAGGTGGTTTCAGCAATATGAAATGGATAATCATATAGTAAAAATCCATTTGTCCGGAGCCCAGAGATGAATTGAGGGGATGATTGCACATTTGCCAGCATTTCTAAATGACACCGAGCATATTAACATTGCGTTTTGTCCCGTTCTCTGCTCTGATCTTCATTTCTCTGTGTCCTCCCAGGCTGCTTGTTTGAAGCAGACTCCAGATTCCATTTCTAAGGGTCTGACAGGACTATAGTGACTTTAAAAACAGCCGTGCCAGACGTCCGTGGGGGTGAGACATTCAGTTTCTGCTGCCCCAGCTGTGCACTCTTACATAGAACAGGGGAAAAAAAAAGCAAAATATTCATGTATGCGTGTTCATTTGTGTTCTTGAACAATGCTCTGTGTGTCTGATTAGGTGCCCTGGGAAAATCCATTTCTGACCCATTAACCTCCGTTTAGTATAGAACCTTGGAACCACGCACCATGTCCTTATAACAATGCTTCTTTGTTCACGCAGATAATACATTCTTGAATTTAAGTAGCCATCGATCATCAAAACCTTAGACGCATTGAAATCCCCGGCCTCTCATTCATTATTAAAATAGTTAATGCAGCGTTTTGTGCATGCATTATATATTGGCCTGGTTTTGAATACTGGTCAGCTGGGGTAGACTGTACACCTCTCTGAAGCCAGAGTATCGATTGGCAAGCAGAATATGTCAAAATAATCAAATATATAATATATATATATATATATATATATATATATATATAGACAAAATGGAACAGCACAGTCCTATATCACGGGTGCACAGGCCTCCACAGCAACATATTCAACATACCAAATTCAATATATTAGAAAAAAATGAAGGCAACACTCCTTTCCTTAAAAGGTGAAAAAATGTGGCTTTATTCAGACCCACATACTAAGCTACGTTTCAGCTCAAGCCATATATATGTGTGTGTATATATATATATATATATATATATATAATATATTATTTTTTTATTTTACTAATTTATATAGCGCCATTAATTCCATAGCGATTTGTGTGTGTAAATATATATATATATATATATATATATATATCTAATATACAGTACAGACCAAAAGTTTGGACACACCTTCTCATTTAAAGATTTTTCTGTATTTTCATGACTATGAAAATTGTACATTCACACTGAAGGCATCAAAACTATGAATTAACACATGTGGAATTATATACTTAACAAAAAAGTGTGAAACAACTGAAATTATGTCTTATATTCTAGGTTCTTCAAAGTAGACACCTTTTGCTTTGATGACTGCTTTGCACACTCTTGGCATTCTCTTGATGAGCTTGTTAAATAATTAATATTTAACAGAGCTTCAAGAGTGTAGCGTCGGCGTCCCTGCCTTCTGCCAGGCAGGGACGCTGTTCCCCTGCAGCAGCGTCCTCTGCCAGGCAGGGACGTCGCCCCCCTTACCCTTCCTCAGCGTCCTCCTTCCGCCCTGCTGGGGCCGCGCGCTCCTTCCCTGCTACTGGACTTAGGGCGCGCGCCCGCGCCCTCCCCCGCTCTTAAAGGAGCCGCGCGCATTTTTCAAATAAGTCCCCGGCCAATGCCGAAGGACTCCACCCTATATTAAGGGCTTCCTCCTTAATGGAGGTGCCCGAGCAATGTTGTTGTTGCACTGTTTCACTCTGCTTCAGCCCTCAGGTCCCGTTACCAGTTACCTGCCTGTTTCCTGCCCGTTTGCTGTATGCTACCTGTCCGCAAGTCTACCCGGAGGTTCGGACGTCACAAGTGGTGATCCACGGCTATTAATTTCCAGAGACTCTTGCCTGCTCGCTTGGGAGCGATCATCTGCCATCTGACTGCAGCCCTACCCGGAGGTTCGGACGTCACAAGCGGTGATCCCCGGCTATTCCAGAGACTCTTGCCTGCTCACTTGGGAGCGATCATCTGCCATCTGACTGCAGCCCTACCCGGAGGTTCGGACGTCACAAGCGGTGATCCCCGCTGTTCCAGAGACTCTTGCCTGCTCACTTGGGAGTGTCCATCCGCCATCTGCCTGCTAGCCTACCGGGAGGCTTCACCATCTCAGGTCGTATATACCTGTCCATCTAGAGACTGCCCCGGTTACTTGCTGTGACAACCTGCCTGTCAATCCAGAGACTGCCCCGGTCACTTGCCGTGACAACCTGCCTGTCTATCCAGAGACTACCCCGGTCACTTGCCGTGACAACCTGCCTGTCAATCCAGAGACTGCCCCGGTCACTTGCCGTGACAACCTGCCTGTCAATCCAGAGACTGCCCCGGTCACTTGCCGTGACAACCTGCCTGTCTATCCAGAGACTACCCCGGTCACTTGCCGTGACAACCTGCCTGTCAATCCAGAGACTGCCCCGGTCACTTGCCGTGACAACCTGCCTGTCTATCCAGAGACTGCCCCGGTCACTTGCCGTGACAACCTACCTGTCAATCCAGAGACTGCCCCGGTCACTTGCCGTGACAACCTGCCTGTCAATCCAGAGACTGCCCCGGTCACTTGCCGTGATCCTTTCCCGTATAACCAGAGACTGCCCCGTCACTTGCCGTGACTTCCTGTCCGTCTCCCTGGGCGCCACCCGCTCTCTTACAAGTATAACCTTCTTGTATAAATAAAGCTCAGAGGTTCCACCTACCTGACCCGTTACAGTTTGCTCGGGCCATGGAACCCGGTGGCACCCAAACCCCTTCGCTATCTGACCTGTGTCATGAACTGTCTCGTCAGAGGTCTCAACAGGAGTCCATCCTGGGTCATCTGCGGTGTGTTAATTCCCGCCTGGACACTCTGAATACTTCCCCGACAACCACCGCGAGCACCATGACTCGCAATCCGGCAGTTCCGCTGCTTACCAACTCCGTGGTTTCTATTCCAGGACCTCGACTTTCAGCTCCTCCTCGGTTTGGAGGCGACCCTGCTCTGGCTCGGGGTTTCATCAACCAATGTACCCTGCATTTTGAACTCCTGGCACACCAGTTTAACTCTGACCGGGCCAAAATTGCCTTCATCATGTCACATCTCACCGGAGAGGCCCTGGCCTGGCTAAATCCTCTTTGGGAAAGAGAAGATCCTCTGGTGTCTAACCTGTCTGCTTTTCTCTTAGCCTTCCGGAAGGTATTCGATGAACCCGGACGGAAGACCTCCTCTGTATCATCTCTGCTGCGTCTTCGTCAGGAGAGTCTCACCGTGGGTCAATATGCCATAAGGTTTCGTACCCTTGCCTCAGAGCTGGCTTGGGATAATGACGCTCTGATAGCTGTCTTCTGGGAGGGCCTGTCCGGCCGCATTAAAGATGAACTTGCCGGTCGGGACATTCCAACCTCTCTCGATGACCTAATAACTCTGGCCAATCGAATTGATCTACGATTCCAGGAGCGAGCCAAAGAGGTCACCCGTGAGAGAAGGTTTCCTCGCCTAGCTCCTTCATTTCAGAGACCTGTAACTCCTTCCGTATCTCCTCAAGTGCCCCCGGCAGAGCCCATGCAGGTCGACCAGACCAAGATGGTCAAAGCCCGTCAGGACTCACGCCGTGCTGAGGGGAGTTGCTTCTACTGTGGCAGTAAGGAGCACCGGATCCGTACCTGCCCAGAGAGGTCGGGAAACGCCTGTGTCTAGGTTCGCTCGGAGAGGTCCACCTAGACAAGAATAAATCCTCTTCATCCCTGCTGCTGTCTGTCTCAATTCTCCTCGGTGAGAACCGTTACTTCGAACTAGCCCAACTTGATTCTGGAGCAGCTGGGAATCTCGTTTCACAGGCTCTGGTAGAGAAATATCGCATTCCCACCAAACCTCTGCTTGAACCAGTATCTGTTGCTGCTGTAGATGGGGGTCTTCTACCACATCCCATCCAGCTTATCACCGAGGCTATAACCCTGCAGGTGGGAATGTTACATTCTGAGAGTATCTCATTTCATGTTCTACCTGGACTCTCTCACGCTTTCTTACTAGGTCTGCCTTGGCTCCAAAAGCATGCACCCGTGCTCGACTGGCAGACTGGAGAGATTCTTCGCTGGGGACAGGACTGTCATCAAACGTGTCTGGTGCCTGTTCATCCTGTCCGTCCTTCTCCTACACCTGCTAATCTACCAGGACTCCCGATTCCATATTGGTCTTTCGCTGATGTCTTTAATAAAAAGGAAGCAGAGACATTACCCCCACACAGACCGTATGATTGCCCGATCGACCTGCTACCTGGTACTACGCCTCCCCGTGGGCGTATTTACCCATTGTCCGCTGCTGAGACCAGGTCAATGTCCGAATATATCGAGGAGAACTTGGCCAAAGGATTCATCCAGAAATCTACCTCCCCAGCGGGAGCAGGTTTCAGCTGCAGATGAAGGAAGAGAGCCACAGTATTCATTACTGATGGGTAGGCGGAGCCCCAGATCAGGATGTTACCTCAGATCAAAAGAGTGATGACTGGCTGGCCCCTCCAGCTCGGGCTCCTCCTACTCAGCTCCAGTCTAAGATTTGAGGTCCAGAGGATGGTCGCTGCTAATGCAGCTCCTCAGAAAATTTTATTATTTTAATATTCGGACAGGAGACTTGGATCACTAGTTGGTCTAGAGGTCTCAGGGGTATCAGCGCTGCTGTACCCCAACCTCTCCCTTGGCGGATCTGTATTTACTCAAAGTCCCTGCAGAATCCTTGCCGGCCCTGGGGGATGAGGAGAGCTTCTCTGGCGGGAACGCAAACCACACGTGCGGTCACTGCGTTCTTCGCCCTGGGGGAAGCATGGGCACTGCGCCAGAAACCCTGAGGGTCCCTGTGGCGCCTTGGCTGGTGAGTACTCCACACAAATTTTAATAATAATTATGTGTGAGTGCTTTAGCGTCTGAATGAGCAGCGCTATTACTAATGTCAGCGTTACTATGTCAGTATGCGTCAGCGCTGCTGTGACAGCGCTAATACATGTAATGTCAGTATGCTTCAGCGCTGCTGTGACAGCGCTACTACATGTAAATGTCAGTAAGCTTCAGCGCTGCTGTGACAGCGCTACTACATGTAATGTCAGTATGCTTCAGCGCTGCTGTGACAGCGCTACTACATGAAGATGTGGTGATTTTTTGTCCGCAGGCAGATAGCTGCAGGACAGGGAGGGAGCAGGAGCGGGGAGAGTTCGCGCTCATTATTTGAGCTAGCAGGGGGCGTGGCCTATCTATCCCGGTCTTTTGAGCAGGAAGACGCGCGCTCTGGCTTTTCTCCTGCGACCCCCTCACTGTGGCGGCCATTACTCAGGCTCCTGGGCTCCTCGGACCGCTCCCCTCCTCATATAGACACCACGGCCAGCTGGGTGAGTGTGGATTCCTCACCCCGCAGCGCAGCGATCGCTATCCTGCAGCTGCAGTCTCATCAGAGACATAAAAATTGGCTGGGGCTCACAAATATATATATTTTGGTGAGTTTGCAATATTAACCCCTTTGAGGGTTATTTCTACCTGCTAAATTTGCTGACTGAATACCGCTGGGGTAACTCTGCTTGGTGGAGCGTTAACCCTTCAGCGTTTGAAAAAAAAAAAAAAAAACCGCATAGTTTTTTGCTGGTATTACCGCTTTGACCTGCTCATACAGATGAGACATGTCTGAACAGAGTTCAGATGCCGCGGATCACGTCCCAGTGCCATTGCGGCAATCAGATACGCAGACCTCCACAGCGTCTAGCGCTGCGGTCGACAGCGGTGGAAAATTGGATGATATCGCTCGATCGATTAATAACTTATCTGACCTTTTAGGTCAATATGTGTCTGCTAATTCCTCTCAGAGGAAGCGACGCAGGCCGTTACCGGCCTCTACACGGAGCGAGTCAGATGTATCTGATATTGGGCAGAGTTCCCCTTTATATTCGGATGGAGAAATATCCGATTCAGATGCGGACGAGCCGCAGGGGCGTTCCTCTATGACGAAGCGTACGGAGGCATTAATTGAAGCCATGAGAGATATACTACAGTTACCGGAGGAGGTAACTAGTCGTCCTGGTAAATCAGCACGCATGTTCCAGGAGTCCCGTGCTTCGCGCACAACATTGCCAGCTCTGGATGAGCTTAATGGTGTAATAGAGGAGGAACGTCTATGTCCAGATAAGCGTTTTCATGGAACGCATTTCTTTGATACACTTTATCCTTGCTCTAC
>JARQOD010000002.1:569500840-569526843 GCA_033576555.1 Oophaga sylvatica
TATAAAAATTTTGTCTTTTCAGAGAGGAAGAGACCCTAGAACTCTTTTTGCCACCTTTTGGAAAGGTCCAATCCTAAAAGTCAATGTCGACCCTTTAACGAGCCTTTTTCACATGACCTAGGATAATGCCAAACCAAATCTCAATTTGCAAAACACTGTGTTAGGGGGCCCCTTCACCCCTCGCAGTGAAAAAGCGGAGATTTTGGTTTGGCTGTGTGAGAGGCATCAAAACCATTGCCCAAAAGAAATAATTCGTCACCCCTTTTGCGGAGATAAACAGGGCAAAAGGCATGGCCGAATGAGGAGACCTTAAAGCCACAATGCTCCTCGGGGAAAAATATGCTAATTAGGGGCAAAATTGTCTTTTTTCAGGGGAAAAGGGAAGGGGCCTAAAAAACTCTAGGGGCCCACCTTTTTGGAAGGTAGAAATTTTCCAACAAGTCAAGGGGGTTCGACCCCTTTAACGAGCCTTATCAAAATTGACCTAAGGATAAAAACCCAAAACCCCGAATCTAAATTTGCAGACACTGGGGTTTTTTCCGGGGTTTCCCGGCCCCCCTTTGGGGCAGTCCCAAAAGCGGGGGATTGGGGTTTGGCTGTGTAAAGAGGCGCAGACCATTGTCCAAAAATATCTTTTCATTCCTTTGCGGAGTAAATTTTTTGTCTGCAAATTGAGATTCGGGTTTGGGGCTTTTCCCCCCCTAGGTCATTTTAAAAGGGCCCCTCGTTAAAGGGTCGACTTTGACTTGTAGGTTTGTTTCCCTTCCCAAAAAAGGGTGGCATTTTAGAGTTCTAGCTCTCTTCCTCTCTGAAGAGACAATTTGCATAATTAGCATATTTCCCAGAGGAGCATTGTGGCTTTAAGTCTCCTCATCTCGGCATGCTTAGCATGTTGATCTCCGCAAGGAGTGACGATATTTCTTGGACAATGGTCTGACGCCTCTCACACAGCCAAACCAGATCTCCGCTTTGCACTGACGAGGGGCTGAACCCCGAAACACAGTGTCTGCAAATTGAGATTCTGGTTTGGCTATTATCCTAGGTCATGTGATAAGGCTCGTTAAAGGGTCGACATTGACTTGTAGGATTGCTACCTTCCAAAAGGTGGCACTAGAGTTCTAGCTCTCTTCCTCTCTGAAGAGACAATTTGCATAATTAGCATATTTCCCAGAGGAGCATTGTGGCTTTAAGTCTCCTCATCTCGGCATGCCTAGCATGTTGATCTCCGCAAGGAGTGACGATATTTCTTGGACAATAGTTCCAAACATAAACATTGCTTTAAGTTATGACATCACTGCTCTCCAAAAGTGAAGTTTTACAGGTTTAAAGTATGTGCCTATGCCCAGAGAAGGACAGGTGCATTTATTTCTGTAGTAACCTGCCAGGATCCGCTTAATGAACAATGCCGGATTCGGACTATAGGATCCTTTATGTGACGCTTTCCTCTTTGATAATTCCGTAGTCTGTTGCTTGTCACAGGCTCCTAAATGTTCAATCTTGGAACTCTGTTGCTCTTTTTATGTTTAATTTTTCAAAGCAAAAATCCCCAATGGGTCTGTACTGTATTAAACCTCACGGCAAACACATCATGTCAAATGTGAACGTTGTAAATTAACAAGTTCCTTATAATTGACTCTGCTGTAGGCTACAGAAGCAGGATGCGCATTTGCTTTCTCTTCAGTGGTGTTTGATACATGACACTCGCTGTCCTTGAAGTCAGCTCTTGCATTTGCAGTAGAAGCAGTTGATGGTTGACTCGCTGAGTAGTGGTGAAGCCGGATGAGCTTAGGCTATGCTTATGCAGAACCCATTTATGTCGCATATATGAACATAAGAGTTTGAGGAATGATTATGAGAAAATTCCTAACAAAATCTTAAGTTTTGGGAAGTGTCAGGGTTTAAAATAAAGTGTAGGTTAGGTTCCCATGTAGGGAGGTTGCCTCATGCTGTCAGATGGGCTCACACAATTTGATCAAGATGTGTGCTGAGCCCCTCAAAGTCTATATGGCAGTTTCAGAATTCTGAATACTCTCATTTGCATCCCCCCTGCCCAGGAGCTGTGGTATGATCAGACCATGTCCCTGAACGGTCAGACACAGACATTACACAGTACACAGCAGGGGCACATTTATAAGATTATCTCCGCACAGGAACATTTTATTTAATCACATCCAATTGTGGAAAGTATTATTGTTCCAAGATCGATTGATTAAAATAAACTTTGTTCGTGGGAAACCCCTTTAAAGGAAGCAGAGATATGCATGTCTTGAATGGAACAAGGGTTTGGTACTGCTTGAGAAAGCCTATTGCATCATTCGGCAATTTTTAGCAGTCGCTATGATAATGAGTAGAGCAAAGGCTGAGCATGCACAGCCACATTCATTGCAAAGATCTGGAGTCCCTTGGAATCACTGGGGGTCCCAGCGATCTGGCATCCAGCCATTATCAATAGTGTTGACACCCTTGAAATTTTTCCAGAAAATTATTGCAATTACACATGTTTTGTTATACACGTTTATTTGCTTTGTATATATTGGAACAACACAAAAAAAAAAACAGAAAAAAAGGCAAATTGGACATAATTTCACAAAAAATCCCAAAAATGGACCTGACAAAATTGTTGGCACCCTAAACTTAATATTTGGTTGCACACCCTTTGGAATAACTAACTGCAATCAGTCGCTTCCTATTACCATCAACAAGCTTCATACATCTCTCAACTGGAACTTTGGAGCACTCTTCTTTTGCATACTGCTCCAGGACTCTCATATTTGAAGGAGCCTTCTCCCAACAGCAATTTTAAATTCTCTCCACAGGTTTTCAATGGGATTTAGATCTGGGCTTATTCAGAACACTCTAGCGCTTTGTTTTCATCCATTTCTGGGTGCTGCTTGAAGTATGTTTGGGTCATTGTCCTGCTGGGAGACCCATGACCTAGGACGCAAATCCAGTTTTCTGACATTGAGCACTACAATGCGACCCAAAATCATTTTTTTTATAATCTTCAGATTTCATGATGCCTTGCAGACAGAACAAGCAGTGGATACAGTGTTCACCACGTCGTCTTCTATCCTGACCCTTTTCTAGTAAGCTAGAATATTCACTTTACGGGACACTGTGTCCATTTTTCTTTCCCTTTACCTGTGTAGTTGGTACACTGATGAAGGTAATTTAAATCCGAAACGTCTGTACTTATTTATGGACTGCAATTAAAATCAAGAAATTTGTTTCAAAATTCCTTTGAGTACCAAGTTTTTGATATATTTGCACACAGTCAAGGCACCCAGTGCCAGAGGATGCAAACCGCCCCAAAACATCTTTGTACCGCCATCATATTTGACTGTAGGTTCAGTGTTCTTTTCTTTGCAGGCCTCATTCTGTTTTCGGTAAACAGAATGATGTGCTTTACCAAAAAGCTCCATCTTGGTCTCCTCTATCAGCAAGACGCTTTCCCAGAAGGATTTTGGCTTGCGTACATTTTGGAAAACTGCAGTCTAGCTTTTTATGTCTCTGTGCCAGCCGAGGGATCCTCCTGGGTCTCCTGCCATAGCGTGTCATTTCAGTCAAATGTTGAATAGTTTGTGCTGACACTAATGCACTCTGATCCTGCAGGACAGCTTGAATTTCTTTGGAACTTGATTGTGGCTGCTTACCGACAATTGTGGAAAGGTGCCAACAATTTTGACCAGTAGCTCTTTTTGGGGGTTTTGCTTTAAATTATGTAAAATTTGCCTTTTTTCTGTTGTTTCAATACACACAAAGGAAATGAACATGTTTATAACAAAACATGTATAATTGCAATAAATTTCTGGGAAAAACACTTGTAGGATCGCTACTTCCAATAGGTGGCGCTATAGAGTACAAGTCCTCTTTGTTTGAAGAGGCAATTTGCATATTAAAATTTCCCAGAGGAGCATTGCACGGCGAATAAGCCTCCTTACCTCGACACGCCAGAGCTGGTATGTCACTCTCCACAAGGAGAAACCTTACCCCCCAGACCCCAGTCCAGAGCCTCTCATCTAGCCAAATCAGATCTCTCCTACTTTGCACTGACGAGGACCAACAGTCCGAAACACCGTGTCTGCAAATGGAGATACTGATTTGGCTTTTATCCTAAGTCATATTACAAGACTCGTTAAAGGGTTGATTGTGACTTGTAGGATCGCTACTTCCAATAGGTGGCGCTATAGAGTACAAGTCCTCTTTGTTTGAAGAGGCAATTTGCACATGGGAAAAACACTTCATTTCTAGAACAATTTCAAGGCTGCCAACACTTTCGGCCATGACTATACTGTACATAGGCGATAACTTAAGATTGTAGGAAATAAACCTTAAAATGCTGCTGCTTTGGTGATTCCCAAATACATTCTGAGTTGAAAGTTAAGGTGAATTCAGTGGGAAGATTTTATATCAAAACGTGCCCAAATTCAGGCTTAATTTGCCCTCCAAAAAAAAAAGAATGTTACACATGCCTTGCACCAGATAAGGGAGTTTTGAAGCGTGTCCTGAGCAGGGGATTGGCTAAGAGGAGTTATAAAATGTGCCAGATTTATAATGACAAGCGCCAAAAATTTACCATAAAATAATGTAAATTTCGCCAATCAGGAGTTGGCGTCATGGAGAGTCCAACAGAAAATTAACCATATTTATCAATGTAAAAAATGTAGCTCTTTAAATTCTGCCTGTTTCGTCTAGTTTTATGGTCCTACATTTAGGACAGTATTCAGAAATGTGCCCCCCTGTCTGTGAGTGAGTCAGAATGTAGACGGTCCGGTTCAGCTGAGCAGAACAACCATTGTTCAGCATTGATTACCAAGCTTGTATTGTTCGGGTCACATAACAATTACCAAGTGTCCCATAAATGAAATGAGGGTTTATAATAAAACAGCCTCGTCTTAGCCTGCCGATCATTGACTTTGAATCAGCCACCAGTATGCTTAATGGACCAGTATCCTACCCCCCATAATGACAATCAATGAAAATCTGACAAGTCCAATACACGTGTTAACAATGTTGATTGATCGCTAATGATCCGTCACTAGCACAAATGCAACGATTATCATTATAGTTGTAATTTAAGGTCAATTCCCTGCCAAATCCGTGTATCCATCTGATGTCACTGAGCTTAATCACTGGTCGTATAGCAGAGCCGATTGGGGCTGCATTGTGGGTGCACTAGGATGATCTACCAGCAGTCCTATGTAAAACCAGATATTATATTTATTTGTTACAATGTCAGCCTCATAAGATCTTTGCAGTGGAGGTTTATACTGGTAATAATATCTGAGCTCTCTTCCCGTCCTTTCCTATGTATCAGGGACATGCGCCCTCGGTGTGGTGCAGAGCACTATGGTGGAGTCATTAATCTTGCTGCTCTGTGAGTTTTGTTTAGGCTGATTCAGGGAACAAAATTTGAGCAAAACTTAAGGTAAGCTCTGCTCACTTTATCAGGCGGGCAGCCATAATGTCGACCTTGCTGTAGGTTAAAGGACGCAGGCCCAAGAAGAAGTCTGTTAATCATGTAGGGAATTCATAGCATCCCTGACAGTGTACAGTGAGCAAGATGGATGACCTGCCAATTTACTCCTGCGCTTGGCTGAATCTGGGCAAATTTACAGTACTGTTTCTCAGCTGCCTGCAATACAGAAATAACATTTGCTAGATTATATATTCTGTGTATAGTGACCTTAGGGTTTAGAGAAGAGATGCTGCCGGATTTATAAGAGGGTCTCGTAATAAAAGCCATGAATATAAATATATACATGTGCACATGCATACATACCTATTGTACGTACATACATACATACATATATATATATATATATATATATATTTTTTTTTTTAATATATGTGTGTGTGTGTGTGTGTGTTTCTACATATCACTATATTCTAAACTCCTCTCTTCCTGATATTTCTGTGCTGTTTTTGTGTATTCATTATCCGCATGGATGGTAGGGCTAATCATTGTATCAAGGTGACATAATTACATTATATAATTTAATTATACCAAACAGTTGTGTTATCTGATTTCTGCCATTAGTAATCCACTCTTAATTCATCCTTGTTAAGGATTAATGAAAGGCAACCTGACATCTCCAAAATAAGTGTATGTGGGTAATATGGAACAGTGGATACAGGAAGAAAATAAGTTTTATCCTTCCCACTGCCTCTTGCTTGCAGTCACGAGGGCGAAGCAGAGAGCTGTAATAGTCACTGCTCAATATGCTGTGCGTGCATTAATCACTGCCCGGAGCACTGATTAAAGGGACTCTGTCAGCACTGAATGACTGTTCAAACCAAGCACATGCACTTGAATGTTTTCCAGTCTATCTCTTCCCTTCCCGGGATCTATAAATCCAGAGCTGTCAATCAAAGATGGGGATAGGGTGGATATGGAGGGAAAACAAGCAGGTGGGAAGGTGTTGTTAATTAGTTGGCCCCGCCATGATGCACGGAGCACCTATTCTTGGGTTGCACAGTCATTCTGTGATAACAGTCTCGTGTGTGCAGGGCAGGCTGACAATCAGTGTGCAGGGGAGTGATTGTCTTCAGCGGTGACTCTACCCACTCTCCGCACCACGCTGATGACTGGAAGTGAGCTACTGCCAGGAGAAAACGTAATGTTCTCCCTTTAGTTACATTTCCATTAACCCTTCCGGACACAGACATGATTTAAACTCTGTTTACCTGCAGATTAC
Organism: Oophaga sylvatica; assembly: GCA_033576555.1. NCBI lineage: Eukaryota > Metazoa > Chordata > Amphibia > Anura > Dendrobatidae > Oophaga > Oophaga sylvatica. The sequence continues at coordinate 569,507,539 of JARQOD010000002.1, forward strand.
CACTACATCTATTCCATTTTCCCTTTCTAATGTACCTGGGACTTCCCTTGGTTTTCCCCTCTGCTGGCTCCATCTTTTGTAATCAGTCGTCTCTTAGCTGGTGGGTAGAGGCTAGTTGCTATGACATCTCCCTTACAGAGTACACTGACACATGAGGCATTCCTGCTCTCCTGCCTCTGTGTAGCACTTACTCAGAAGCAGAGGGCAGCATGGAGGACATTACTGAGCAGTGTAGCCGTACATTGGTAGACATAGACGAGCGCAGTGTGTGTCTGGTGATTGTCATAGTGTGTCGCCTTCTACCATGCAGGCAGTACAGATGGTGGATATATATTGTGTGGTCCTCCCGGGCAGCTGCATGTGCCTCATAATAAAGCTCCAGCGAGCACCACGAATAACGAGGGCCCCTTAGGAGACAAATACCTAGTTTCTCTCATTACCAAATACCTGAGCCTTTTATATACTGTTCCCACAGGTCATACCTTGCATGTTGAGTTCAGTGATCGTCCTGATTACGTATTTCTCCCATTCATCACAATTTGTCGCACTCTCGCTCCTCACATCTAGATTCAGTAACTTCCTATTTTTAGTGGATTCGTAGTTGGCAGCCTTAACTCTACCACAATGACGGATTCTTAATAGATCCCTACGGCAGGGGTGGAGAGTTACTAGTCATGCCCCATGCCACTGAATACTGTTTTTGTATTATTATTTATGGTAAGTAGTTTCTAAACTCTGCTTGGTGTCCAGCATCTTCTAGTCTAAGACTGAACACTGGTTCTTTCTCGTTAAAAAGCAACATGACGTCGAATTTATCTATAATCTCAGCTCTGAAAACTGACCACAAACAATGCTTTCTTTAAGGGGATTATCCGCATCTCCAGGTCCTGAACTTCTCCGGTTTTTCTGCTCACAATCATTAGTACTCATGTATATGGTAACGTCGTATGGTATACCGAGGTGCACAGTACAGCATAGGCCCTGTGTGCCTATATGGCACCCTATTATGACTGAGCCATAATTGGGTCATCTCCATAACCCCTTAGTGTGAGCCATGGTTGGCCACTTTTATTAGCGGTATTAGTGACTGATGGCTCTTGCTGGTATGTTCGTTATCTGCACTTGCCGCCTCTATTATAGCGGTGCATGCTCTCATTAGTCTGAATACTGACCGCACGAGATACAGTCTTAGGTTAGACATGGTCAAAATGTGATAGAACACTTACTAGTACATAACATACTGCTAGTGTTACATGGTTGACTCTGGAAACCTATAGATTATGTGCAAATATAATGTGCCATAAAATTTGTGCAAGAGCATGAATAGTCCGGAAAATTTTCTTTATGACGAGTACTGGCAAATTCTGAATTAAAATTTCAATTGAAAGGGGAGTGTCCAGTCATATTACATTGATGACCTATCGTATAATTAATCAATATTAAGTCAGTGGGGGTCCGACACCCAGAAGCCCCACTGATCTCATGTTATTAGCTTTTGTTGGCCCATGTAAAGAAGCACCGATCGACTTGTATATAGTCGATCAGCACTCATTGAAGGGGTTGTCCTGTCACAACATATTGATTGCTACCCGTATCCATAGGGAAGATCATCTGATCAAAGGGGGGTCCCATGCGTTGTCATCTTTGTATGTACAGGAGGGTTATTTTATTATTATTAGAGATTAGGCCAATTACCGGGGCCAAGATAGGAGAGGAGCACAACACTGTAAACACAGAGCCCTCTGTATACAGCTGCTCCATGGTAAAGGCTGTACACCATCACTTTTTAGAGACTGTATTCTGACATTTCTCTGTAATTTACCCACCCATTCATTTCAGCTGCCATAACCCCTTCCAATGAGGTGTATGTCTCCAATATGTCCACCCCAAGGGAAGGTCTTCTAAATAGAAAAGGAGAACTACAACATGCAAAATCCATCATATATTATCTATACTCTCAAATCTAATGAAAGAAACTAAAATATAATGTTACATTCCCTTCAAGATATTTTATTTTTAATTTCAGCTACAGTATTTGAAAATTATTTGCTGTACTAGAAAATGACATGCAAGTTATGAATTTAAAGGGAAGGTGTCATCAGAAAATGACTTATTGTTTAAATCAAGTGTTTCATGTAACATTTATTTTTTTAAACATTTTTGATATTTTTTTTACATTTTTCTTACCACTATCTATCTATCTCCCTTTTTCACACTGACCACTAGGCCTAACATTAGACTCCCAATTCCCGTTTTTCACGAGGACATTCGCATCTATTGAATGTCTTATAGGCATGCTCTGATCCGGACCGAGGTCATTGACATTACATTCCTCCACGATGTATGACGAGGTGTTACTTTTCCTTATACTTCCTTTTCTGTACAGACTTTACAGCAGTTTCATTATTATCACAGACTTAAATACAAGTGTAGTATTAGGCCTTTTTTTTCAGTGTGAAATGGCAAGATTTCTAAGAAAAATTTATTACATGGATGTGATTTGAAAAACTGAAGAAAAAAAAAACATTATCAACATTTTTTTTTTTTTTTAAAGCACCACTCCAGATTTTTTTTTCTTTTTCATTGTGACGATGGAGTGGTGCCATTAATCTAAGTTCTCTGACCCTAGTATTATACTTACCAGCTGCCATCTTCAGTTCTTCCCGGTTGCTGCTCCAGTCCCATGCGGCCATCAGCAGGGCTGATAACAGATCAAGGCGGTGGCTGGTAAGTATGAGACTAGGGGCAGGAGGGAACTTAGATTGGTGATTAGATTTTAGATTAAAAATACACAACCCGCTGGAGTGGTGCTTTAAATACATTTAGCATAAAAACTCAATTTATAAAATAGCTCATTTTCTGACGTCACATTCCCCAGCTTTGGGGAAGATAAAAGAAAAAAAACGTTAAGCATCAGAAATCTTTTAATAACTGTTCTTTTTTATTCATCTGCATCTTAAAGTAAATTATATGCAATTATTATATTGTTATAGAAAACACTCCAAAAAGCTCGACCAGCTGCAGTCCCGCTCCAGAGTCTCCGATGAGCTCCAATGAATCGGTGAAGAGCCTGACAGAACTGGTGCAACAGCCGTGCCCCACAATTGACACCTGCAAAGAAGGAGAGGCGCAGGAATCAAGTGATGCCACAGGTGGTGACTCCCAACCAGCAACGCCACTTCCATTCCCCGGCCAGTCAGCACTAAGCATCCAAGAGCTGGTGGCCATGTCCTCAGAGCTGGACACCTATGGCATCACCAAGAGGGTGAAGGAGGTTTTAACGGACAATAATTTAGGTATATAAAGCTGTTCAGAAAACGGTGCAGGGAATGAGAAGTAGTTGATTTCCTTTCATACAATCGTAGGATCACATTATTCATCTATTTGCCATGTCTTCTTCTGTTTAGGTCAGCGACTGTTTGGAGAGACCATTCTTGGCTTAACTCAAGGCTCAGTCTCTGATTTGCTGGCCAGACCCAAACCCTGGCATAAACTAAGCTTAAAAGGAAGAGAGCCATTTGTACGAATGCAGCTGTGGCTCAATGATCCAAACAATGTAGATAAGCTCATGGACATGAAACGGATGGAAAAGAAAGGTATGAATCAATGCGGTTTCATTGGTTGTGGTATCTATCAGCAGCTCCATGTGGAGTGAGATTCACATAGAGTGAAGCAAATCAGCACTATAGATGGTATCCCAACAGCCAGAGACCGAGACTTTCTAGTTACAGGCCTTGTCCAGGATTTAATTTAATTTTTTTTTACCAATAACAGGAAATACTATTTTAAGAAAAAAAAACCCTCTTGCTTTTCCCAGCGCCTCATCAATCCCCGTGGGTCTATATTTGCTTTGATGCAGTGATATATGACTGCTACGTCAATTAGCCTCAAAACGATGTCTGTGTGTACGGCCTAGAACTGTCCTGACCAAGGATTGGCTGCAGTGGTCCATACAGCCCATGATCGCAGCAGCAAACTAAACAGAGACTGGCACAGAGATCAACAGTAATTGTGTATTAATTTTATTTTCACTGGGCAATTGCACAGACCTTAGCCAATCCGTAGTGCAGTTAAAACACAAGAGGCACTAATACGCTGATTTAGAAAAACTGTCACAGTCCTGCACTTTAATAGAGCTTTAAAAGAGGACACGCTGACTGCCTGCGGCTGCCACTATGGGGGGATGACACCATACTGATACACATTGAACTCAATTATACCACAGCATGCAGCAAACTGCCGCCGGTGGCAACCGCAGGCAGTCAGCATAGGACTCTGGTAGAAAAATGGAGAACCATCTACATTAAAAATATATCAAAATGGAAATCTGCAAAAAAAAGTTGGACCTAAAACAACGTGATGATAGAAGATGGCGTTTCACTTCAAGTGAACAGGACAGAACTGCAATACAAAGCAGAGCATTATACAGCATAGAGCAGTGCAAGCAGGGAAGGGGACATGGCAGTCACATGAGCTTCACAGCCCCTTCATACAGCTCATCAGTGAGGATGCTGAGAGTCGGGCCCCCAATGATCTAACAGTGAAGGGGACATGGCAGTCACAGGAGCATAGCGGCCCCTTCATACAGCTCATCAGTGACGATGCGGAGAGTCTGGCCCCCAATGATCTAATAGTGTAGGGGACATGGCAGTCACAGGAGCATCACGGCCCCTTCATACAGCTCATCAGTGAGGATACGGAGATTCTGGCCCCCAATGATCTAATAGTGTAGGGGACATGGCAGTCATAGTAGCTTCCCGGCCCCTTCATACAGCTGATCGGTGGGGAAGCGGAGAGTCTGGCCCCCAATGATCTAATAGTGTAGGGGACATGGCAGTCACAGGAGCTTCCCGGCCCCTTCATACAGCTGATCTGTGGGGATGCTGAGAGTCTGGCCCCCAATGATCTAACAGTGTAGGGGACATGGCAGTCACAGGAGCATAGCGGCCCCTTCATACAGCTCATCAGTGAGGATGATGAGAGTCTGGCCCCCAATGATCTAATAGTGTAGGGGACATGGCAGTCACAGGAGCATAGCGGCCCCTTCATACAGCTCATCAGTGAGGATGCTGAAAGTCGGGCCTCCACTGATCTAATAGTGAAGGGGATATGGCAGTCACAGGAGCTTCCTGGCCCCTTCATACAGCTGATCGGTGGGGAAGCGGAGAGTCTGGCCCCCAATGATCTAATAGTGTAGGGGACATGGCAGTCACAGGAGCTTCCCGGCCCCTTCATACAGCTGATCGGTGGGGAAGCGGAGAGTCAGACCCCCAATGATCTAATAGTGTAGGGGACATGGCAGTCACAGGAGCATCACGGTCCCTTCATATAGCTCATCAGTGAGGATGCTGAGAGTCAGACCCCCACTGATCTAATAGTGAAGGGGACATGGCAGTCACAGGAGCATAGCGGCCCCTTCATACAGCTGATCGGTGGGGAAGCGGAGAGTCTGGCCCCCAATGATCTAATAGTGTAGGGGACATGGCAGTCACAGGAGCATCACGGCCCCTTCATACAGCTCATCAGTGAGGATGCTGAGAGTTGGACCCCCACTGATCTAATAGTGTAGGGGACATGGCAGTCACAGGAGCATCACGGCCCCTTCATACAGCTGATCGGTGGGGATGCTGAAAGTCGGACCCCCACTGATCTAATAGTGAAGGGGACATGGCAGTGACAGGAGCATCACGGCCCCTTCATACAGCTGATCGGTGGGGATGCTGAGAGTCGGACCCCCACTGATCTAATAGTGAAGGGGACATGGCAGTGACAGGAGCATCGCAGCCCCTTAATACAGCTGATCTGTGAGGATGCTGAGAGTCGGACCCCCACTGATCTAAAAGTCAGGATGCCCTATCAGAGGGTGGTGTGTGTTCAGGATCCTCTAGAATGGAGAAGGATTACAGATCGCACCTCTCGCTCTGGAGGACCTGTATCCTCTTCACTATGCAGATAAAAATTGATTTAAGTAAACACTTTGTAACGACTTATTTCTCCTGTGGTGGCGCTGTAGGGGAATTGAACAGATATTGACGAGTTTCCTCACGGATTACAGCTGATTATTGGGGATTACATGAGAGAGAAACTGCGATCTGCCTTTTGTCAATGGCCCCTTGCAGCATGTATGGACCCCAAAATGGAGAACCCTTTTAAGAACACTGCATTTGAAATGATGTTCATAGTAATAATAGAAAATAGAGACTTAGGTGATAGGCTTGTCCAGGGGCGTAACGACCACAGTTACACAGGTCGCGACTGGGCCCATGATGATGAGGTGCCTGCCGGTGCCCTCACAAACCTCAACTGTGTGTGTGCGTCCTTGGATGCACTGTCAGCAGAAGTGTATTGCAATATCAGAGGCCAGCAGCTGACAATGGTGTGCACGTGACAAGCGGCACATGGCAGTGACTTCATGCTCTCCTGTCACTTGCACGCTGATTTCAGCTGCTGGCTTCGAAGAGGACGCTGCATGGCGGAGGAGCAAAGAGAAGGTGAGTATAATGGTTTTTTTTTCTATATATTAAAGAACAGCAGCAGAATGAAGAGACATACCCGGATGGGGGATATATATCACAGGAAGGGGCCCATGATAAGGGACATGCATACCAGCATGGGAGATATGTATTATATACCAGGATGGGGCCCAAGATAAAGGGAGATATATATACCAGGTTGGGGCCCAGAATAAAGGGAGATATATATACCAGGATGGGGCCCAGGATAAAGGGAGATATATATACCAGGATAAAGGGAGATATATATAACAAGAAGGGGCCCAGGATAAGGGACATGCATACCAGCATGGGAGATATATATATACCAGGATGGGGCCCAGGATAAAGGGAGATATAACAAGAAGGGGCCCAGGATAAGGGACATGCATACCAGCATGGGAGATATATATACCAGGATGGGGCCCAGGATAAAGGGAGATATATATAGCAAGAAGGGGCCCAGGATAAGGGACATGCATACCAGCATGGGAGATATATATATATATTGTAACATTTCCGGGGGTTTAGCTCTGAGATCGCTGTCTGGGTAGACAGAATGGCACGGAAACAGTTCATTCAGACAGCAATTATGGTAAAAAACTGGCCGCAACCAGTTTTATTAAAGTCCACAGCACACAGATAAAACAAAGCATAAACAAAAGACCTAGGCTTGTCTAGCCACTAATTACACTTATATAGCTTTTCCCTTTCTATCAGGAACCCGGCTCTATCAGCCTAGGCCCAAAACAACACATATGATATATGTTACCAGTATGGAGTTTCCCAGATACTCCTCCTTATGTCTGAAAGTCCACCCGACGTCCAGACTTGAGAGAGATCCACTCCTATTCAGTAGTCATCATCCTGGAGGTTCACAGAGACACTCCTGTGTCCGGGGTACCTCTAACCCAGACTGAGATAGCTCCCCTCCTCTTCAGTAATCATCAGCATGGAGGTTCACAGAGACACTCCTGTGTCCGGGGTCCATCTAACCCAGACTGAGACAGCTCTCCTCCTCTTCAGTAGCTTATCCGCATGGATTCTCACAGAGACTGCTTCCTGCGCCGGGACACCTCCCTGTGTCCAGGCTAAAGACAGCTCTAACACTCTTGGAGACTGTTTCTTGTGCCAGGACACCTCCCTGTGTCCAGGCTAAACTAACTCTCTCTGACTGTGTTTCCAGACACCTATTTCTGGCTTCTTAATTAACAGCTGAGTGGTTACAGGTTTGAGCTGCAAGTATGCACTGAGTGGAAGGTGTAATGACCTTTCTCTACCACCAGGTCTACAAAGCCATACACCTCCCTTATACCAGTCAGCAAAGCACCCAGGTGAAATATACACCCCATCTAACCCACATATTCTCACTGTCTCACATATCCCCCCCCCCCCTCTTCTCCAGACCGGAGGGCTGGTCATCCAGACCGGAGGACTGGTCAACAAACCTCAAGAGACAGTGAACACAGCTCAAGTCATGGCCCACCTCATCTTCATCTTTATCTTCCATTAAGCAGGGTTTCTATACCCTTACACACACACACACACACACACTGTGTGATGTCACAGTCATGTGACCAGTCAACTGAGGAGAAGGAACATGGACAGTCAAAACATACATACTGATCCATTAAATGAATGCCAGCCAGCGCTGCATTACCCATCCGTCCCCTCTGCATACAGCTTTATCCTAGGTATTTAGACACATACCCCTTAGGTGGGTTTGTAGGTGACTGGACCCGCCCAGCTCTCCAAGTCACCTGGAAGCCTCCCAATGTATAGCACAAGTCTCAGCAGTAGATCTGCTGAACCAAAATATATCCAGGCTTCCATCACAGGGCCACCCACCTCTGCGATACATACCGTCCATCCATCACATGCCTCCATGCATATCCTGAGGGCCATACCCAGTGCCCCCTCTGTTCAAATTTGTGGGGTCGAACACCTGCCACCCGACCAGAGATCCCCCTCGGTCGCCTCTGCCAGTCACCCCGTCTCAGTTGATTTTGGGCACTATGCAATATCACCTCTTTGTTAGGCCTCTCCCGCCCCCAGCGGTCAGAACGTTGGCCTTGTCCTTGTGTCGGTGTCACCTCACCCGACCTTTCTTTCCCGAACTGACTCCTACCGTCGTTGCGGTCGCGAGTCCATCGTCCAGTCAAACTTACTGGTAGTTCTGAGTCTGACTCTCTGTCTTTTCGTCCGCCACCGGGTCTTACACATAGGTCACTCAGCCCTGAGCTAACCGGATCGTCATTTTTACCCCTCAGTGTTTCAGCCCGTCTACTACCAGTCCCTAGAGAGGCCTCTTGTCTCTCTATATCTTGGGCTGGAAGCAGTCGCCATCTTCGTTTTAACTCATGCAGCTGTTCCTTTATCTGCTTTCTTACTGAAATCAGCTGCTCTACTTCTCGTAGGTATGTTATTCGATACTCCAGGAGCGTTCGGATGTTCTTCAGGCTCTCCACCGAGCCCACACTAATGAACGGAACCATATCTTCTCCAGCCACCTTGATCTCGCCATCAGCTGGAATCCTCACTCTCCTTACACCGGATCTATCCACCATTTCCTGCATCACTTTTCCAAGTCTTCCGACGATTCTCCCCACCAAATTTCTGGGTACCGGAATTACCTCTTCTGCCAAACCCAGCCGATTTTGATCTTCCTTGGCCTGCTCCAGACGGTGAGCGGCTTTCATGTTACTTAACATAATCATCTGTTTTGCGTGAAGACACTGCAGATGCATATCCTTCAGGAGAGCCACCAGCTTCTCTGTGTCTTCTCCCTCTGCCAGGATCACCAACTGGTTCGTCTCTGGTGCCCAATTCACACTATAGGCTTTTACTGCCTTCTTAAAGGCCTCATGCACACCCTCACTGGCACAGGCTTCTCGCATGTCTTCAGGTACTTGTACCACACACTTGAAGAGTGAAGTCTCCTTCTCTTCCTGGTTTACCTCGGACCGTTCCTCTAAGACATCTGCCACGACCAGATGAGTGTCTTGTTCAGTTCTTTGCTCAAGACCCTCCTGAATTTTAGCTTCTTCAAGGCTCCTTGCCAAGATAGATACTGGCACCTCCGCCTGATCATCACATGGGCATGGCCGCTTTGCGTCTTCAACCCGCAACTTCTCCTTCTGCAGAAGACCTCTTACTGCTTCTCTGAGCATTTCCACATCTTCCCTTATGGTCTTATTCACACTTTGCCACTTTGCCAAGTGACCTCTGAGCTCAGAGACTTCATTCTCTAGCTCATCCACTCTTTGCTCAGCAGTTTGTCTCAGAGCCTTTTCTTGTTCCACATGTTCTTTCAGGGTCTTTATTTCAGCCTGATGTAGACCCCCACGATACATTAATAGCTTCTCATTTTCATCAGCACCTCCTTGTGCGGTATTTAGTGTCAGAGTCCTGCCTTCAAAGCTCAGCTCTTCTTCTTTCACCTTAGTCTTCGCCAGGGCATTGGCCAACTGTAAAACATCTTCAGATGCCATCTTCTGTCCGGCTGTAAGGTCCGCATCAGCTTTCTTCTCAGGACTCTCAATCTTCTCGGCTACCGTGCCTTCCTCATTTGCACTGGTTGCTTTATTGTCATCAGATGACACACCATCATTACCACTGTCCTTTGTATCTTCAGAGAGCTCCACACACTCTAATTTTTTCTCAAGAGGTTCTTCCTCATTGACCTCCTTACTGGGTGCAAGGGGCTCACGCTCTTTGCGCCCTTTACGTTTCCGGCGACGGGAGGACTTCTTCTCCTTGTGGGGCCCTTCATTACTGGACTCCCTCTCTCTATTAGAGTCACAGTCACCTGCAGAGTCTAAGTCACATCCCCCTGTATCGTTAATCCCCCAGTTACCCTCTAACTGGGTGTCCGTTCCAGACATGTTAACTACCTTGTTTCCCCGAAAGTAAGACAGTGTCTTACTTTCTTTTTATCCCCAAAAACCCCACTATGTCTTACTTTCGGGGTATGTCTTATATTGAAAAAAAATTACCTGTATCTAACCCAGTGTGATACAGTACCACCTGCTGTATTTAATCCAGTGTGACACCTGCTGATACCCACTGGGTTACATACAGCAGATGATACCCCAGTATGCCAGTGTATATTTTTACTGATGTATGATTAATACTGTGTATACGAAAAAATAACCGTGTGCACAACCAAGAAGGTGCCAGAGTAGGTTCCCACACCGTATCTAATAAAAAAATGAACTCGGCACTCAACTTTAGTATAGTGAGAATAAAGATTTTTATTTCACAGTAGTAACACGAAACGTTTCGGTCCTATATCATGGACCTTCATCAGTCACAGATACTACTCCTCTTCAGTAATCATCAGCATGGAGGTTCACAGAGACACTCCTGTGTCCGGGGTCCATCTAACCCAGACTGAGACAGCTCTCCTCCTCTTCAGTAGCTTATCCGCATGGATTCTCACAGAGACTGCTTCCTGCGCCGGGACACCTCCCTGTGTCCAGGCTAAAGACAGCTCTAACACTCTTGGAGACTGTTTCTTGTGCCAGGACACCTCCCTGTGTCCAGGCTAAACTAACTCTCTCTGACTGTGTTTCCAGACACCTATTTCTGGCTTCTTAATTAACAGCTGAGTGGTTACAGGTTTGAGCTGCAAGTATGCACTGAGTGGAAGGTGTAATGACCTTTCTCTACCACCAGGTCTACAAAGCCATACACCTCCCTTATACCAGTCAGCAAAGCACCCAGGTGAAATATACACCCCATCTAACCCACATATTCTCACTGTCTCACAATATATATATATATATATATATATATATATACCAGGATGGGGCCCAGGATAAAGGGAGATAAAACAAGAAGGGGCCCAGGATAAGGGACATGTATACCAGCATGGGAGATATATATACCAGGATGGGGCCCAGGATAAAGGGAGATATATATAGCAAGAAGGGGCCCAGGATAAGGGACATGCATACCAGCATGGGAGATATATATATATATATACCAGGATGGGGCCCAGGATAAAGGGAGATAAAACAAGAAGGGGCCCAGGATAAGGGACATGTATACCAGCATGGGAGATATATATACCAGGATGGGACCCAGGATAAACGGAGATATAACAAGAAGGGCACAGGATAAGGGACACGTATACCAGCATGGGAGATATGTATACCAGGATGGGTCCTAGGAGGGCCCAGGATAAAGGGAGATGTATATACCAGGATAAGGGACATGCATACCAGCATGGGAGATACATGTACCAGGATAAAGGGAGATATATATTTATATATTTGCCAGGATGGGGCCAGGACAATATATATATATATATATATATATAATATATATATATATATATATATATATATAATTAATTTACTTCAATCATATACCAGGATAAGGTATATATACCAGGATGGAGCCCAGGATAAAGGGATATATACAGTGCCTACAAGTAGTATTCAACCCCCTGCAGATTTAGCTGGTTTGATAAGATGCAAATAAGTTAGATGCCTTCAAACTGCAAACGAGAGTAGGATTTATTAACAGAAGCATAAATCTTACAAAACAAAAAGTTATGTTGCTCAGTTGAATTTTAATAAATTTTAAACATAAAAGTGTGGGTCAATTATTATACAACCCCTATGTTTAATATTTCGTGGAATAACCCTTGTTTGCAATTACAGCTAATAATCGTCTTTTATAAGACCTGATCAGGCCGGCACAGGTCTGTGGAGTTATCTTGGCCCACTCCTCCATGCAGATCTTCTCCAAGTTATCTAGGTTCTTTGGGTGTCTCATGTGGACTTTAATCTTGAGCTCCTTCCACAAGTTTTCAATTGGGTTAAGGTCAGGAGACTGACTAGGCCACTCCAACACCTTGACTTTTTCCCTCTTGAACCAGGCCTTGGTTTTCTTGGCTGTGTGCTTTGGGTCGTTGTCTTGTTGGAAGATGAAATTACGACCCATCTTAAGATCCTTGATGGAGGAGCGGAGGTTCTTGGCCAAAATCTCCAGGTGGGCCGTGCTATCCATCCTCCCATGGATGCGGAACAGATGGCCAGGCCCCTTGGCTGAGAAACAGCCCCACAGCATGGGGATGGTATTCTTGGGGTCGTATGCAGTGCCATCCAGTCTCCAAACGTCACGTGTGTGGTTGGCACCAAAGATCTCGATCTTGGTCTCATCAGACCATAGAACCTTGAACCAGTCTGTCTCAGAGTCCTCCAAGTGATCATGAGCAAACTGTAGATGAGCCTTGACATGACGCTTTGAAAGTAAAGGTACCTTACGGGCTCGTCTGGAACAGAGACCATTGCGGTGGAGTATGTTACTTATGGTATTGACTGAAACCAATGTCCCCACTGCCATGAGATCTTCCCGGAGCTCCTTCCTTGTTGTCCTTGGGTTAGCCTTGACTCTTCGGACAAGCCTGGCCTCGGCACGGGAGGAAACTTTCAAAGGCTGTCCAGGCCGTGGAAGGCTAACAGTAGTTCCATAAGCCTTCCACTTACGGATGATGCTCCCAACAGTGGAGACAGGTAGGGCCAACTCCTTGGAAAGGGTTTTGTACCCCTTGCCAGCCTTGTGACCCTCCACGATCTTGTCTCTGATGGCCTTGGAATGCTCCTTTGTCTTTCCCATGTTGACCATGTATGAGTGCTGTTCACAAGTTTGGGGAGGGTCTTAAATAGTCAGAAAAGGCTGGCAAAAGAGATCACTAATCCACACATGTGAAGCTCATTATTCTTGGTGCCTGAACTACTTCTTAATACTTTAGGGGGACCAAACAGAATTCTTGTGGTTTGAGGGGTTGAATAATAAATGACACTCTGAATTAACTTTTAACGTTTTTAAAAAAAAATAAATAAATAAATAAAACAAAAATTTTTGCTGCAGTGCATTTCCCACTTCCAGGCTGATCTACAGTACAAATGTCACAATGCCAAGTTAATTCCGCATGTGTCAACCAGCTAAATCTGCAGGGGGTTGAATACTACTTGTAGGCACTGTATATACCAGGATAGGGGGGGCTGGTCCAGATCTTGTACAGGGGCCCATCACACTGGATACGACACTGGGCTTGTCAGATTAGTGCTTTCAGAAGACGGCCGTCTTGCTGGTTACAGTGGTGTACTCAGTACAGACACGCCACATGGCATCCAGTATAATACTCACAAACCAAGTTACCAGTCAGTGTCCGGGCATCCTGGAGATGATGGGGTCTTTGAATTCTGTCTGAGCGTTACACAAATAGCAAATAATATACTACAGCCTCTGCTGTGTACATCAAATGTGAAGATTAAGGACGCTGTAGAGCTCCAAGGAGTAGACGCTATGAGCAGACCTGCCACAGGTAGCTTGTGGTTTATGTCATGTCTACATATGTCACTGAGAACTATTTTAGCAAAGTTATTGAGTTTGATAACGAACCAGGTTACAAAGTGCAGACAATTATTTCTTGGGAATAGATATCCTAACATATTACTATACCTAGCAATGTATGCAGTGCCAAAAACCATACTACTTTGAATGTGAGTTATTGAGTTTTCATCTTATGCTCCAATATGAACTCATTGCTGCCTGAGAACCTTTGCAAAGGAAACATTGCACACATAAATATCTAATTTACCATATATCCAGATGCATGGGACCAATCATTAAATGTATCCATACTGTTGGGTTGTTCACAAACTGAGCTAATGATAACTTACCCTCGGGATCAGCTCCTACTTGGTATTGCAGCCGCCAGATATGCGGGAAACACAGAGCTGGTACAAAACTGCTCCATACACCATGTAGTGGTCATTCTCAGTACTGCAGCTCGGATCGCATTCACTTCAGCATGCATACGGTTCAACACTACTGTTATTTTCATATTTCAGAAATAATGCAAATGTGAACAGAGCCTTTCTAATATCAGAGAAGAGTCTTTCAGGCTGTATAATATAACATGTCTTAGCTGCTACTGCTGGTTCCTAATAGTGGACATGATCTGCAAGTTATTGAGGGAGTGACACGATCACTCGCAACAGTTTTCATTAAAGTAACAGCCTAGTTTTTTGACTGTATAGTCTATGTGGTCCCTCAGTATACTTTATCTCTAAGATTAAACGGAATCGATCACCAGGTTTTGCTACCCCATCTGAAAGCAGCATGTAGGGACAGAAACCCTGATTCCAGCGATGTGTCGCTTACTGGGCTACTTGCTGCAGTGTTAAAGAAATCACTGTTTTGATGAAAACACATAGCTGACTGGCAGCTTTCTATGTACGCTGTGCATAGGCAGAAAGCTGCCAGTAGTGGGGGCAGGGTAACACAGAGCAATGGTACAAGATAACTAGTCCTCTAGTGATAATCTCCTGATGATAAAACAGTGATTTCATCAAAACTACAGCAAGCAGCTCTGTAAGCGACACATCGCTGTAATCAGGGTCTCCATCCCTACTTTATGATGCTCTAAGGTGGCAAAATCCTGGTGACAGATTCTGTGTAACTCTATTCTATGGAATTGCTGTTCCTTTGTCAGAAGGCATGGCGCAGGCTGTGCAACATCCACTTTCCAGGTGAAATAGTCACTGAATACTCAATTTGTGCGATAACCTTTTCTAGAATGCTAGGTACAGTGTCACAGATTGTGCAGCCAGAGTATGATGTTCACTTTCTTATCTCTTACTACTACTAGACCGATCATCATGGGACATTGTGAACATAAGACCTGCAACAGTATAGTTATACACTGAAAAATTACCGTACTTTTTACAGTACAAAGCAGCTTGTGTTATGAATGATGATAAATACAGATTTTCCTTCTAGAATCTTTCTACATCCAATTTTCTTGCCCTGTTATATAACCCACGGGGTACACACTATCTGTATGGGGGGCTCACTTTTAAATAGTAGCGACTTCGTGTATGTTCATACCCCCGGTTACTTTATTTAACGTATTTATGTTGATGGTATTCGTTATATGGACATTCATAATTATTTTATTCTATCTTATACATATTTTCCTGTAACTGCTATGCGTAAAAACTGATACTAAATATAATGGTGTCCTCAGATTCTACATTTGAAGGATTAAGACTTCCTAAAAAAAAAGCATGTCACTAAATTAATACAAAATTGGCCATGGTTTAAATAAAACATGTGTGATTCATTTCTCATACATACCACAGTTTCCTTTTGTAAGGTTCTCATTTATTCCATTTTCTTAATTATTGCTTTGCTTAATGCGCCATCTAGTGGTGGAATGAGACAGTACATACTTCTGATGATCTTGCTTTTACTTTTCGGAAATGACTGCTAACAAACTATTTTAGTAATTTTATACCAGATTGGTAACCTCCATCTACGTTACCATACTCTGCTGGTATCAGAAGTATTTATTGTATATGGAGTCCTGTCAAATGGACATTAAAATATGTTACAGTCACTGAGAATGTCCCACAAT
Organism: Oophaga sylvatica; assembly: GCA_033576555.1. NCBI lineage: Eukaryota > Metazoa > Chordata > Amphibia > Anura > Dendrobatidae > Oophaga > Oophaga sylvatica. The sequence goes on from JARQOD010000002.1 coordinate 569,523,466, forward strand.
CGATATTACACTGAGCACATTCTTCAATTACTTGTTATTAGTTTCTGTTAATATTCTTAAACAGAAGTAGTTTTATGGCTGCATGGGCATTTAGTTAGTAGAATTATGATGTGCCCCACATGAGAAATGTAAAGTGGAAATCATATGCAAATCAGACTGGAAGTGCAGTGGGGGCTGTCAGTGCACTGGGACTGTTTATACCAAGTGCACCCCGGTGCATTTCCAGCCAAATCTGCATATGGTTGCTACACTAGATTTCTCATGACTGGCACATAGGCTAGCTACAAAAAAAAAAAAAGATATATAGCCGTACCACTATGATCATACGTACAAATGTGCTGACAGGTGTCCTCTAAAGTTTGAATTAAATTGGTAATATTATATGTGACTGGACATCTTATTCAGGGAGCTGGAAATATCGCCATCTTTGTGTGTATATCTTTCTTGCGACATTAGATTCTCGGTTATAGTCTTTTAAACACTATTCATTGAAAACTGATCCGGAGTCCAAGGTCTCTCTCTCTCTCTTTCTCTTTCTCTCTCTTTCTCTCTCCATTTTCAACATAGAAATTTTATCTTTCGGGTTGAAAAGGTCAGAACGGATCCGGCAAGAAAAATGATCAGTTGCATTAGTTTTTTTAAAATCAGCGCCGGATCCGTCCTATCAGGCATAGGATGGATTATGCCTGACACAAAAAGACTGATGTGTGAAAGCAGCCTAAGGCCCCGTTCACACATTGCGGTTTTAGATGCGTTTCCGCTGCGTTTTTAACGCTGCGGAAACGCATCCAACCCGCAGCACAGTGCACAGCCAATGAATCCCTATGGGAACCGCAGGTCTGCTGTGCACATGCTGCGGAAAAAAAACGCGCGGTTTAGCCGCGTTTTATTTTCCGCAGCATGTCAATTCTTTGTGCGGAACTGCAGCGGTTCGGCGCCCATTGACTTGCATTGAGTCGGGCACTTCCGCAGCAAAACCGCAGATCTAAAAAAGATCTGCGGGTTTGCTGCGGCTGAAACCGCTGCAGTTCGGGAGGAGGGAAGTGTGTGGGCGGTGCGTGGGCGTGACTAGTGTGCGGCGCTATGTGTGTGGGCGGTGCGTGGGCGTGTATAGTGTGCGGCGCTGTGTGTGTGGGCGGTGATTGTGTGCCGGTGTCTGCGTGATCGGTGTGCGGGGCTGTGTGATGTGCGCTGGTCGGTGTGCGGGGCTGTGTGCGTGATCGATGTGCGGGGCTGTGTGCGTGATCGGTGTGCGGGCCTGTGTGCGGGATCGGTTTATGTGCGGCGGTGTGCGGGGCTGTGTATGTGCGGAACAGTGTGCGGGCCTGTGTGCGTGTCTCCATGTATGCAGGCATCGTCGGATGGGACTACAAGTCCCATCCGGCTATGCCTGCTACAGTGACAGTGAGTGACACATTAGCCAATGATGGGACAGTAGTAGTCCCATCATCCGGCTAATGTGCTGAATGTAAAAAAAAAAAAAAAAATTACATGACATACAACATACAATGACATACAGAACATATAACATACAGTAACATACAACAAATAACATTGAGCACATACTCACCTCTTCCCCGACGCCATCGATCTGTACCGCTCTGCCGCCGGGAGAGAATGACGTCACTACAGTTCATTCTCTCACGGCAATGCTGGGTGAGAAAATTCCCACGCAGCATTTCCATAAAGTGAGAGAATGAACTCAGTGTTGCACTGCAGGAACCATTGTCTCCTGTCAGTGCATCACTGGAAGGCCCTACAGAGCAGTGGCATCACCTGATGTCACCGTTCTATAGGGGAGACCGTCATGGGACCCTCGTTATTAATTGGACTGCGTCGGACAGGGAGTATAACGGTTGTTTTATTTTTTTACGTTTTTTTACAGGAGATCGAGGGCGTCGCTTGGATCTGAGTGTGTAATAAAGATATGAAAACCGTGTTGTGTTTTATTTCATTAAAATAATTTATTCTTATGCGTGTGTTGTTTTTTTTTTAACCCTTTATTAATATAAGATTAATAATGGATAGGCGTCTTATTGACGCCTCTCTATTATTAACCGGGCTTAATATCACCTTACAATAGCAAGGTGATATTAACCCCTTATTACCCCATATCCCACCGCTACAGGGGAGTGGGAAGAGAAGGGCTAAGTGCCGGAATTGGCGCATCGTACAGATGCGCCAACTCTGGGGCGGCTGGGTGCTGGTATTTTTAGCCAGGGGGGGCGCCAATATCCATGGCCCCTTCCTAGGCTATGAATATCAGCCCGCAGCTGTCTGCCTAGCCTGTCTGGCTATAAATTATAGGGGGACCCCACGTCATTTTTTTTTGGGGGGGGGGGTCCCCCTATTTTAATAGCCAGTGAAGGCTAGCTGCGGGCTGATATTCATAGCCTGGGAAGATCCATGGGTATTAACCCCTTCCCAGGCTAGAAATATTGGCCCCGGCTGTCTGCTTTCCCCCTCTGGCGCAGAAAATTGTGCGGGAGCCCACGCCATTTTTTTTTCCGATATTTTTTTTTTTATATTAACTATTGCGTTATTTTGTGTATGTGTACGCGTGTGTTCTTTAACTATTTATGTACCATTTTATCTATCTATCTAACTACTGGTATCTATTATCTATCTATGGCCGGCGACACACTTGCGAGTGTGATGCGAGTAAGTCGCACGACTTTCTCGCATCAACACCCGGCACGGCCGCCCACTCTCGGACCCGAATGTGCGGCTGCATAGAAATACATGTAGCCGCACACTCGGGGCCGAGAGCGGGCGGCCGTGTCGGGTGTTGATGCGAGAAAGTCGTGCGACTTACTCACATCACACTCGCAAGTGTGTCACCGGCCTATCTCTATCTGTGTGTGTGTAATGGAGTGTGGGTTGGATAAATGTAAAAGAGGAGGTTGGACAAGAAATGACATCACAAATCTTTTTTTTTTTTTTTTGTTAAACAACATATCTTTATTTAGCTGTAAAAACCGCATACAAAACCGCATGAGAAAAACCGCGTCAAAACCGCGCCAAAAAACGCATCAAAACCGCGCCTGCGGTTTCTGCCAAGAGGTGCGGTTTCGGCGCGGAAAAATCCGCAGGCAAATCCGCAATGTGTGCACAGGCCCTAAGAGATGCTACTTATGGACCTTTTATGGTCAGATGTCACTTTATTGTAATGCTTTACTAATATCCTCTGCACTTGTGTATACTGATTTTCTCATTCATTCTGCACCATGCACCTAATTCTGAACGTGTGATATATATATATATATATATATTTTTTTACATATGAATACCTGTATATTCTTGGTCTTGTGGGTTTTCATGATGTGAATGATATTCCCTATTTTGGTGTTAGTGCAATCTGGATATTCAAGGCATAGG
>JARQOD010000002.1:569526943-569617193 GCA_033576555.1 Oophaga sylvatica
AACTTAGAAATAGTGAAATAAAGATTTTTATTCACATAGTAACACGAAACTTTCGGTCCTATATCATGGACCTTCATCAGTCACAGATACTACGGGAAGGGGGTTAAATCCACAAGAAGAAAGAAAGGGCTGATATAGCCTGTGTTGGTGGGTGAGATGAGGAAGAGGACAATGCCTCTATTGCACTAGTAACCTTTTGTGAAGGAGTCCGTATGAGGATAGGTCTCTGCATTGGACGCGGTGTCCAATCTGCCCTGAAGGCCACATCCCCAAATCGCCTCTTCACTGTAGATGTTCCCACGGGCCCGTTTAATGTGTACTGTTTAATGAAGCGCCAGTTGGGGACCTGTGAGGCGTCAATTTTTCAAACTAAAAATCTAATGTACTTGTCTTGTTGCTCAGTTGTGCAGCGGGGCCTCCCCTTGTCTTTCTTCTTCTGGTTAAGCTTGTTTGTGCACTTCCTCTAAAGGAGTACTAACACACCATTGATGAATTCTTCATTTTCTTGGTAATTTTCGCATGAATAGCCTTAATTTCTAAAAACAAAATAGACTGTCGAGTTTCACAAGAAAGTTCTTTTTTTTGGCCATTTTGAGAGTTTAAGGGAACCAACAAATGTAATGCTCCAAAATTCTCAACAAGCTCAAAGGAAAGTCAGTTTATAGCTTCTCTAATCAACCAAAGGGTTTTCAGCTGTGTTAACATACTTGCAAAAGGGGTTTTTTTAAAGGGTATTTTAACCATCTATTAGCCTTCTTACACAGTTAGCGAACACAAAAAACCATAAGTACACTGGAGTGATGGTTTTGGGAAAGGGCCTCTATACACCTATGAAGATATTGCATTACAAACTAGACGTTTGCCGCTAGAATAGTCATTTACCACATTAACACTGTATAGAGTGTATTTCTGAATCATTTAATGTTAGCTTCATTGGAAAAAAATGGGTTTTCTTTCAAAAATAAGGAAATTTCTAAGTGACCCTAAACTTTTGACCGGTAGTGTATTTGCAGTGTGTCTTCAGCAATATGGCGCCAGACAGCGCGGTATGGGCATGCGCGTACTCTGGCGCCAAACTCCTCCCCCAGCCTCTGGCAGAATGGGACCGCGCTGGAGCACAGGGAAGAAAGGTGAGTATAAATGTTTTTTTTTGCATGTGTGCAGTTTAATAGGGGTGAGGGGGACCATACATATCAGGATAGGGGATGAGAGGTAGCATGCATATGAGGATAGGGGTGAGGGGACCATGCATACCAGGATTGGGGGGTGAGAGGGGACCATACATTCTACGATAGGGATGAGGGGGGACCATGCATACCAGGATTGGGGGTGAGGGACCATGCATTCCAGGATAGGGGGGTGAAGGAACCATGCGTACCAGGATTGGGGCTGAGGGGACCATGCATTCCAGGATTGGGGGGGTGAGGGGACCATACATACCAGGATTGGGGGGTGAGGGGACCATGCATACCAGGATTGGGGGGTGAGGGGACCATGCATTCCAGGATTGGGCGGTGAGGGGATCATGCACACCAGGATCGGGGGAGTGAGGGGACCATGCATTCCAGGATTGAGGGTGAGAGGACCATGCATCCACGATAGGGGTGAGGGAACTATGCATACCAGGATTAGGGGTGAGGGACCATGCATTCCAGGATTGGGGGGGTGAGAGGACCATGCATTCCAGGATAGGGGGTGAGGGAACCATGCATACCGGGATTGGGGGTGAGGGGGACCATGCATACCAGGATGGGGGGTGAGATGACCATACATACCAGGATTTGGGGAGGGGACCATGCATACCAGGATTGTGGGATAAGGGTACCATGCATACCAGGATAGAGGGGTGATGGGTACCATGTATACCAGGATTGGGAATGAGGCGTCCAAGCATACCACAATTTGGGGGTGAGGGGGTACCATACATCCTATGATAGGGATGAGGGGGGACCATGCATACCAGGATTGGGGGGTGAGGGGACCATGCATTCCAGGATAGGGGGTGAGGGGACCATGCATACCAGGATTGGGGGGTGAAGGGACTATGCATACCAGGATTGGGGGTGAGGGGACCATGCAATAAAGGATTGGGCGGTGAGGGGACCATGCACACCAGGATCGGGGGGTGAGGGGACCATGCATTCCAGGATTGAGGGTGAGAGGACCATGCATACCAGGATTGGGCGGTGAGGGGACCATGCATTCCAGGATTGGGGTGAGAGGACCATGCATTACAGGATAGGGGGGTGAGGGAACCATGCATACCGGGATTGGGGTGTGAGGGGACCATGCATACCAGGATGGGGGTGAGAGGACCATGCATTCCAGGATTGGAGGGTGAGGGGACCATGCATTCCAGGATTGGGGGTGAGAGGACCATGCATTACAGGATAGGGGGGTGAGGGAACCATGCATACCGGGATTGGGGTGTGAGGGGACCATGCATACCAGGATGGGGGGTGAGAGGACCATGCATTCCAGGATTGGAGGGTGACGGGACCATGCATTCCAGGATTGAGGGTGAGGGTACCATGCATACCAGGATAGGGGGTGAGGGGACCATGTATATCAGGATGGGGGGGTGAGATGACCATACATACCAGGATTTGGGGTGAGGGACCATGCATACCAGGATTGGGGGATGAGGGGACCATGCATACCAGGATTGTGGGATAAGGGGTACCATGCATACCAGGATAGAGGGGTGAGGGGTACCATGTATACCAGGATTGGGAATGAGGCGTCCAAGCATACCACAATTTGGGGGTGAGGGGGTACCATACATCCTATGATAGGGATGAGGGGGACCATGCATACCAGGATTGGGGGGTGAGGGGACCATGCATTCCAGGATAGGGGGGTGAGGGAACCATGCATACCGGGATTGAGGTGTGAGGGGACCATGCATACCAGGATGGGGGTGAGAGGACCATGCATTCCAGGATTGGAGGGTGACGGGACCATGCATTCCAGGATTGAGGGTGAGGGTACCATGCATACCAGGATAGGGGGGGTGAGGGGACCATGTATATCAGGATGGGGGTGAGATGACCATACATACCAGGATTTGGGGTGAGGGGACCATGCATACCAGGATTGGGGGATGAGGGACCATGCATACCAGGATTGTGGGATAAGGGGTACCATGCATACCAGGATAGAGGGGTGAGGGGTACCATGTATACCAGGATTGGGAATGAGGCGTCCAAGCATACCACAATTTGGGGGTGAGGGGTACCATACATCCTATGATAGGGATGAGGGGGGACCATGCATACCAGGATTGGGGGGTGAGGGGACCATGCATTCCAGGGTAGGGGGGTGAAGGAACCATGCATACCAGGATTGGGGGTGAGGGGACCATGCATTCCAGGATTGGGGGTGAGGGGACCATGCATACCAGGATTGGGGGTGAAGGGACTATGCATACCAGGATTGGGGGGTGAGGGGACCATGCAATAAAGGATTGGGCGGTGAGGGGACCATGCACACCAGGATCGGGGGGGTGAGGGGACCATGCATTCCAGGATTGAGGGGTGAGAGGACCATGCACACCAGTATTGGGGGTGAGGGGAACATGCATTCCAGGATTGGGGGTGAGGGGACCATGCATACCAGGAATGGGGGGTGAAGGGACCATGCATACCAGGATTGGGGGTGAGGGGACCATGCATTCCAGGATTGGGCGGTGAGGGGACCATGCACACCAGGATCGGGGGGTGAGGAGACCATGCATTCCAGGATTGAGGGGTGAGAGGACCATGCATCCATGATAGGGGGTGAGGGAACTATGCATACCAGGATTGGGGGTGAGGGGACCATGCATTCCAGGATTGGGGGGTGAGAGGACCATGCATTACAGGATAGGGGGTGAGGGAACCATGCATACCGGGATTGGGGTGTGAGGGGACCATGCATACCAGGGGGGGGTGAGAGGACCATGCATTCCAGGATTGGAGGGTGAGGGGACCATGCATTCCAGGATTGAGGGTGAGGGTACCATACATACCAGGATAGGGGGGGTGAGGGGACCATGCATTCCAGGATTGGGCGGTGAGGGGACCATGCACACCAGGATCGGGGGGTGAGGAGACCATGCATTCCAGGATTGAGGGGTGTAGAGGACCATGCTGTAATGTATGTGATACAGTTCATATAGCGTCTTGTGCTTGGGTGCGATGAAAATACTTGAGACACAGGTTGAAAAAGAAAGTCTTGTATTGCTTCATACAAATTGGCAAAAATAAACATACAGGTTGCAAACACAGAAGCAGGAGACACAGCGGGCCAAGTAATCTAAGTTCATCAATAACTCTCCACAACAGATTCAGATCTTCTTCTATGTTACCGCAAGTCCATGCAACCGTGAGGCTTTCAAGAGCAGAGTTCAGAGTCCACAAGAGCTCCAGAGTTTCTCAGTAGAAATGGCTGGAGTACAAAGTCCAAGGCTTCAGGAGTCAGAACACAGGTTCACTGCAGGCCAGATTCTGAAGCACTGATTGCTCAGGTGTGGCTGTTTAAGAAGCAAACGGAGAGAATCAGGGCGGGAACATGCAAGCTGGAAAACTCCATTTTAACTGAGGGCAAGATAGCTGCAGCAAAACAGAAAGCAAAATGGCCGACGAACAAACTGAGTTTCAGAAACAGATATACAGAACCTTACATTACTCCCCCCTTAGGGCAACCTCCGGATGACCTCAGACCAGGCTTGTGTGGGTACCTCTGATGAAACTGACGGAGCAAGCGAGGAGCATTAACGTTATTGACTGGCTCCCATGAGTTGTCCTCCACTGGGTAGCCCTGCCATTTGATCAGATATTGTAACTGATTTCTATACAACCTGGAATCTAAAATCCTTTCCACCACAAATTCTTCCTGACCATCGACTAGCACTGGGTCAGGGCAAGGAGAAGAACGTCCAGGAAACGTATTGGGTGTTGCAGCCTTTAGTAGGGATACATGAAAGACAGGGTGGATTCTCATAGTTCTGGGCAATTGAAGACGACAAGCAACGGCACTTATAATCTTACTGATTTTATAGGGTCCAATGTACTTATGTCCCAACTTAGATGATGGAATCCTTAACTTAAGATTTCTGGTTGACAGCCAGACCAGGTCTCCTACCTTAAAAACTGGTGCAGGTTTACGAAATTTATCTGCTGCCTTCTTGTACCTTTCCTGAGCCGATTCCAGATTCTCCTTTAGAAGATCCATATTCTTCTGTAAAGTCGTGACTCTTTCAGCCACTGCTGGCAAAGGCGTCTCTATGGGAAATCGTGGTAGAATATTAGGATGATAACCTAAATTAGAGAAAAAAGGAGACTGTTTAGTGGAGGCACTCTGAGAGTTGTTGTAAGAGAACTCAGCCAATGGAAGTAGATCCACCCAATCATCCTGTAGGTGGCAGATAAAACAGCGGAGATACTGCTCCAGGGTTTGATTGGTTCGTTCGGTTTGTCCATTAGTCTGGGGATGAAAAGCAGAAGAAAGGTTTACTTTAATGTCCAATGCTGCACAGAAATTTTGCCAAAACCTAGAAGTGAATTGCACCCCTCGATCCGAAATAACCTCATCCGGTACTCCATGTAAACGAAACACATCTTTAATCATCAAATCTGATGTCTGTTTTGCAGTGGGTAAGCCGACACAAGGGATAAAATGAGCTGCCTTTGTTAAACGATCAACCACCACTAGAATAGTGTTCTTCCCTTGAGAGGTTGGTAATTCGACAATGAAGTCCATAGAAATGGATCCCCACGGGCGGGACGGGGTGGGAAGAGGCTGTAACAGACCAGTTGGTGAAGAGCGAGGTGTTTTGCATCTTGCACAAACCTCACATGAAGTGACATAATCCAAAACATCCTTCCTACAAGTGGGCCACCAAAAGAAACGAGAAAGAAATTCCTGTGTCTTTAGAATTCCTCTATGCCCGGCTATTTTGGAATCATGAATGAGTTGCAATACTCTCAATCTGACTGTTTCAGGTATATACAGACGTTGTCCCAGAATCCACACACCATTCTTAAAGACAAGACTTACGTCCCTTGGGGGTTGAGCCAAAAAAGAATCCGCATGATATGCTTCCTTGATGTCTTTAATTAGGTCTTGATGATGAATCACTCCTAGGAATCTAGAGTCAGGAAGAATAGTCTTAGGAGGAGTAATTGGACGTGTCTCTGCTGAGTAAATCCTAGAGAGTGCATCAGCCTTTCCATTGCGCGATCCTGGTCTATAAGAAATAATAAAATTAAATTGGTTTAAGAAAAGATTCCAGCGAGCCTGGCGAGGAGTCAGGCACTTAGCCGACCTGATAAACTCAAGATTACGATGATCTGTCAGAACGACTATTTGCTGTGCAGCTCCTTGCAGAAGGTGTCTCCATTCTTTGAAGGCGGCAATAATGGCCAACAACTCTCTATTGCCCACATCGTAGTTCTTCTCAGCCGAAGATAACTGCTGGGAAAAGAAGGCACAGGGATGCAAGACATTCTTCTCACCTGTTCTCTGAGAGAGTATAGCTCCCACGGCACAGTCTGAAGCATCCACCTCTATTATGAAGGCAAGCTCTGGGTTGGGATGTACTAGAATAGGTGCAGTGGTAAATTTATCTTTTAGACGGGAAAATGCTTCCTGGGCTTGGGGAGTCCAGGAGAACTTAGACTCTTTCCGGGTAAGTTGGGTGATAGGTGACACTACCTCAGAGAAATTTCTAATGAAACGTCTATAGAAGTTTGCAAACCCGATGAAGCGCTGTACCTCCTTCACATTTCTAGGACTTGGCCAATCATTGATGGCTTGGGTTTTACTTCCATCCATACTAATTCCTTGTGTAGACAGTACATACCCCAGAAATTGAATTTCGGTCTTATGGAATTCACACTTTTCAAGCTTGATGTAAAGATGATTTTGTCTTAGACGTTCCAAGACCATTCTCACATGTCCATGATGTTCCTCTGTGGAGTTAGAAAAAATTAAAATATCATCCAAATAAATTACCACGAATGTATCTAGGAGATCCCTGAAGATGTCATTCACCAAGTGTTGGAAAGTGGCTGGGGCGGTACTCAGACCAAAAGGCATAACCAGATATTCAAAGTGTCCATAGCGTGACCTGAATGCAGTCTTCCATTCATCCCCAGGTCTAATACGGACTAAGTTATAGGCCCCACGAAGATCTAGTTTAGAAAAAATTTTAGCATGTCGCACTCTCTCCAATAACTCAGGGATTAAAGGCAATGGATAACGGTTTCTAATAGTAACCTTATTAAGTTCCCTATAGTCTACGCATGGTCTCAGGGATCCATCTTTCTTCTTTACAAAGAATATGGGTGCCCCTGCAGGAGATGAAGAGGGGCGTATGAAGCCCTTGGCTAGATTTTCGTCTATGTACTCTTTTAAAGCCTTCAGCTCGGGCCCCGCCAGGGGGTAGATCTTACCAAAAGGTATCTCTGCTCCAGGCAATAATTCAATTGGACAATCATATGGACGATGAGGAGGAAGCTGGTCAGCGTTCTTCTTGTCACATAAATCCACATAGTCCTGGTATACAGCTGGTAATTCAGGGACCGACATGGTTCCTTTAGGAACAGAGCAAGCTGAAATTTTTTGACTCATCTGTTTCTCTGGGAAGTGTAATTCCTTGGTCTCCCAGTTAATGGTAGGATTCTGAGCCTGCAGCCATGGTAGCCCTAGAATAATGGGAAAGTGAGGAGAAGAGATAAGCATAAAGGACAGTTTCTCTTGATGATCTTTACCCATAAGAACCTTTAAAGGCTCTGTTTCCTGATCCACTGGTCCAGAGGTCAGCAGGGAGCCATCCACAGTTTCCATCTGTACGGGAGCAGCCTTCTTCACTGAACGTATTCCCTGTTTTAGAGCAAAGGAGACATCCATAAAATTTCCACTTGCACCTGAGTCGATCATGGCAGAGCTAGACACCCAGGCTGAGTCAACCCAGAGTTTGATGGAAAGAAAACAGTGAGAATTGTTTTTCTTACAACTCAGCTGGGACAACCGCTGAGGAAACTTGAAAGATGGCAGCATTTACACAGTCAACGTCCTCAGAGGTAACGGAGTTTAAGTCCGAGAAATCAAGATCTGTTGCTGCAGCTCTCTCTGGAGCCTGAGGCTCGGACCTGACAGATCCCCTCTCGCAACACTCACAATGAATGAGTGCTGCAGTAGTCTTGCGAGAACGGCTGGGACAGTTAATAATAAAGTGCCCTGACTTACCACAATAAAAACATAGATTTTCCTTAAAACGATGTTCCTTGCGTGCATCACTAACCCGTCGTAGTAAAGAGTCTACCTGCATAGGTTCAGGTTCAGGTTCCCGTGTAATCCTATTCAGAGGTTCCTTAGCTGGAGAGGAAGGTAGGAAAAGATTAGTACGATTGCTTTCGAACCATCTCTCTTGCCTGCGTTCAGTTAAACGAGTATCAATACGGATGCAGTAGTTAATAAAGTCACCTAACGCAGTGGGAGGGTCGGCACGAGCAAGTTCATCCTTAATCAGTGGGGATAACCCCTTTCGAAAAATCGATTTTTTGGCGGAATTGTCCCATGTGGTATCAAGGGCCCATTTCCTGAAATCCAAGGCATATTCAGCTACCGAGTGCTTACCTTGGCGCAAAGCTAATATGGCTGCTTCAGCTGTTGCACCTCGATTGGGGTCATCAAACACCTGCCCCATGGCTGAAATAAAATCATCAAGGTGATCCAAACAATCATCCTCAGTCTCAATCAGAGGGTTTGCCCATATCAAAGCCTTGTTGGTAAGCAACATAATTATAGTAAGCACCTTAGATCGTTCAGTAGGAAATTGTGAAGCATGTGCAGAAAAAAAAGAATTACATTGATTAACAAATCCCCTGAATTTTTCACGTTCACCACCAAAACGAAAAGGAGGCAACTTGGGAATCCCAGAACTCGGGGCCACGGCAGGAGCCTGGACTCGCCCCTCCAGAACCTCAATCCTGGCTCGCAAATCCTGAGTAGTCTGTCCAACCACTTGCATATTGTGATTATTTAGGTCCTGAAGATTTGTAAAACGGGTCTTTATATTCTGCAACTCTGCAAGGATATTATCAGTCACTCCACAAAGTTCCTTCATGCGGCCTCCATTTTCCAGATCTTTTAAGACAGGATACTGGAAGAAGAGGAGAGAGAAAAAAAAACAATAGTGTTCACCTGTGGCAACACTGAAGAAAAAAAACTTTAAGGGAACTGCTCACCTGGAATGGTTGTGAGAAGTCACAACCACTATCATCACAGAAAGCTTTCAACCAGACATCTGATATCCAGAGTTTCAGCAGACAAAAGAGAAGAGAAAAAAAAAAAAAACAATAGTGTTTACCTGTGATAACTCTGCAGAAAAAAAAAACTTAAGGGAATTGCTCACCTGGAATGGTTGTGAGAAGTCACAACCACTGTTATCACAGAGAGTACAACCGGACATCCGATATCCACAGTACAGCAGACAAGCCTTTCCAGACCCAGCAGACACTAACGTTTGGCTTCAGAATCTTGTAATGTATGTGATACAGTTCATATAGCGTCTTGTGCTTGGGTGCGATGAAAATACTTGAGACACAGGTTGAAAAAGAAAGTCTTGTATTGCTTCATACAAATTGGCAAAAATAAACATACAGGTTGCAAACACAGAAGCAGGAGACACAGCGGGCCAAGTAATCTAAGTTCATCAATAACTCTCCACAACAGATTCAGATCTTCTTCTATGTTACCGCAAGTCCATGCAACCGTGAGGCTTTCAAGAGCAGAGTTCAGAGTCCACAAGAGCTCCAGAGTTTCTCAGTAGAAATGGCTGGAGTACAAAGTCCAAGGCTTCAGGAGTCAGAACACAGGTTCACTGCAGGCCAGATTCTGAAGCACTGATTGCTCAGGTGTGGCTGTTTAAGAAGCAAACGGAGAGAATCAGGGCGGGAACATGCAAGCTGGAAAACTCCATTTTAACTGAGGGCAAGATAGCTGCAGCAAAACAGAAAGCAAAATGGCCGACGAACAAACTGAGTTTCAGAAACAGATATACAGAACCTTACACATGCATCCATGATAGGGGGTGAGGGAACTATGCATACCAGGATTGGGGGTGAGGGGACCATGCATTCCAGGATTGGGGGGTGAGAGGACCATGCATTACAGGATAGGGGGTGAGGGAACCATGCATACCGGGATTGGGGTGTGAGGGGACCATGCATACCAGGGGGGGGTGAGAGGACCATGCATTCCAGGATTGGAGGGTGAGGGGACCATGCATTCCAGGATTGAGGGTGAGGGTACCATACATACCAGGATAGGGGGGTGAGGGGACCATGTATATCAGGATGGGGGGTGAGATGGCCATACATACCAGGATTTGGGGTGAGGGGACCATGCATACCAGGATTGTGGGATAAGGGGTACCATGCATACCAGGATAGAGGGGTGAGGGGTACCATGCATACCAGGATTGGGAATGAGGCGACCAAGCATACCAGAATTGGGGGTGAGGGGGTAGCACGGTGGCTCAGTGGATAGCACTGCAGCCTTGCAGCGCTGGAGTCCTGGGTTCGAGTCCCACCAAGGACAACATCTGCAAGGAGTTTGTATGTTCTCCCCGTGTTTGCGTGGGTTTCCTCCGGGTACTCCGGTTTCCTCCCACACTCCAAAAACATACTGATAGGGAATCTAGATTGTGAGCCCCAGTGGGGACAGCAATGATAATGTGTGCAAACTGTAAAGCGCTGCGGAATATGTTAGCGCTATATAAAATAAATAAATAAATAAATAAAATAAGTACCATACATCCTACGATAGAGATGAGGGGGGACCATGCATGCCAGGATTAGGGGTGAGGGGACCATGCATTCCAGGATTGGGGGGTGGGGACCATGCATACCAGGATTGGGGGTGAGGTAACCATGACTACCAGGATATGGATGAGCAGGTACCATGAATACCAGGATAGGGATGAGTGGGTACCATACATATCAGGATTGGGGGTGAGGGGACCATGCATACCAGGATGAGGAATGGGGTGCCATGCATACCAGGACTGGGTGGGGGTGAGTTGACCATGCATACCAGGATAGGGGGGGCAGCACATATCAGGATGGGAGACCATATACCAATAAAAACGCTTGTCACCCGGGCATAGAATGGGTTCAACTAGCTATAATATATATATATATATATATATATATATATATATATATATATATAATGTTGTGTGTGTGTGTGTGTGTGTGTGTGCAATATGATCACAGATCCAACATAAGTATAAGAGGATGCGTGCGAAAAAATACTTTCATGCCGAGTAAATACTTAACTTTCTTCTTTAAATCTATTTAGCTGCTTTACAGAAATCAATATTTGAAATTGGATATGATTGAGTTGTGAGTGCAGTGGGCCTGAACATAGCACTTACAGCTCTCCTGCCTCTCTCCCAACTCCCTACTCGTTACCTGTCTCTGACTGACTAGTCACTGAAAAATGAGTGACATAGTGGCAGGACGTAGGCAGTGGGCGGGGAATAGGTAGAGAGGCAGGAGAGATGTAAGTGCAGTGCCGGACCTCTGCACTTGCACTTGCATTAGCATACAATTTCAACTATGGATTTCTCCAAAACAGCAAAACGGATTTCTATGAGACAGGTAATGATTTACTCGGCTTTAACCCCTTCCCGACCTGTGACACAGCGTATGTGTCATGAAAGGATCGCGTTCCTGCCGGTCGGGTGACCGGGGTCACTGAAAGGTCACCCGACCCGCAGGCACAAGACACTTTGTGCTTCACCACAGTTGGCTTAACCCCCACATGGCTACGATCGCTCTGATTGGCTGTTAAAAGTGAAACAGCCAATCAGAGCAATCTAATATTTCACCAATGAAATTTGGTGAAATATTCCAATCCAGCCGTGGCCGATGCTGCCCCCACCTTCCGATCCCCCCTTACCTTCCGACCCCCCCTACTCACCTCTCCCGGTCCTCCGATGTCCCTGGATCCGTCCCGGGGTCCGTCCGGGATGTTTCATGGGCGCCACCATCTTGCAAAAAGGCGGGCGCATGCGCAGTGCGCCCGCCGGCTGGCGCATGCGCAGTGTGCCCTCCAGAGTCCAGAAATTTATTTTGATCACTGTGATAAACTCTCACAGTGATCAAAATAAAAAAAAGTAAATAAACGCCCTATTTATCACCCCCAAAGGTAGGGACAAATAAAATAAAAAAAAATATATATATATATTTTTTTAATCTTTTTATTAGGGTTAGGGTTACGATTATAAGGCTGTGTTCATATTGCGTTATGGCAGTCCGTTGGACTGTGTTCCACGCGGTATAACGCAGTGTAACGCAGTCCGTTAAAGCTGCCATTCACCCCCATTTGGGGCATGCGTTCGCGACGTGCCGTCATTCAGTGACGGAGCCTCGGACGCGGCCTGCAGCGTCTGGGCTCCGTCACCGCTAGCGCAGATGAATCATCTGCTGATTCATCTGCGCTAGCGGGTATAGCATAACGCGATCGCGTAATGCTATACCGTTACCCGCCCATCAACGCTATGTGTTGAACGGGCTGGTAAAACGCAATAAGAACCCAGCCTTAGGGTTAGGGTTAGAACTAGGGATAGAACTAGGGTTAGAATTAGGGTTAGAATTAGGGTTAGGTTTGTGGTTAGGGTTAGATTTAGGATAAGTGTTAGGGGTGTTTTGTGGTTAGGGTTGGGATTAGGGTTAGGCTTGTGGTTAGGGTTATGGTTAGAGTTGGGATTAGGGTTAGGGATGTGTTGGGGTTAGGGTTATGGTTAGGATTTGGATTAGGTTTAGGGTGTGTAGGGGGTTAGGGTTGGAGTTAGAATTGAGGGGTTTCCACTATTTAGGCACATCAGTGGGTGTCCATACACGACATGGCGCCACCATTGATTCCTGCAAATTTTGCGTTCAAAAAGTCAAGCAGTGCTCCCTTTATTCCGAGCCCCGACGTGTGCCCAAACAGTGGTTTACCCCCCCATATGGGGTATCAGCGTACTCAGGAAAAATTGCACAACAACTTTGGGGGTCTAATTTCTCCTGTTACCCTTGGGAAAAAAAAATTGGGGACTAAAAAAATTATTTTTGTGGAAAAAAAATGATTTTTTATTTTCACAGCTCTGCGTTATAAACTTGTGTGAAGAACTTGGAGATTCAAAGTGCTCACCACACATCTAGAGGAGTTCCTTGGGGGATCTAGTTTCCAAAATGGGGTCACTAGGCGGGGTTTCTACTGTTTAGGCACATCATGGGTTCTGCAAACGTAACATGACGCCCGCAGACCATTCCATCGAGTCGGCATTTCAAAACGTCACTACTTCCCTTCCGAGACCCGACGTGTGCCCATACAGTAGCTTTCTCCTACATATGGGATATCAGCGTACTCAGGACAAATTGGACAACAACTTTTGGTGTCTAATTTCTCCTGTTACCCTTGGGAAAATAAAAAAATTGGGGACTAAAAGATCATGTTTGTGGAAAAAGTATGATTTTTTATTTTCATGCCCGGGCGTTCTAAACTTCTGTGTAGCGCTTTGGGGTTCAAAGTGCTCACCACACATCTAGATAAGTTCTTGTGGGGTCTAGTTTCCAAAATGGGGTCACTTGTGGGGAGTTTCTACTGTTTAGGCACATCAGAGGCTCTGCAAACGTAACATGACGCCCGCAGACCATTCCATCAAGTTGGCATTTCAAAACGTCACTACTTCCCTTCTGAACCCCAACTGTGCCCGAACAGTGGTTCCCCTCCCACATATGAGGTACCAGTGTACTCAAGACAAACTGTACAACAACTTTTGGGGTCCAATTTCTCCTGTTACCCTTGTGAAAATAAAAAATTGTGGGTTAAAAAAAATCAGTTTTTGAGGAAAAAAATTATTTTTTATTTTCACGGCTCTGCATTATAAACTTCTGTGAAGCACGTGGGGGTTAAAGGTGCTCACCAAACATCTGGATAAGTTCCTTGGGGGTCTAGTTTCCAAAATGGGGTCACTTGTGGGGGGTTTCTACTGTTTAGGCACATCAGGGGCTCTGCAAACGTAACAAGATGCCCGCAGACCATTCCATCAAGTCGGCATTTCAAAGCGTCACTACATCCCTTCCGAGCACTGACGTGTGCCCAAACAGTGGTTACCCCCCACATATGGGGTACGAGCGTACTCAGGACAAACTGGACAACAACTTTTGGGGTCCAATTTCTCCTGTAATCATTGTGAAAATAAAAAATATGGGGCTAAAAAATCATTTTTTGAGAAAAAAAAATGATTTTTTATTTTCAGGGCTCTGCGTTATAAACTTCTGTATAGCACTTGGGGTTCAAAGTGCTCACTGTGCATCTATATAAGTTCCTTATGGGGTCTTGTTTCCAAAATGGGGTCATTTGTGGGGGAGCTCCAAAGTTTAGGCACACAGGGGCTCTCCAAACATGACATGGTGTCCGCTAACGATTGGAGCTAATTTTCCATTAAAAAAGTCAAATGGCGCTCCTTCCCTTCTGAGCCCTGCCGTGCGCCCAAACAGTGGTTCCTCCCACACATGGGGCACCAGCGTACTCAGGAAAAACTGGACAACAACTTTTGGCATCCAATTTATCCTGTTACCCTTGGGAAAGTAAAAAATAGCGGGCTAAAAATGATTTTTGAGGAAAAAATTTTATTTTTATTTTCACTGCTCTGCGTTATAAACTTCTGTGAAGCACTTGATCCACAGATTATGCCCCCATATGCTCCAGATTATGCCCCCATATGTTCCACAGATTATGCCCCATATGCTCCCTATATGCTCCAGATTATGCCCCATATGTTCCACAGATTATGCCCCCATATGCTCCATATTATGCCCCCATATGTTCCACAGCTTATGCCCCCATATGCTCCAGATTATGCCCCCATATGTTCCACAGCTTATGCCCCCATATGCTCCATATTATGCCCCCATATGTTCCACAGCTTATGCCCCATATGCTCCAGATTATGCCCCCATATGCTGCACAATTATGCCCCATAGTATAGGCCTCATATGCTGCTGCTGCTGCAAAAAATGACATACTCACCTCTCGTCGCTGGGGGCCAGGTGCCGGTGTCCTGAGCAGGCGGTGACACCGGCGCGCTATGGGGGACAGGTGCCGGTGTCACCGCTCGCTCAGGACCCCAGCACCTGAGATATTTACCTGTCCTCTCTGCACCGCTGTGCTGCTCCCTCGGTCTGACTTCTCTGGCTGTGAATGATCTGGCAGGGGGCGGGGCGCGCACTAACGACGTCATCGTGCCCTCTGCCTGATCATTCACAGCCAGAGGACTCAGACCAAGGGAGCAGTGCGCGGCGGTGGACCGGGGGACAGGTAAATATCGCTATACTCACCCCTCCGCCGCGCGTCCCTGCAGCCTCTCCTCTTCTCCCGGCGCTCTCCGCAGCGCTTCAGTCCTGCAGCGGTCACGTGCTACCGCTCATTAAAGTCATGAATATGTGCATATTCATGACTTTAATGAGCGGTGCCATGTGACTGCTGCAGGAAGGAGCCGGAGATCGTGGGAGAAGCAGGGGGGCAGCGGAGACCAGCGCCGGCGGAGGGGTGAGTATGATCCGACACCCCCGCTCTCCCTCCCCCGCCGACCCCCGTATATGACCCGCGTATAAGCCGAGAGGGGGACTTTCAGCCCTAAAAAATGGGCTGAAAATCTCGGCTTATACATGGGTATATACGGTAATTTTCCATTCAAAAAGTCAATTGGCGCTCCTTCCCTTCTGAGCCCTACCGTGTGCCCAAACAGTGGTTTATGACCACATATGAGGTATCTGTGTACTCCGGAGAAATTGCCCAACAAATTTTAGGAGCCATTTTATCCTGTTGCCCATGTGAAAATGAAAAAACTGAGGCTAAAATAAATTTTTGACAAAAAAAGTACTTTCTTTTTTTTCTGGATCAATTTGTGAAGCACCTGGGGGTTCAAAGTGCTCACTATGCATCTAGATAAGTTCCTTGGGGGTCTAGTTTCCAAAATGGGGTCACTTGTGGGGGAGCTCCAATGTTTAGGCACACAGGGACTCTCCAAATGCGACATGGCAACCGCTAAATATTCCAGCATATTTTCCATTCAAAAAGTCAAATGGCGCTCCTTCCCTTCTGAGCCCTGCCGTGCGCCCAACAGTGGTTTATGACCACATATGAGGTATCTTGTACTCAGGAGAAATTGCCCAACAAATTTTAGGATCCATTTTATCCTGTTGGCCATGCAAAAATGAAAAAATTGATGCGAAAATAAAATTTTTGTTGGAAAAATTAAAATGTCCATTTTTTCCTTCCACGTTGCTTTAGTTCCTGTGAAGCACCTGAAGTGTTAAAAATCTTCTTGAATGTAGTTTTGAGTAGCTTGAGGGGTGCAGTTTTTATAAAGGTGTCACTTTTGGGTATTTTCTACCATATAGACCCCTCAAAGTGACTTCAAATGTGAGGTGGTCCCTAAAAAAAATGGTTTTGTAAATTTTGCTGTAAAAATGAGAAATCGCTGGTCAACTTTTAACCCTTATAACTTCCTAACAAAAAAAAAAATTTGTTTCCAAAATTGTGCTGATGTAAAGTAGACATGTGGTAAATGTTATTTATTAACTATTTTGTGTCACATAACTGTCTGGCTTAACAGAATAAAAATTCAAAATTTGAAAATTGCGAAATTTTCAACATTTTCGCCAAATTTCCATTTTTTTCACAAATAAACGCAAAAATTGTCGACCTAAATTTACCACTAACATGAAGCCCAATATGTCACGAAAAAAAAAATCTCAGAATCGCTAGGATCCGTTGAAGTGTTCCTGAGTTATTACCTCATAAAGGGACACTGGTCAGAATTGCATAAAAATGGCAAGGTCATGAGCACATTTACATGACATTGGTTTGGGGTATAAAATCCTCATGATGGGTTCTCTTTAAATCTGTGTTGACATGTTACGGTCTAATGGCTGTATGATTGCAAGGACTGAACATGGTATGCTTATAAGTAAGAGTTACTGGTGGGAGCAGAATCAAAACTGTTGCACTTGAGAATCAATGGAGAGTAGCAGATTTCAATTTTTTTTTTAGAAAGGACCAAAAATGTTTACATAAAAACATCACCAAAAGTCTTTTTTTATCCCTTACTTAAACTGGACCAGCAATCTGCTCAGCAAATGGATTAAGAGCTTTGATTTGTCTTGCTTTGAGAACAAAGTCCTGTGTCTATGAGAACCAGACCCTGAGTCACACTGACACTATGCATAACACACACTAAAAATACAGAGCCGGACTCAGCAACATCATTGTTAGATATTCAATTTGATTAAAATAACTCTTTAAAAGTAAGTAGCCTGAGGAAAAAAAATATCATGTTACAGGAAGAAGGCATATATTACATTTTCTCATAATGACATTAAATGAAAAAAGGAAAACAAAAAAAGGAAAAAAATAATAATAATAATAATATACAAGTAATGCTGTCATATAAAATTGTGAAATACGTAGTATACATTGCACTCATTAGTGTCTGTTTTCGAAGTCTACAGCTGGATGAGGCTAGGTTCACATCCGTTTTAAGACTACTGTTTTTTCTGTTCCGTCATAGGATTATTTTAGTTAATAGCTGTTTTACAAGTTTTTGTTATTTTTTCTGTCATGTTTCTCAAAGAAATAGTTACCCATCAACTTTGCAGCCGATGGTCTTATAGTTACTGTGCCTAATGATAAACCTAGTCCCAGACAGAAATGTTAAATTCACTCTATTAATGGCACATCACTGATATAAATAACAGGAATGATCTAGTTTACAAAATGTATTTTTTAATTTTTAAATATCGTATAATTGATTTATTTGGCGGCAGGTCTTTCATTTGGGACCCTTATCGATTAATTAGAGCAGAGAACACCTACAATGGGCATCTCTCTAGCTTTGTCTTTCATGTCATTAAATTCAAAGGGCATTGTAGATTTTCCATACAGTGCTGCTGTGTTAGGCTTCGTCCATACATCCGTATGACACATCCAAGTGCTGTGCAATTTTTTTTCTCAGTCTATACTTGGATCCATAGAGCAGAAATGATGCATTGGTACATCCGTTACTATCATAGATCCAAGGGTAAGATCCATGAGACTCAGAGCATGTCATATTTTGATCTGATGTGCAGATCAGAAATGGCCATTCAAGACAATGTAGGACACTGAAGCAAATCAGAGAAGGCTTCCAATTTGCATCTGTGTCTCACAGATCTATTGCTCAGTGTTAAAGGGAATCTGTCAACAGGTTTTTGCTACCTCATCTGAGAGCATCATAATGTAGGCAAAGAGAAGCTGAATCCAATGATGTATCACTTAGTATACTGGGTGCAGCAGTTCTGACAGAGATTTAGCAATGCATCAGAGCTGAGAAAGCTAACCCTGCCCACACCGGGCTCTGTAAGTACATTGTCTATAGACAGTGAGCTTCTTATCAGAGAAGGGGGTGGAGTCGCACTACCAAGCATGCATGCTGCTGTAGTCTGGACAATGATATTCACCAGAAGATAAAACCTTCAGTGTAAGCAAACAACACCACACATCGTGACATGTGACACATAGTTGAAATCTGTGTTTTAACCCCTACCTCATGCTGTCCTCAAACTACATAGTTAAAACCTGCTGACAGATTCCCTTTAAACAGACTTTCCAAGGTTTTTTTATTGGCTTGGAAACAAGAAAACCTCTTCAGTGAAAAGAAAAAAAAAGTAGGAGAAAAAAAAAGGAAGCAAGTAGGATAACGCCTCAGAAAAAATATTTCTTTCAGATTCTGTGAATCTATTTCTCACAGATGTGTGAATCTAGCATTTTGCTTAGTGTATGCAGAGCATGTGTGTTCAGTGCATGACACAGGGATTTCTCTTTGATATTTTTTTCGCTGAAATAGAACCCCAAATTCTCTTGCTTTCTTCCACACAATCACAAAGCATAGAAAAATGTCACCACCAAGGGACACTTACAGGGAACCTGTCATTATATTCATGCTTCCAGAGCCACAGGCCGAATCAGAGCCTGACTGTGCGATTACAGCCTTGTATGTTTTCTTCTAAACTGTTCCAACATATCAGAGAATCTAATAGAAAAAGCAAGGGAGACACAAAGCGCAATAGGGTCTTATCCGATAGTAAGTTAGCACTTTTTAAGTAGGAAGCTGCTCACTTGGTATTAGGTGGTTAAAACACATGTAGGAGAGGCTGCCGCAGATCCACAGGTCGGTTGACGACCCAACAATACAATGCACTGCAGAAATTGATAGTGTGCCAAATAATAGATTTCCAAGACGTACCGTAGTAGCAGTTAAGAAGTGGTTTAATCTACGCGTTTCAGGGTGAATACCACCCCTTCTTCAGGAAAAAGCTATATGTGGTATTTTCCTGAAGAAGGGGTGGTATTCACCGTGAAACGCGTAGATTAAACCACTTCTTTACTGCTACTATGTCTTGGAAATCTATTATTTGGGCAGCACGGACTGGAATCCACATCTTTTCTGCAGTGCAGCATATCAGAGAAAACATAGTTTAAAAAACCAACAGTGCACTATATGATTCTATGATTCTATAGGGAGAGCCTTGGCTAGTCCGGTGAGGCCAATGGCCGAATACCGCCTACCCCTCCTGACTAGTCCTGTGCCACTTCGCTACAGGTCTTTCCCTATGTACACACATGAGGGAGACTCATCCTCAACTGTGGCAGGACAGAGAGAAACTGGTCGGGGACAACCCCAGTGTAGTCAGCTCTCTCTATATGGTCCTCGACTGTTTTTTTCAAACTATGTTTTCTATGAAAAGTTGCAGCGGATCATACCTGGATGCAATTGTGCAGCCATACTCCCACAGTTTGGGCAGCATAAATCTAATGACAGGTTTGCTTTAAGGTATTGCAAATGTTTTTAAACATTGAACTTAAATAGGTTGCCCATTACTTTAACATTGATGGCCTGTTCTGAGGATAGAAAAATCATAACCGGCACTCCTGTATAGATGGATGAGGTGTAGGGTTCCAATCTGTACGAGTAGTAGTAGTAACACTCGGCACTCAGGAGGATAAGTTGCAAAATAAAATGAATTTATTAACAATTAATCAGTTCATAGATCTAAAGCTTGTAGATATAACATTTCAGTTCCCTTTGACCTTCATCAGATAAATGCTGTATTTTTGTGGTGGAGAGTGAGGAATCAATATTCATTGGGGTGAAAAATATTTGGACTTAAGGTAGAAGAAGGTCAAGAAATGTCTGCGCTGGGTTATGGTGGCTAAAGTCAATGTCAGGAAGCGCTGCCTGGCAGTGGCTTTAGCCACCATACCCCAGCACAGACATTTCTAGATCTTTTTCTGCCTTCAGTCCGTATAATTCAGCCCAGTGAATATCGATTTCTCACTCTACACCACAACAGCGCAGCATTTATTTGATGAAGGTCCATGCAGAACGAAACGTTATATCTACGAGCTGTTGATCTACGGACTGATTAATTGTTAATAAATTCACCTAATTTTGCAACATATCCTCTTGAGTGCCAAGTTTTACTACTATTATTCTGAAGATTTGTGATCAGTGTCTGATTGGTGGGGGTGCGACACATGACACCCCCGTCGGTCAGCTCTTCTCCGTGTTGGCTGCGGTTGGAACTAACCAGTTACAGAACTGCACAGCAGAGCTCCATCTACTGTATAGTGGTCGCTGCTGGGTACTGCACATCCTTCTACTTTTGATTTGAATAGGGGGCAGATCTGCAGTAATATACAGTAGACGGAACTAAGCTGGGAAACTCCATAACTGAGCAGTTCTGGCCACCGCCGACACCTAGAACAGCTGATCGGGGGAGTGTCGGATGTCGTAAGGATAGGCCATGACTGTTGAAGTAGTAGACAACCTCTTTAATAGTAAATCCAAATGCATAAACTCCTAAGTGTCCCGCAGGTATAGACGCAAGTAGCAGAATTGTATTTTCTAATTTTAAAGCTTGGTGAAAGGAGGCAGGTCCAAACTTTAAAAACAAATTTCTGTTAAAAGTTTGATGTAACAACTGCTCTCTTGCTTTCAACAAAAAAGTAATAAAAAGTCTGGTCTGTCATAAAGACAAATCAGGCCATACAAGGGGGTTCCAATGTTGGGACCCAAATCAGTCTCTGGAGCATTGGAACCCATAATATTTTATTGACACAACTTGAGAAATATCCCTAGATTTGTGTAGTTCTAAACTCCAGTGCACTGTGAGAGGAAGTGACTCGGTGGCGTCTTGGGTTCTATCCTAAATAGTCTTGATATAGACTTGAGACCAAAATGACTCTGCTAAGCGTGAAATGAGACTTTAATCTCACGTCAGCACAGATCCTTTTACATCAACGAACACTAGAATGTCAGAGGTCAGCAATTAGTTATTAACACCTTCCCAGTGTATGTCTTTGACGACAAGACAATTAATAAAGCAACTGCGCTTGTCAAGCCAGAAGCATAATATAAACAAGGGCACTTAAATTGCAAACGGATAACTTTTATATCCACACTGTTCTAAATATATCTTTATATATTTATCAGGCTCCAAGAAAATAATCACATCCTAATTTAGCACTTACTTAATATCTTTCTCTGACAGCTGCATCCTAACATTGTGAGGACATTAAAGCTGTCAGATATGTTTTGAATGCCGCATAGTCTTCTTATCTACACATAAACTTAGCTAAACATATGATAATTTGTTATATATTTTTTATAGGACTTGTAAATTTCCAAAATGATGGTTAGTCAATTGAAATAATATTTTATCTTGCTGATTGTTCTCTGCATCACATCATCCTTTGTTAGCAGGCTATGCACACTGAATGATCTATTACTGATCGTTCTGCGCTCATCATAGGCACGAATGAACTGTAAACAGGTCATTAGATGACCACCGATTAGTATACATGTAGCTAATAGGAAGGTCGTTTAACGCAGTGGTTCAGGTCATATAAACCTGGCCTTAGGGTGCATTTATGCTGCACGATTATCCAAGGAACGCTCTTTTCCAGATGATCATGCAGTGTAATCAGGCTTAAGATCACCAGACTTACAAGCAAAACGCTTGTTCGTTGGGCGAAATTATCTTTTGACTTGCCCAAATAGTCATTATACTTGGTAAATATTTTGCACTGGATAATGTGCTGCCGAGAACAATGACAGCCTATTTGAGATCTTTTACAGATCATTCTGTTTGCACTTTAAGTGCAGTCGGTCAGGCTAAGTAAATGACTTGCGATTAGCAAATATATAGCTGATCAGCGGGCATTTAACTACATGGAGAGGCTATTTTCCCATATGGCACAAATACGCAACTTCCATTCAACATTTTGTATGAAATTTAACCCCTTCATCCCCTCAAGGCTGTTTGCACCTTAATGACCAGGCCAATTATTTACTGTAAGAGTGATAACTCTGGAACACTTCAACAGATCCCACTGATTCTGACAATGTTTTTGTGACATTTTTTACTTTGTGATAGCGGTAAAATTGATTTTATATAGCTTGCATTTATTTGTGAAAAACAGAAATTTGGCAAAAATCTTGAAAATGTTGCAATTTTCAAATTTTTTACTTTTATGCCCTTAAATCAGAGAGAGAGTCATATCGCACAAAATAGTTAATAAATAACATTTCCCAATGTCTACTTTACATCAGCACAATTTTTGAAATATATATTTTTTTGTTAGGAAGTTAAAAGGGTTAAAAGTCGATCAGCGATTTCTCATTTTTCTAACAAAATTTACAAAATCATATTTTTAGAGATCACATCACATTTGAAGTGACTTTGAGGGTCTATAAGGCAGAAAATAATCAAAAGTGACACCATTCTAAAAACTGCACCCCTCATGGTGCTCAAAACCACATTCAAGAAGTTAACCCTTCAGTGCTTCACAGGAATTTTTAGAATGTGGAAGGAAAAACTTGAACATTTAACTTTTTGTCACAAAAATTTAAATTTAGACCTCAATTTTTAATATTCACAATGGAAACAGGAAATTTGTTTTGCAATTCCCCTCAAATGACCCCATTTTTGAAATTATGCTACATTGGGAATTTATATACAGGTGTCGTGACGATTTTGACTCCATGGGTGTTTTTCAGACATATGCAGCAGTGGATGTTGCTGAGTGAAAATTGCAAACTGCCATTATAGTGATCAGCACATTGCAGTGACCAGTACGTTGCAGTGCCTGTACATTGTGCCCAGCTCATGCACTCATAAATTAGACGGGCCTTCATCGCTACAGAAATGCCAAACATGTGGACACTGCAGTTTAAGCACACTGGGGTTCAGAAAGGAGGGGGGCATTTGGATTTGGGAGCACAGAATTTGGGAAAAAATTTTTGGGGGGGCAAGGGCCATTTCACGTTTCCAGAGACTTTGTGCTACTAGTAACGTGGAAGCCCCTATATTTTCGTTAACAGATGATGAACCTGAATGAGGACTTGCTTTTTTTGTGGATTTATTTGAAGCTTTTATTTGGAACATTTTACATAACATTTTGGGTCCCTTTAAATCTCTGAGTGACGTAATTCAGATGAAACCCCCCCGAGGGATCCATTCACTATAATGAGGCAGTAGAGTCACTCTGGACTCCTTCTGGTCTCTGTTCAGCGGTGTCCTTTTTTCAGAAGTGCACAAAACTGTGGCCAACGGCACTTTTATGTGCTACTAATAAAAAGATGGACACCACAGGATCACAGGTCAGATGACATCTGCAGAATGAAAAAATCAACAGCAGGTGAAGAATTAGTTCTATTTATTTTTTCTCCATTCCTCATGCAGTATAAGGGATTAGAGGACTTTATTCTTTGGGTCGGTGCTATTACAGCGATACCAGATTTGTATAGGTTTTTTCTGTTTGGCTGCTGTTGTAAGAAGATGAGCTGAGACAGAGTCAGCGGTTTCCGTTGCCCTTTAAGGGCGGAACTATCGGGATTGTCACCACTCTTGCAAGGGGAGGCTTCTTCTGGGAGGGAAGGACCTTCCCACTGGACAGCAGGGGGCTCGGGGAATATAAGGAGGACTGAGCGTGGGAACGGGAGGGACTTGGCAGGAAAGTGACAGGAGAAGGTTGACTCCCTCTCCACTGCTCCGGCTGACAACTCAACGCCACTCATCCCTCAACGTGATGACTATAAGATTGACTTTGACGCTATTAAGTTATGGTATGACCCTGTTCTTTTGGACAGTTCTGTTCTGTCTGTAGTAACAGATAAGCTGCCTAGAGACCACCCCAAAGGACCGCCGGCTGCCGCCGTCTGTGAGCATGCCCGCGGCTCGTGTTCGGCACCATTCCTGAGGAATCCACATAAAGGACTGTTTCCATGTTCCAGCGCACTCAAGACAAACAGGACCGGATCCATCAGCACCGTCGGGAGACAGTTCTTCTCGTTCCTCCGTAATAGAACCAGAGACTTTATCCACGATTTGCGACGCCGTCGGGAGATTTTCTCTGCAAGAACTGCAAGCGATAAGTTACCTTGTTTTTGTATATCTTATTCTCGAGCATTATGTTTGTGTGCAATTCCTGCCGCTGCCGTACTAGTCTTGCCTCCCTGCGTGGAGTATTACTTGTTAATTGCCTATTCAGTAAATCCTGTTATCCCCTTCTCTGCCTCCGGCTCTTCACTGCATTCAACGAACCTCTCTCGTTTACACTGTCACCCACTAACACTTTTTATTGCAAAAGCTAGGTTTTGCATTACAACATTTTGAGGGCTATAATTTTTCCATATTTCTGCTGAAAAAGTCATGTGATGGCTTGTTTTCTGCGGGATGAGTTGACGTTTTTATTGGTACCATTTTAGGGCTCATCACATTTTTTGATCGCTTTCTATTTCAATATTAGGCAGGCAGAAAAAACATAAAAACAATTCGGGAATTGTTTTTTCTTATGCCATTCCGTGTTTGGTAAAACTGATAAGGCAGCTTTGTTTTTGGGTCAGTACCATGGCAGTGATACCCCATTTATATTTTTTTTTGTTTTGGCGCTTTTACACAATAAAACCGATTTTATAGAAAAAATTATTATTTTTGCATCTCTTTATTCTGAGAGCTATAACTTTTTTATTTTTCGGCTGATAGAGCTGTATGGTGGCTTGTTTTTTGAGGGACAAGATGATGTTTTCACCAATACCTTTTCTGTTTACACTAGTCTTTTTGATCGCGCTTTATTCAAATTTCTGTTAGGCGGTATGATGATAAAGCATCGTTTTTTGGTTTTTTTTACTGTGGTCACTAAACAGGTCAACCAGTCGGGTTGTTCCGGACGTGATAGAAAATATGTGTACTTCTATTGTTTTTTTCCTAATAATATTTATTTATGGGTACAATATATATATATACAGTACAGACCAAAAGTTTGGACACACCTTCTCATTCAAAGATTTTTCTGTATTTTCATGACTATGAAAATTGTAGAATCACACTGAAGGCATCAAAACTATGAATTAACACATGTGGAATTATTCATTACACTTTACAAAAAAGTGTGAAACAACTGAAAATATGTCTTATATTCTGGGTTCTTCAAAGTAGCCACCTTTTGCTTTGATTACTGCTTTGCACGCAGAAAAGGTGAACGGCTGGACTCTACATGCCTAGCTCCCACCGTGAAGCATGGAGGAGGTGGTGTGATGGTGTGGGGGTACTTTCCTGGTGACATTGTTGGGGATTTATTCAAAATTGAAGCGGTGAGCGGTCCAGCTCACCTCAAACCATCTCGATTGGGTTCAAGTCTGGTGACTGTGGAGGCCAGGTCATCTGGAGTAGCACCCTAACACTCTCCTTCTTGGTCAAATAGCCCTTACACAGTCTGGAGGTGTGTTTGGGGTCATTGTCCTGTTGAAAAATAAATGATGGTACAACTAAACGCAAACCGGATGGAATAGCATGCTGCTGCAAGATGCTGTAGTAGCCATTCTGGTTCAGTATGCCTTCAATTTTGAATAAATCCCCAACAGTGTCACCAGCAAAGCACCCCCACATCATCACACCTCCTCTTCCATGCTTCACGGTGGGAACTAGGCATGTAGAGTCGATCCGTTCACCTTTTCTGCATGCAAAGCAGTAATCAAAGCAAAACCTCTGCACTAATCCGTACCTCCCACTCCCGACTCCAAGACTTCTCCCGCACTGCGCCAATCCTCTGGAATGCTCTACCCCAAGAAATTAGGACTATCCACAATTTGCATGGTTTCAGGCGCTCCCTCAAAACACATTTGTTCAGAGTGGCCTATCACATTCACTAATCAAAGTCGTTCTATGTGTAAGTGTGTGTGTGTGTGTGGCCCATTCACTATCTCCATCCATCCCTCACTCCCTCAAGATGGCTGGACCATCATTGTAAATGCACCATTGTATATACACACCTGTACTTTGTATCTCCCCCACCTCATTGTAGATTGTAAGCTCTCACGAGCAGGGTCGGCTTATTTTGCTTTAATTATTGTATTGTTAACGTTGTTACTTATGACTTATGTTTTGAAACTGTTAAACTGTAAAGTGCTGCGGAATATGTTGGCGCTATATAAATAAAGATTATTATTATTATTATTATTAATAATTAATTAATTCAATAAAGGGGTTATTCACTACTAGGACAACCCCTTTTTGAACTAAATGTTTGGTCCTGATAAAATAATAAAGCCGATACTCATTTTCTGTGCCCGGTTCCGTTCCCATGGTGTCAGCATTTGCTCTCCCCAGCGCTCTCGTTTGTTCTTGTGACATGTGACCCTGGTGACCAATTAGTGATGGCGTCACTGTCCCCGCCTATGTGCGGATTAATCATGAAGAGGAAGCCAGGGATCACCTGCAGCCTGATTGGGCGTTGGGGTCACGTGTCACAACACTGCACGAGAGCTCAAGGGTGAGCGAGTGCCGACACTGCGGGAACGGCGCCGGCCTAGGAGGTGAGTATAGTTTTTATTATTTTATCGGGGCTAAACATTTACTTCAAGAAGGGGTTGTCCTAGAATTGGACAACACGTTTAATTCTGTGTCATGCCCACTGTATGGCAATGTCCTGAAGTACATAATTGACTGACAATAATTTGATATGCCAAAAATTTGTGTTGGCAGACATGCCCTTATTTAATGTCAAAAGTATATGGCGTTTTTCCACTTGTACACATAGGGATATATCCTCTCAATGTCAGACCATTGCAGTCATCAAATAATTGGATTGCAACAGGTGTTATATTAACCTGTAGCCTGTTCATCTGCAAAAGAGAGTTCCCACTTTGACCACAGGGTTTTACACAAGTATACACTGGCAGAGGTCTGCTTTGAAGGAAACTGTCTGCTCACTTGCCTATTGCCTGCATATCCTTGAGTTTTGACCCACCAGTGAAGAGGTTAGTGGCTTTTGCCCTGTACTGCTGACTTACACTATGTCCTGGTATTTTGGTATGCCATGTGCTTCTGCAACAGTACAGAGAATTAAAAAACCCTATATAACAGATGTGGATGCAGACCAGCGGGCACCAAGTGGACCAAATTAATAACAGTGCATGCACTAAAATATAAAATGATGCAAATATTGATGATGTTATAAAAAGGCAGAATACGAAATATAACAAGAAAATGTATAATCTTTATTTAAGCAATGTTGTACATGAAACAATAATTAATAAAGACATATAAAAAATTAATAATCAAATCCATAGGCTGACAGCAGATGTAATAACCCAATTAATATGGACAGGCTCAAAATTAAGTCCCAGGAATTGTGAAATAAATGAATCCTCAAAAAAATGTGAAATGACACACTAATAAGTGCACAAAATATATAGTCTCAATGCACAAAATAAAAACCACTAAAAAATGTGAATGTATCCTTAGTGCAAAGTCAAACTAAAACCACCACTGAGTGAACATAATGTGCTGGTGCAATGCAACCTCAAGAACGTGTTGGAAGTGCAAAGGCGTAATTCCACCAACCAAGGACCAAAAAAATGACCGCTACCTGAGAGCCTGTATAGGGTGCTGACAGCCAGAGAAGAACGCGCCCCGACGCGCGTTTCGGTATTGATAACCTTCGTCCCCCCTGACGAAGGTTATCAATACCGAAACGCGCGTCGGGGCGCGTTCTTCTCTGGCTGTCAGCACCCTATACAGGCTCTCAGGTAGCGGTCATTTTTTTGGTCCTTGGTTGGTGGAATTACGCCTTTGCACTTCCAACACGTTCTTGAGGTTGCATTGCACCAGCACATTATGTTCACTCAGTGGTGGTTTTAGTTTGACTTTGCACTAAGGATACATTCACATTTTTTAGTGGTTTTTATTTTGTGCATTGAGACTATATATTTTGTGCACTTGTTAGTGTGTCATTTCACATTTTTTTGAGGATTCATTTATTTCACAATTCCTGGGACTTAATTTTGAGCCTGTCCATATTAATTGGGTTATTACATCTGCTGTCAGCCTATGGATTTGATTATTCATTTTTTATATGTCTTTATTAATTATTGTTTCATGTACAACATTGCTTAAATAAAGATTATACATTTTCTTGTTATATTTCGTATTCTGCCTTTTTATAACATCATCAATATTTGCATCATTTTATATTTTAGTGCATGCACTGTTATTAATTTGGTCCACTTGGTGCCCGCTGGTCTGCATCCACATCTGTTATATAGGGTTTTTTAATTTTCGGATGGTCTACCATCCCACTTTTCTTGGATTATTGGTATTAGTTTGTCAGCTACACACAGGTGTATAATTTTATAACTATTATATTTCACCATATATTAAGGGCATATATATATATATATATATATATATATATTTTACGTGCAATCTATACCAGTTTTTCTTGTGCATTTTTCTTAACAGTACAGAGAAGTTATGTTTTTTTATAAATATATAGCAGATGTGCTCTGTAGTGTGGTATGGTGGTATGGTGTGTTTTTGCATGACGAGTGATATACAGTATATGCCATTTCTTACAGGTGCTGCAGAATATGTGCTTTTGAGGCTGTACTGCTTTGTGGACATGCAGGTTGGCTATAGTAGCAATCATATTTTAAAATGTATTCTGTTCTAGGTGGGGCCAGATTATACAGGAAAAAGCATTGCTCACCTCATGGTCGGACTGGGTGCAACACAGTGAAAGAACTATTGCCATTGGGCAGAGTGCAAACTAGCCATTACAAACCTTTCCCAGAGCAGTAAGAGGATTTATGTTAGAAGTTTGGCGTTTAGAGGGATGTAAAATCTCTGAGACTGCTCCAAGATCTCTTTGTAGACTACAGCCTTTGCTATGGACCTGTTCTGGTTTGTCATTTGATTTTGTCAAGTGCAATAACGAAAGTTCTAGAGAATTGTAACTCACCTCTTAAACAGGTACAAGACATAATGGTAAATCGCAGCCAACATTTTGTCAGAACAGTAAGAAAAGCCTTGGAGAATTGTAGCAGGAATCTTCAGCAAGTTAAATAAAGAATACTCTTGAGATATTGTAGGTGGATGGAAGACTTTTTGATTCTAGCCTGTAAGAATCATGATAGGGCAGAGTGTGCCGACCTAGGGATTAATTAGGCAGATTTGCCAAATGTTAGATTGTTAACTGGCCTACTGGAGGAAAATACTAGAGAACCGAGTTCTGGACCATTCACTGATTTGAGACCTGCAAGTAACAGGATGCCTCCAGGTTCTGAAATTATCTTCACTAAATTACTAACTGAAGACCTTCCAAAAGGTCTTTCAACTCAAGTCATTCCAACAGGTGTTATGTTTTTACATCCACATTACAGAACAGCTCTTGATGTACTAGCAAATGATGATAAATTGATTTTTAAAGCCTCTAACAAAGGAGGAAACCTAGTTAAAATGGATAATCTAGCATATAGCAATCTCTGCCTCAGCATCCTAGTTGACGAGCAGACATACATGGTTTTATGGAAGGACCCCTCAGAGATGTATGCTATGGAGCTTGAGTTGATGTTGAGAATGGCCTTTGACTCACATCTTATATCTAAAAATTAGATGGATATTATCTTTCTGAAGTCTCCTATGACACCATATTTCTATACCCTATCTAAGGTGCACAAGGGACTTGTTCCTCTCAAAGGCCGGCCTGTAGTATCAGGCATCAATTTCATCACACACCTGCAGTATATCCTTTATGCCATCAGAATCCTGAGGAAATTTGTCACCTCACTACCATCATATGTATGTGATACATTCAATCTTCTTGATGTTGACGCCCTTTATATCAGCATCCCCATGATGCTGGTTTAATGGCTACAGAATACTATTTTAAATCTAGAGAAATATACTAGGTTTGTTCAAGAGCTAATGCATTAGGTCTGAGGTTTACTCCTGAGATAAGTCCGAGATCAATCCACATTCTTGACATCACCATCAAAAAAGAAATGGGTGGTCATCCACAAGTGAAAATTTTTATGAAGTCCACCTCTACCAACATTTTTTTTCAATGGGATAGTCATCACCCTCTGATTTTAAGAAAAGGGATCTCGAAGGGACAATATTTGCGGGTTAAGCGCTATTGTTTCTCCCCAGCAACCTATTACACACAAGCATGGGCGTACCCAGGATCAAAACTAGGGGGGGCAAGCCAAGGTCGCATCTTATTCAGGTCACATTGTATACACTGTACATTATCCTGCATATTAGGTATGGAGCAGTAGAACTGTTGTATATTGTATAATACAGCAGTGTATGCGACACTACGCTGTATATACCATATATTACACATGGCACACTCTCCTCTATACAAAGAATAAGCGGCATTATAACCTGTATATGAAAAGTATAATACAGCAGTGTATATACACTCTATATACCGCACACGATGTGTATGACCCTGTATACACCATATACTACACTCTATATACTGCACACGATTTGTATGGCTTATATACCGCACACGATGTGAAAATAGTCATTTTTCATTAAGCTGGGGCTATACGTCAACTTTGGCCATGAAACAGCTGCTTGTATAATGCAGGTAAATGGGGTCGCATTGTGACCCGCTAGGTACCGCAACAAAGAATCAGAACCAAATGGATTTTTTTTGCAACTTGATTGTCGCAGTTGCAATACCTTGTGGGTCATAATGCAACCCCATCGATGGAGCAACAGCAGTCTAGAGCAATTTTTGGCCGTTTGTGTCACAGCCAATGTCGCCTTCTTTGATGTAATGGACGAGAAATGTATATAAATACTATTCAAAACAATGTACATATTTTATATGACATGAGAGAGAGACCTGTGCACTTCACTGTGCACTATAGCCATATCATGAGACCTGTGCACTTCACTGTGCACTATAGAGCCATATCATGAGAGAGACCTGTGCACTTCACTGTGCACTATAGAGCCATATCATGAGAGACCTGGGCACTTCACTGTGCACTATAGAGCCGTATCATGAGAGACCTGTGCACTTCACTGTGCACTATAGAGCCATATCATGAGAGACCTGTGCACTTCACTGTGCACTATAGAGCCGTATCATGAGAGACCTGTGCACTTCACTGTGCACTATAGAGCCATATCATGAGAGAGAGGCTTGTGCATTTCACTGTGCACTATAGAGCCATATCATGAGAGACCTGTGCACTTCACTGTTCACTATACAGTCATATCATGAGAGAGACCTGTGCATTTCACTGTGCACTATAGAGCCATATCATGAGAGACTTGTGCACTTCACTGTGCACTATAGAGCCATATCATGAGAGAGATCTGTGCACTTCACTGTGCACTATAGAGCCATATCATGAGAGAGACCTGTGCACTATAGAGCCATATAATGAGAGACCTGTGCACTATAGAGCCATATCATGAGAGACCTGTGCATTTCACTGTGCACTATAGAGCCATATAGAGAGAGAGACCTGTGCACTATAGAGCCATATCATGAGAGACCTGTGCACTATAGAACTATATCATGAGAGACCTGTGCACTATAGAGCCATATCATGAGAGACCTGTGCATTTCACTGTGCACTATAGAGCCATATATAGAGAGAGAAACCTCCGATGCAGAAGCTTCCGCCACTACTCACCCCGGTACCGAGCGGCTCCTAATAACAGGTCTCACAGGACAGGTGCAGATCTGTGGGACCCTTGGCCAACAGCAGGAGGAAGCAGCCATAGCTAGCAGCAGCACCCACACACTCAAGCAGCCGGGCGGCTGAAGGACCTGTGGACACTCCTCTCTCTGGATCATGTGACCCGGTGACTGCATTCAATCCATCGTGATTCTTCACCTATGTAACTAGAGGACCTGCGGTGACACCTCCTTGCTGCGGGTCACATGGTTGGGTGACATCCTCCTCTCTTTCACTATTGGTGGACTGACGGGCGGCAGAGTCTCAGCCTGCGCTGCAGTGAGTCATGCCCGCCCCCTCTCAGCTGTGTGTGGCTGCCTGCTTTCCTAGTTTTTGTGTGCCCATGCTTCTAGGTGGGGGGCAGCTGCCCCCCCTTCCCCACGGTGGGTACGCCCATGCACACAAGCGTAGCAATTAAGAAATTGGTTTCTTGAGAGGGGATACCCTCACAAAGTTCTCAATGATGCTTTTTTGAATGCTAATTCTAGGGAGAAATCCAACCTACTCAGGCCTAATGACAAAAAATTTGAGAAAGTGACCCTATGCTGATAATTATTAGCATCTTTGGTGATCAACATCAGAGATGAGGGATATTGTCACTAACCTCTGGAATATTGTTAAGGTGAAGCCGGACATTTTTGACCTTTTGCCCCCCACATCTACTATTACTTTTAGGAAAGGGAGATCAATCAGGGACCAATTAGTCCATATTGCTTACCCACCTCCTAAACGGACAGGCACCTGGTTGTATCAAAGAAGTCTAAGCTCCTTTAGATATGGTGGCTGATCCTACTGTCAAAACATTGGTACATCCAACATCCAATGTATTTGACGGCGCCACCATAGGACGCGTTTATAAGTGCAAACATTTTGCGAGTTGTAAAACAGTTGGTGTAGTTTATCTCTTTCAATGTTCTTCTTGACCCATGGAATATATTGACAGACACAAGTGAGAACTAAGAAAGAGAATTAGGGATCACCTAGGGGATATTAGGCATGCCATAGATACCCCTATTTCAAGACACATTAGGGAGATACATGGTGGGCACCTAAAGGGCTTTCGATTTAGTGTTATAGAAGTCATTTCACCCTCTACCAGAAACTGGGGGAAACTGGGATCAGAGAATTTTACAAAAGGAGATGAAATGCATCCATCAAATAGACTTCATTGCTCCTAACAGTCTCAATGAACAGTTACATTTTGATTGCTTTTTGTAGGTTTGGGTTTTGTTTTTCATATTCTTCTGATCTTCCGGATTTGAACCTTATTAATGAAATCAAGCTATGATACACTTACCCTAATGACTATTTATGTTCGCATATCTTGCTCCTTATTTCAGGATAATTCTCATTAGTCTTGCATGTAGGCCACCTTAAAATTACAAGAGTCACATACTATGAGATTTAATCCCTTGCAATGAGGGTCACAAAATATGGGATATTATCCCTTTGTTTTAATATTATAATACAACAGCTTTTTAATATACCTTTTTTGTGTTTATCTTATACACATCTAATGTGACACACATAGATGGAGTGCAAGTAGTTTCTAACATAAACTTTCTATGTGATCCACGCATGCTGTAATGGCTAATGGTTAATGGTGGAATGCAATATGAAATGAACGGCCATTTCCGGGTCCTGTACAATTGATTTTCACATGTTCCTCCGATGGAACGCACATTGAAGTGCATGCAATTCATTTCTCATTTTTCAAAATACAGTTGTGTAAAAAAGTGTTTGCCCTCTTCCTGATTTCCTATTCTTTTCCATGTTTGTCACACTTAAATGTTTCAGATCGCCAAGACAATGTAAATATTAAACAAAGATAACACAAGTAAACACAAAATGTAGTTTATAAATGAAGGTCGTTTGTTATGTTTTGGTAGCTGAGGAGAGCAGGCAAAAACGGCAATACACCAGAGAGGTTGGAATCTACTGGATTGCAGTACCCTGACTAACCACCACAACTAAAGGCAGCCGTGGAGCGTTCCTACGTTGGTCCTAGACGCCTCGTCACAGCCTGAGAGGTTAACTACACCTAAAGATAGAAAGAGGAAAGCTATCTGCCCCGGAGCAGATCCCCAAAGAACATAGGAAGCCCCCAAACATTTAATGGCGGTTAGACAAGAGGAAATACAGACACAGACAGAAAATAGTATGAGCAAACGCTGGGCCCAATCTGCCTAGACAGAAAAGGATAGGAAGGATACTTACTGCAATCCAAAAAAACCCTAAAAAAAGCTAACGCTACTAATTGCAAAAACACCTCAGATCACACGACCTCTACCACCTAAATTAGTTCTCTGGTGTAACAAAACTAAGCCGCAGCCACTGAAAAAAATGGAAAAGGCAAATGAACAAACAACAGTGGCTCCAGAGGAACAGAGAGGAGCCCAAGCCCCCAGGGAAGGGGAACCTGGCCAACCTCACAGAAATGCAGAGAAATAAGCAAATGGCAAGCACAAAAACAAAAAACAGAAAATATCTTATCTGAGAGCAGGAGAAGAGGCAAGACTCAGCAAGCTTCCAAGTGAACCAGGAAACAACGTTGAGACAAGAACAATTAATCACCGGCAACCATGATGGGGGAGAACCTCCCTTATATCCAGCCAGTCTGTGATTCCTGATTGCCAATCCTCATTGAAAGGTTCAGTACTGTTTGTAACCACCAGAGGGAGCTTCTGCTCAGAATTCATTTCTAAAACATTCACAACAGTACCCCCCACTTGAGGAGGGGTCACCGAACCCTCATTTGTGCAACCAGGTCGGTCAGGATGAGCTCTGTGATACGCACGGATCAGTCTCCTAGCATGGATGTCCGAAGCAAACACCCAAGAATTGTCCTCCTGACCATAACCTCTCCACTTAACCAAATACTGGAGTTTCCGTCTAGAAAAACGAGAATCCAATATTTTCTCAACCACATACTCCAGATTGCCCTCAACCAAAACAGGGTCAGGAGGCGCAGCCATAGGAACCACTGGCTCGACAAACCTCTTCAATAAGGACTAGTGGAACACGTTATGGATCTTAAATGTCCCTGGAAGAAGTAAACGAAAGGAAACAGGATTAATAATCTCCATGATCTTATAAGGTCCAATGAACCTAGGCTTAAACTTAGGAGATGCAACTCTCATAGGGATATTTCTTGAGAACAACCAGACCAAGTCCCCCACTTTAAACCGAGGACCATCAGTCCTATGCCGGTTGGCAAACCGCTGGGCCTTCTCCTGAGAGAGAGACAACCTCTCCACTACCTGGTCCCAAATCTGCTGCATACGCTCCACAACAGAGTTAACACCCGGACAGACAGAAGCCTCAGTCTGTCCCGAAGAAAATCGAGGGTGAAACCCAAAATTGCAGAAAAATGGAGACATCAAAGTGGCAGAGCTTGCCCTATTATTAAGAGCAAACTCAGCCAAAGGCAAAAAAGAGACCCAGTCATCTTGATCAGCAGACACAAAGCATCTCAGATAAGTCTACAATGTCTGGTTTGTTCTCTCAGTTTGTCCATTGGTCTGAGGATGAAAAGCAGAGGAGAAAGACAATTGAACACCAAGTTTAGAACAAAAAGTCCTCCAAAATCTGGAAACAAACTGGACTCCTCTGTCAGACACAATGTTCTCAGGAATGCCGTGTAACCGAACCACATGCTGAAGGAACAAAGGCACCAATTCGGAGGAGGAAGGCAACTTAGGAAATGGCACAAGATGTATCTATCACAAATCACCCAGATAACGGTCATTCTCTGAGAAACAGGGAGGTCGGAAATAAAATCCATAGAGATATGGGTCCATGGTCTCTTGGGCACAGGCAATGGCATCAACAAACCACTAGAGCGAGAGCAAGGCTTGGAGCGAGAGCAAGTCC
Organism: Oophaga sylvatica; assembly: GCA_033576555.1. Taxonomy (NCBI): domain Eukaryota; kingdom Metazoa; phylum Chordata; class Amphibia; order Anura; family Dendrobatidae; genus Oophaga; species Oophaga sylvatica. Next base: position 569,562,948 of record JARQOD010000002.1, read on the forward strand.
CACAGGACTGCACAAACTCCCTGACGTCACGAGACAAAGTAGGCCACCAAAAGGACCGACTCACCAAGTCTCTGGTACCAAAAATTCCGGGATGACCGGCCAACGCGGAACAATGAATCTCAGACATCACACTCTTCTTCCACTGGTCTGGGACAAACAATTTCCCAACAGGGCAGCGCTCGGGTTTATCCTCCTGACACCCCTCCAGAGCCAGTCTCAAATTGGGCGAGATGGCGGAAACAACCACACCCTCTTTCAAAATAACAGCAGGATCAGATAACTCAGGAGAGTCCGCAAGAAAACTCCTCGAGAGGGCATCCGCCTTAACATTCTTAGTGCCAGGAAGAAAGGAAACCACAAAATTAAAACGTGTGAAAAACAAGGCCCACCTGGCCTGTCTAGGATTTAAGGCTGGGTCTCACGTAACGATACACCAGCGATCTCGACAACGATATGCACTTGTCAGGATCGCTGGTGTATCGCTACATGATCGCTGCTGAGCTGCCAAACAGGCAGCTCAGGCAGCGATCTGGGACAGCGACACTGCGGGTAACATCGCTTAGTTACCCGCAGTGTACGTTGGATACCAGCGCCCTGATGCAGGGAGCTGGTATCCAAGGTACACAGCGGGTTTCCAAGCGCTGCGCGGTGCCTGGAAACCCTCTGTGTACCTTGGATACCAGCTCCCTGCATCAGGGCGCTGGTATCCAAGGTACACAGCGGGTTTCTAGGCACAGCCCCGCGCCTGGAAACCCGCTGTGTACCTTGGTTACCAGCGGATCGCTGGTCTCCCGCCTGTCACACGCAGCGATGCATGCCTGTCAGCGGGAAACCAGCGATCAAAAAAAGGTCCTGACATTTCAGCGACGATCAGCGATACCCGGCAGGGGGGCTGATCCTCGTTGAATGTCACACACAGCGATATCGCTGGTGAGCTCGCTGCTGCGTCACAAAACTAGTGACTCAGCAGCGATCTCGGTAGCGATATCGCTATGTGAGACGGGCCCTTAAGTCGCTTGGCTGATTCCAGATAAACCAGATTCTTATGGTCCGTGAGGACCACCACCTGATGTTTGGCTCCCTCCAGCCAATGTCTCCACTCTTCAAAAGCCCACTTCATGGCCAATAACTCCCGATTACCCACGTCATAATTACGTTCAGTAGGAGAAAATTTTCGAGAGAAAAAAGCACAAGGGTTACTTTTAGAGGTCTCAGGATCACTTTGAGACAAAACGGCACCTGTCCCAATTTCAGAGGCATCAACCTCCACCTGAAATGGCAGAGAAACATCAGGCTGCCGTAGAACAGGAGCAGAAGTGAATCTCTGTTTAAGTTCCTGAAACGCAGAGACTGCCTCAGGAGGCCAATTCACCACATCAGAACCCTTTTTGGTCAAATCAGTCAATGGTTTAACAATAACAGAGAAATTACCAATAAATTTACGATAAAAATTGGCAAAACCCAAGAATCTCTGAAGAGCCTTTAATGAAGTAGGTTGGACCCAATCACAGATGGCCTGAACCTTGACCGGGTCCATTTCAATAACAGATGGAGACAAAATGGATCCCAGAAATGAGATCCTCTGTACGCCAAAAAGACACTTTGATCCCTTCACATACAGAGCATTCTCTCTCAAAATCTGGAACACAGTCCGAACATGTTTCACATGAGAGTCCCAGTCATTGGAAAAAATCAAGATATCATCCAAATAAACAATCAGAAATTTATCCACAAAATCCTTGAAAATGTCATTCATGAAGGACTGGAAGACGGAAGGAGCATTAGTGAGCCCAAAGGGCATCACTAGGTACTCAAAATGCCCCTCTGGGGTATTAAACGCCGTCTTCCATTCATCCCCGTGCTTAATGCGAATAAGGTTATACGCCCCCTGAGGTCAAGCTTGGTAAACCAAGTAGCACTTTTCACCCTGGAAAACAGGTCAGAAATCAAGGGTAACGGATATTGATATTTCACAGTGATATTGTTCAAGAGACGATAATCAATACACGGCCTTAATGAACCATCGTTTTTGGCCACACAGAAAAAACCGGCACCCAAGGGTGAAGAGGATGGTCTGATATGACCCTTCTCCAATGACTCCTTGATATAAGACCGCATAGCGTCATGTTCAGGTACAGACAAGTTAAAAAGGCGACCTTTAGGGAATTTACTACCAGGCACTAATTCAATAGCGCAGTCATAGCTCCTATGGGGGGGGCAAGGATGCAGATTTACTTTCGCTAAACACATCAGAAAAATCAGTCAAAAAGTCAGGAACATCTTGAGCCTGGGGAGAGGCAGAAAAAACAGGAGTGTTGGCATTAACACATTGGCAGTCCCAACTGGTTACAGACAGATTTACAATCCAAAACAGGATTATGAGACTGTAACCAAGGGAAACCTAGTACAATAATGTCATGCAGATTATACAGCACCAAAAATTTGCAACTCTCCTGATGATCAGGTTCAACCCTCATTATTACCTGAGTAGAGAACTGGGGTTTATTCTCAGCCAAAGGGGTAGAATCAATCCCCAGTAGGGGAATAGACTTCCGTAGGGGTATCAAGGGAAACCCACAACGTTTAGCAAAATCAAAATCCATCAGGTTAATAGCTGCTCCCGAATCAACAAAAGCCTGAGCAGAAAATGTGGACAGGGAGCAAATCAGGGTAACAGTCAACAGAAATTTAGTCTGAACACTACCCAAGACAACTGAGCGTGCAAAACGTCTTCCCCGCTTAGGGCAGACTGAAATAGCATGAGAGGCATCACCACAGTAGAAACATAACCCATTGCGTTTTCGAAACTCATGACGCTGTGCCCCAGAAGCCACTCTATCACACTGCATGGGTTCAGAAGCTGATTCACAAGGCAACACCATTCCACGCATACTTCTACGCTCACGCAAACGTCTGTCAATTTGAATCGCTAATGACATAGAATCATTGAGACCAGAGGGAGCAGGGAAACCCACCATAACATCTTTTACATTCTCTGAGAGACCTTTCCGAAAAAGGGCTGCCAAAGCATCATCATTCCATTTGGTCAGGACTGCCCACTTTCGTAATTTCTGACAGTACAACTCAGCGTCCTCAAGCCCCTGATTTAATGCCAACAAGGTTTTTTCAGCTTGATCAGTGACATTAGGTTCATCGTACAATAACCCCAGAGCCAGAAAAAATGCATCAACATTACTCAAAACAGGGTCCCCAGGTGTCAGGGAAAAAGCCCAATCCTGAGGATCGCCGCGCAGAAGAGAGATGACAATTTGAACCTGCTGTGCTGCGTTCCCTGAGGACTTAGGTTTTAAGGCAAAAAACAACTTACAGTTATTTTTGAAATTCAGAAATTTAGCTCGATCCCCCAAAAACAAATCTGGCATGGGGATCCTGGGTTCCACAACTGGCAACCTAGCAAGATAGGTAGCAATACTCCGAACCTCAGTGGCAAGCTGATCCACACGACCAGACAACTGTGCAAACTCCATTGAGAAAAAAAAATAAAATCCTCCTCAGCACCCAGAGAAAAAGAGGGAAAAAATGCAACAAACAGAAAAAAAAAATCTCTGACAACTCTGACAACCTTTTTTGTTTCCACACTATTTTTCCCTTCTGTGAGTACCATATAATTTTCAGTTTGGCCGGTGATACTGTTATGTTTTGGTAGCTGAGGAGAGCAGGCAAAAACGGCAATACACCAGAGAGGTTGGAATCTACTGGATTGCAGTACCCTGACTAACCACCACAACTAAAGGCAGCCGTGGAGCGTTCCTACGTTGGTCCTAGACACCTCGTCACATCCTGAGAGGTTAACTACACCTAAAGATAGAAAGAGGAAAGCTATCTGCCCCAGAGCAGATCCCCAAAGAACATAGGAAGCCCCCAAACATGTAATGGCGGTTAGACAAGAGGAAATACAGACACAAACAGAAAATAGTATGAGCAAATGCTGGGGCCCAATCTGCCTAGACAGAAAAGGATAGGAAGGATACTTACTGCAATCCAAAAAAACCCTAAAAAAAGCCAACGCTACTAATTGCAAAAACACCTGAGATCACACGACCTCTACCACTTAAATTAGTTCTCTGGTGTAACAAAACTAAGCCGCAGCCACTGAAAAAAATGGAAAAGGCAAATGAACAAACAACAGTGGCTCCAGAGGAACAGAGAGGAGCCCAAGCCCCCCGGGGAGGGGAACCTGGCCAAACTCACAGAAATGCAGAGAAATAAGCAAATGGCAAGCACAAAAACAAAAACAGAAAATATCTTATCTGAGAGCAGGAGAAGAGGCAAGACTCAGCAAGCTTCCAAGTGAACCAGGAAACAACGTTGAGACAAGAACAATTGATCACCGGCAACCATGATGGGGAGAACCTCCCTTATATCCAGCCAGTCTGTGATTCCTGATTGCCAATCCTCATTGAAAGGTTCAGTACTGTTTGTAACCACCAGAGCGAGCTTCTGCTCAGAATTCATTTCTAAAACATTCACAACAGTCGTTATTACTAAGGGGAAAAAGAAATACAAACCTACAGGGCACTGTGTGAAAAAGTGATTTCCCCCTAAACCTAATAACTGGTTGGGCCACCCTTAGCAGCTACAACTGCAATCAAGCGTTTGCGATTACTGGCAATGAGTCTTTTTCATCTGTACAATTATATTAGCTGGGTGCACCTCATAGCCTATGCACATGACTCCTGTAGACATCATCCCATGTGCCATGCGGCACCATATCAATTTGGTACGCCTATATCTGAAAATCAACAGCTAAGTACAGTGTTTAATATCTTTTACACCTGATGAAACTGTTAAAGAGAAAACATGTCGAGTTTAGCACACTGATAGCTTATGTACCTATCTCACGTGTCCCTTCCTTTTGTGAACTAATGTATAAACATGTGTTGCCACACTCACTAACCTTCTAGGATTACCTAATCCCATTAAGAGCACATGAATTGACAGGGTTTGTTACCTGGCGTCCACTTTGCTGTCTATAAGGTTAAGCTTATATAATTGGTTTGGATTGGTGGCATTTTTCTATCTATCCTGTGACATTTCCTCGGGTCAATTTTACCTAACACCATGTGTTTCTAGTGGTATTAAGGGCACATTTCTAGAAGGGCCTATTAAGGTGCACTGGGGCCAGTAATCGGTGAGTGGAGACACCACTTGCAAATTTAGGATGCCAACCTCCGTGGCCAGAAAGGACTTTTTCAAGGGATATCTTCAGCAATATTTTAGGATAACCTGAGCTGTAAATTTTTGGTGAACTATTTTAGTCATTTGTACTTTCCTATACATTTATTTCAGTGATATTTCCTTGTCGGTAAGCATGACAGCCCACTTGTAAAGCAACCGGTCTGCTCTTATAATTCAAAAAGCATGACATCATTTTTGTAACACTTTCTCCTGAGCTAAAGAGATCACTGAAATGATGTAAAATTGCCATTTTATAGTAAGGCTGAGAGTCATAGGGAATCTTTTTTGTGAATATGTTAATTTTCATGTCAAAGAATGATTTTGCAATTTTTGCAGTTCACTTGATCAATAACAATCTAGAGTTCATACAAAATGCCAGTGTAGCAGCGGTGGGAAAACCTAAATTTTCCTAAGTTTCAAACCTTTTGGCATGACTGTGTAAGGAATTAAAATGCTTGGTAGGTGAGGGGTGTACTTCTAGGACCATCACCTATTATGACGATTGCGGTCCATTCATCTTTGTTCGCATGGTCTGGGATACAGAAGGGTATAATAATTACCCTGCCTTTTATATGAAACAAGTATTGAATGTTTGAACTACATTATATATTCAAGAGATAATTGCTTTCCTAGTAATTTCATAATACATTTTTGGTATTATTGTAATAACTAATTCATAAAAGACCATAGGGATAACTTACACAAATATATTCATGGCAGAATTCAGTGTGACATGCAATGTCATACATCTGTAAGGTTACCAAATGTAATCCCATGAATGAAATGTGCATCCATGAAAATAGTAGACAGGCTGTCATAATGGCTGAGTAATAAGGCAACTCCATGCCAACTCCATTCACAGCATACAGACTTGATTGTAATTCATGAAATAATACTGTTCTATTTATAACACAATGTGAATATCTTCAACAAAATTAAGCACCCATACACATTAGATCAACACTGGCTGAACCAGCGATATCGATGGGCTTGGCCAATAGTCTAATGTGTGTGGACGGTGTTGATCAACTGATTTTGGGGAAGATTTCGATCTTTTATGTCCAACTACATGTTTGTCGGTGGCTTTCTTATAGTGAGCACAGGATCGCTCGGCTGAAACAGCGCTTCTGTGTATGGGAGAGCCGGCTGAGAATGTTGTCAGAAGAACAATAGGCTGAAGCATTGTTCGGCCAACAGCCGTATAATGTATATAAGGACCTTAGGGCCCCGTTTCACATAGCGAGATCGCTAGCGAGATCGCTGCTAAACAGCGATGTCAGCAGCGATCTCGCTATGTCTGACACATACCAGCGATCAGGCCCCTGCTGTGAATTGCTGGTCGTGTCAAAAATGCCTGGACTTTTTTTTGATCGCTGGTCTCCCGCTGGCCAGCACGCATCGCTGCGTGTGGCAGGCAGGAGACCAGCGATCAGCTGGTAACCAAGGTACACATCGGGTTTCCAGGCGCGGGACTGTGCCTGGAGACCCGATGTGTACATTGGATACCAGTGCGCTTCTGCAGGGGAGCTGGTAACCAAGGTACACGTCGGGTTTCCAGGCACCCGCCTGGAAACCCGACGTATACCTTGGTTACCAGCTCCCTGCATCAGCGCGCTGGTATCCAACGTACACTGCGGGTTACTAGGCGACATTACCCGCAGTGTCGCTGTGCTGATCGCTGCCTGATCATTGTCGGGATCGCTGGTGTGTCGCTATGTGAGACGGGGCCCTTAAGGAAAACAATCTACCCAATGATTACCCTTTGTAAACATTTTAGATTTTATCTTTTTACCATATTTACTGTACTTCCAAGACTTTTTAATCATGTGTTATGTCCTGCAGGGGAAACACATGTACATTAAAAAGATCAAGTTTCCGGTTTATTAGAGTGTAAAAGTTTTGTACACAAATACAGGATCACTGCCGCTCCGCTCTACTGCTCTGCTCTACTGAGGGTCATGTAAGGTAAATGTATTCTTGCACCGATTTCATGCTCAGAAAACTATATTACATTGGGTTGATCATTCACAACAATGGTACTATGCAAAAATATTCAAAGCACTAACATTTTGCAATACTTCTTATTCTTTCAAATTGGATTCACCATTATCTTTTCAGACAATTAGGAGCACAATGTATAACATTTCATAGAAAACATAATTGATGTTCGATTTAACTATTTAATGTGCAAAGAGTTATTACGACCCACCTCCACGTACAGAGGAATGTAAATGTTTTGGCACACCTGGTCAAAATGATTGTCATTGTAAAAAAGCTAAGCAAGTTGAAAATGAAATGATATTTAAAAGGCCTAAAGTTAAAGTTGACACATTTCCTTTGTATTTTAGGCAAAAAAATACATATTTTTGTCTTTTAAATTTTAAAAATGAAAAAAGGAAAATGCACCAATGCAAAAGTTTGGGCAGCCTGCATGGTTAGCACTCTATTAGCACCCTCTTTCGAAAGCATCACAGCTTGTAAACGCTTTTTGTAGCCAGCCAAGAGTCTTTCATTTCTTGTTTGAGGGATTTTCATCCATTTTTACTTGGAAAATTCATCTTGCATGCACTGCTATTTTGAGGTCTAGAAAACCACAAATGTATGGACCCCTAAAATATAGCATATAATTATAAAGTTAAAAAAGACCTCGCAAGTCTTATGTTTGTCCGACAAAAACACAATACAAACAAAGAAAGAAAATGGAAATAGATAAGGGTTTTTAAAAAGGGGTAATAAATCATAATATGTTTGGACTGATAAGTCCTAGAATTCCCTTAATGGATTCCCTGCCTTACAGTGGAGGTTGGCACCTTAAGTTATCACGGTATGGCATTGGTGGGATTTTGACATGTGTGACCTATACTTTGAGTCTGATTTGGCTGAATGGTACTTCTAATATGGATGATCTGTATCTTGGGTCTGGTTAAGCATCACAGATGAATATAATTTTTTTTACTGGCCCTGATGTCTCTATTTAGAGATTAATTTTCTGATATATACAATGTTATGTGCTTGACTGAAGTTTTTGGCAACTTCTCTACAATGTTTCCTTCCTCCTTTTATTTTGTGACTTCATGTCCGTATCTTTAAAGTCAAGTTATACTATTAATTAGTGACCTGGGATCTTATATTCAGCATCAGGCTGCAACTCTGATGCTTCCCTGAACCTTCTATGTGATTGTGGGTTCCACTGTTGCCCCGATTAACATAAAGGTGTTTAACTTCTTTTTGAGACATAATTAGAGATCACTGGTTATTATCATAACATATCTAACAAATCTTGCTATGAGGAAAGGAAGAGGTGATGTTAGTGTTAAATATCCATCTGGTACCATCATGACTATTAAGGGTGAATTGCACCGATGTATTTCTTTTCCATACATGACTAGTATGATATATAAATAGTATCAGTAAGAGAGTATTGAATGCCTCTCTTTGGGGAGCTTTATAGTTTATTACTCATACATAACATAACCAGGTTGGAATATGGGATGGAACCTGTGCTGCACTTCATCTTCAACTTCTTTTACAGATGGTGTTATGTTTGCATCAAGAATTTGTTGAAATTTCATTGAATCCATTCTTCCCTCTACCCGTGAAATGTTCCCCATGCCATTGGCTGTAACATAACCCTTAAACATGATTGATTACCCCCCCATGCTTAATGGTTGGCGAGATGTTCTTTTCCTGAAATTCTATTCCCTTTTTATCTCCACACATACCTTTGACCATTGTAGCCAAAGTGTTCAATTTTAACGTTATCGGTCCACAGGACTTGCCTCCAAAATGCATCAGGCTTGTTTAGATGTTCTTTTACATACTTCTGACACTGAATTTTATGGTGAAGATGCAGGAGACGGTTTCTTCTGATGACTCTTCCATCGGACTGAGTGGACCCGTGTATGTTCGGGTTTGTTGGGTTTGGCCGAACTTTGCAGAAGCGTTCCGTTCAGGTACCAGAACGATACTCAAACTTGATCCCGTACCCAACCCCATTCAAGTTAATGGGCGGACTGAACATCCAGTGATTCCCAGCGTGTGACAGTGGTGTGACAGCGTGGAAAACAGCGATTCTGACCGATGGTAAATTTACTGGTCACCGTCGATTACACCTGCTGGGTATCACAGTCTCCACACTCTCACACAGAGAATAGCATGTGAGCCAGCAGTTTTGATTGGTGGTGACTAGTGTTGAGCATTCCGATACTGCAAATATCGGGTATCGGCCGATATTCGCTATATCGGAATTCCGATTCTGAGATCCGATATTTTTTGCATATCGGATACCGGAATCGGACGTTGGCAGTAAAGTCTATGGGGAGTTCCTGTGTCACAGAACGAAGTACGTGACACAGGAACTTCCCGAAAGTGTCACTGTCAGTGTCGGTCGGGTCTGTCAGGAGTCAGCAGCACTTACCTGGCAGAAGATCCCCGGTGGTCACGTCCTGGACTCCTTGATGGCCGCCATTACCCTCTCCCTGGCGGTCACGTGCAGCTTCTCACGATAACTGCACGTGCTGCCGGGTACTGGGTAATCTCGGCCAGCTGTCACGAGAGTACAGCAGTCCAGATTACGTCACCGCCGGGGAATCAGCAATGGTAAGCAGCTCTGCTCTATCTGGATGTCAGGCTCAGCCTGGCATGCAGATGTGGCAAAAAGAAGGTTGGCACACTACTATAGGGTTGGCGGTGCTAGTGGACGGAATCAAGGATCCCAATACATAATGTCTCAAAAAGAACACTGCACTCGCTGAAAAAATATATTGCATCAAGTGAAGTTTTATTTATCAAGTGTACAGTAAGCGACAAGTAATGACGTTTCGGCCTCTACCGGGCCTTTATCACAAAGTCGCTGCAAAAAATAGATAAAAAGTATATATTATAGTATAAACAGTGAAAGAATAAACATAGAAAATTATACATATTTACAATGATATATACAGATCCATGTCACTCACGGAAGCATTATAGAACAGAGGTATAACACGGGTTCATATAGTGTGGTTGGAGGCTTGAAAAGATGAGAGGGAGAAGTAGAGATCATGTGTCTACCATATAGAGAGCTGGTAAGTATATGGAAACATACCCATGATGTGATTGCATTGCAGAATGTTTCATATTAGGTTCACAGAAAATGGAGTCAAGAGGAATTCTCCTATTGGTAATGAGAGGATAAAGCAATGAATAATATCACATAATTAAATAAGTTATATTGATATAACAGAAATGGTGTGGACTCCAGAGGGAGTTATTGGTATATAACAGTGTAACTTTACCAGAGGGCAGTGCTGGATATGGGTAATGATACGTGAGTCTGTGCGACAAAATTCATATAATGGGGTGAAGTACTGGGAAATGGAGATAAAGATAATTCTAATTAGTTTATGATACATATAGAGTGTACTGGATATATTGAGTAGTATTTACCAATGCTTGTCTTAGCCTGACACCAATGGATATGCAAGTTGCGCTGAATATTATAGATATATGTCAGGAACAAAAATGCTGTGAAAATAGGATTTCCAAATTGAAAGACAATGTCATATTAATTAAACATAGATAGGAGGTAGCAAAAAACGCTCACATATGATGGAAGTAAATCCAACACGTTGGTGGTATAGTGGACGGTGCTGGCACATCCGTGCCTTAGCAGTAAGGTGCTGGGTTGAGGTCTCAGTGGCGCTGTCTGGAGCGCTGGTAAGCGCTATAAAGAAAGGGTTGTATAATAAGGAGCCTAGTATTGTCAGAATGATACTTATCTTAGCGTCGGTGAGTGCTCACATGCGTCGGTGGTGTGTTAAGCGCCAGTATACAGCGTTGGTGTTATGGTGGATGCTGGCACAGCTGTGTCTTAGCAGGAGGAGGCTGTACTGAGCTGGCAGGAGCGCTGTATAAAGCGCTGGGTGGTCACATGACCGGATGTGACATCAGACGCCAGCGCATGCGCAGTAAGTGCTGTGATGTCAGCGGACCTCTATCCTGCTTGGTGAAGGGATTGTTTACATTGTCATGGTGATTGAAAACATTGTAAGCATGGTCATGAAGAAAGATAGTTATATCGATATTAAAGATATAGAATAAAGAAGAGTGGCAACTGAAGAAAAAAATGAAGACATAACATAAGTACATGAAAGGAATAATGGGAGAACACAATAAAGAGAAATCATGTACATAAATAATATAATACACATGGTAGGAGTCCAAACCAGGAAAAATAAAATAAAGTAAAATAAATCAAAAGGTGGGGGAAGGGAAGGGGGTATGAATCTTACCATCTCAATAATGGGAGAAGGCCACAGAGATTAGTTATTAAGGATTGATCTAGGGGAAAAGGAAAATCATATTAGCCAATCTATGTCACGATTTAAACCTTTCGGGTGTAACGTATCCAGGGTGTAAATCCAGTAACTTTCTCGTTGTTTTAATAATTTAATATGGTTACCACCTCTCCTGGGTCTCGGGACCCTCTCGATTACCTGGAATCTCAATTGCGCCACATTATGTTTGGCATCTTTAAAGTGTGCTGGTAATGGTAGCCATGTCTTCTCACACCGAATAGTCGATTTGTGGCTTGAGATTCGGTCCCTGATGGCTTGGGTCGTTTCTCCTATATAGAGGAGGCCGCAGGGACATTTCACAAGGTATACAACAAAGTTGCTTGCACAGGTAAAGTAGTCCCTCACCGGTAAGATTTCCCGGTGCGGGATGTACCACTTCATTCCCCTTGATAACATTAGAGCAACTCATGCAGCCGAGACACGGGAATGTACCTGTTCTCCTGTGTCCGGTGAGTGTGTTAGAGGACGGTTGTTTGTGGGAGCCTAAATCAGCCCTGACCACGCTATCTCTAATGTTTCTGGCTCGTCTCGTACACATGAGCGGTGGTTCATTGAAGATTTCTATATGTGGATATGCTTTGGCAAGGAGTGGCCAATGCTTTCTGATGAGGTTGTGAATCCTGCGCATGGAGGGGCGGTGATTGTGAACAAATGGAAGACGTGGCATGCAGATGTAGCAGAGCTGGACTCGTCGTGGGACACTCGTGATTTTGGACTGCGTCGGACAGGGAGTATTTGTGTTGGTTTGTTATTTTTGTTTTTTTACAGGAGAACGATGGCGTCGCAGGATGAGCGTGAAATAAAAATAGTGAAAACTGTGTTGTGTTTTATTTCATTAAAATACTTTTTTCTGGCTGTGTATTTTTTTAAACATTTTCAACCTTTATGATTAATAATGGATCGGTGTCTTATTGACGCATCTCCATTATTAACTGGGCTTATTGTCATCGTTCAATCAAAGGTGACATTAACCCCTTATTACTCCGCTTGCCACCACTACAGGGAAAGTGGGAAGAGCCGGGTAAAGTGCCACAATTGGCGCATCTTTGGATGCGCCAATTGTGGGGCTGCTGCAGCCTGGTATTTTTAGGCTGTTGAGGGCCAAAATCCATGGGCCTTGACAGTCTTTTAATACCAGGCCGCAGCAGTCAGCTTTTTACTTGGCTAATTAACAAAAATAGGGGGACCCCCATGCCATTTTTTTTTCGAGTGGATCCCTATTTTTGTTAACCAGCCAAGCTAAGCAGACTGCTGTGGCCTGGTATCATCAGGCTTGCAAGGTTCATGGATCTTGGATCATTACCAGCCTGAAAAACCAGGTCACAGCAGTCTGCTTCATCTGGCTGGTTAACAAAAATAGGGGGGACCCCACGCCATTTTTTTTCGAGGGGATCCCCTATTTTTGTTAACCAGCCAAGATGAGCAGACTGCTGTGGCCTGGTATTATCAGGCTTGCAAGGTCCATGGATATTGGCTCCTTAACAGCCTGAAAAACCAGGCCTCAGTAGTCTGCTTCATCAGGCTGGTTAACAAAAATAGGGGGGACCCCACGCCATTTTTTTTTCGAGGGGATCCCCTATTTTTGTTAATCAGTTCACTTCAGGTCAGCGGGGATTCCCTCTGACGTCACTGATGCAGTGCGGTGTCCCTGGCTGACTTGAAGTGAAAGTGGGAAGCAATCAATTATGCTAACCACTTCCTCTCCTGTCAGCCAGGAGAGGAGATGATTCAGTCGGGGGTTTACTGTGAGGCTGTCAGCATTAGCTGTGGTCCCTGCAGTAAACATTAACCCTTTCAGGGGGACCTGACTGAACATCGGATAGGTAAGAATAATGTTGCTTTATTATTTTATTTTTATTACAGGTGAACAAGGGCTTCGCAAGGAATGGCAGTTAAATAAAATATGGTCAAAAACTGTGTGTTTATTTCATTAAAATGATTTTTAATTAAAGTGTGTGTGTTTATTTTTATTTCATACAATAGGATTAATAATTGATAGTTGTCTAATTGACAGCTCTCAATTATTAACCTGGCTTAAAGTCACCTTTCAATAGCAAGGTGGCTTTAACCCCTTATTAACCCATTTGCCACCGTTACAGGGCAATGGGAATAGACGGGCAAAGTGCCAGAAAGGGCGAATCTAATTATAGATTTGCCTTTTCTGGGGTGTCTGGGGGCAGATGTTAGTAGCCAGGGGGGGCCAAAAATAATGGTCCCTCTTGGGCTATTATTATCTGCCCCCACTCGCTGGCTTTGTCTGTCTGGTTGAGAAAATAGGGCGGGAGCCCACGCATTTTTTTTTAACAATTTTACACCTCATATATATATATATATATATATATACATGTCATTGAATTTGTGACACATATATATATATATTTATAGTACATACACTTCTATATAGTATAATGGCCGCAAATTCAATTGCCGGCTTTTATGAAATTACAGACCCGACATGAAATGACACATGGTTTACATAGCGTTAACCATGTCATTTCATGTAGTTTGATATATTGTTTTCACTAACAATTACATGAGTGTATGTGTGTAAAATTTCACACATGTAGGGGTTAATTAAAGGTGTAAATTCGTAGAAAAAAGGCGTTTTTTTTACAACGAATTTAAACCTTTAATTAACCCCTACATGTGTGAAATTTTGCACACATACACTCATGTAATTGTTAGTGAAAACAATATATCAAACTACATGAAATGACATGGTTAACTCTATGTAAACCATGTGTCATTTCATGTCAGGTGGTTCTGTAATTTCACAAAAGCCGGCATTGCCCGGCAATTGAATCAGAGGCTATTTTACTATGTAGAAGTGTATGAACTATAAATATATGTATATATAGACATATATGTCACAATGACATGTATATATATATATACATATATATATATATATATGTATTCTATGTGTTTTTAATTTAGTGTTTACAAGGAAAGAAAGGTTTTTTTTTAATTACGATATTTCTGTCCCATTGACTTGCATTGGGTTTCCGGTATCGGAATCGGCGAAACCCGATACTTTTTGAGCATCGGGCCGATCCAATGCGATCTGATTTTTCTGGATATCGGGCAGTATCGCTCAACACTAGTGGTGACAAGGTTACCGCCAGTCACGCGCTGGCTGATGACTGCTACTGTCAGTAGTCATCAGCTGTCACCTGTTCATAGTGGTAGCTTTACTTCTATCTACAGGCTCAGGAGACAAAGAAGAAGATGAATGTGGATTACTTCGTGGGATCATTTTACCGCTAGTAACCCTATTGAGCTTCATTGTCAAAACGTTCTCATTGTGAGGCTCAATAGGGTTACTAACGGTCAGCAGCAGACAGGAGCATGAGAATTTCCGTACCTAACTCTGATCGTGAGTGAACTATGAAGGATCATTTTGAAAATTCTCTCATTACGAGACTCAATAGGATCCGATGGGCAATGGGCGTTGTGGGACCCTAAAAAATGTGGTTATCATTTTAATAGTGGTCAGCGGCAGACAAGAGCGTGAAAATTTCTGTGCCTGCCGCTGAACAGGAGTGGACTATGAAGTCTTGTACTGAGAAGTTTCTCACAATAAGACTCCATAGGATTCAATTGTGGGACATTTCACTATTGGATTACTGTCGTAACTTCCTGGATTTATTTGTAATTAATAAATGGGTAAACGAGGGAGTGTGGGGCGGTCTTTTTTCAAATAAATTTTTTTTCTGAGTGTTTGTGTTTGTTTAACTATTCACTTACTGTGTTGGTAATGGAGGTGTCTGACACCGCCTCATGACTAACCTGGAAGCTTGATGTCAGCGGACATTATACAGCTGACATCTACCCTAAATATTACCTTGGTTGCCCATGCACCCAGGCAAGCGGGAAGAGTCAGGCAAAGGGACAGAATTGGTGCATCTAATGGATGCACCTTTTCTGAGGCGGCTGGGGGTTGCTATTTTTAGGCTGGGGAGGGTCCAATATCCATGGACCTTCCCAACCTGAACATACCAGCCCAAGCTATCTACTTTACCTTGAGTGGTTATCGAAAATGGGGGGACACCACGCCGATTTTTGAAATTATTTATTTAAATAATTAGAAAAGAATGGTGTGGGGGCCCCTCTATTTTTGATAATTTTGATGATTTTTTCTAATCAAGTTTTTCTAACTTAACACGTTTGATATCACAGTAATCATCCTGACATGGGAAATATTATTGACAAGTCATTTTTACCACACATTCAATATCATATAAACAAAACTATTACTTAATATCATTTTTTTTTGCAATTTTACTGCACTTGAGTGGTGACTGAAAAACTGCCTTTCTGGTGTTTCCATTTTTTCTCTTTTCAGCATTGACTGTATGGGCTAATTATTTTTGTTATTTTGATAGACTGGAGTTTTACAGATGCAGTGATGCCAAATACGATTTTTTTTTTATTTCTTTAATTTTAATGACTGGAAAAGAAGATGATTAAAATTTTTAGATTATTTCCCAGAGGAGCATTGCGGCTTTAAGTCTCCTCATCTGCATGCTTAGCATGTTGATCTCCGCAAGGAGTGACGATATTTCTTGGACAATAGATTTTATTTATAAATTTAAACATTTTTTCTTTAATTTTTACTTTACTTTTTAATCCCCTTTGGCCACTTTAACCTATGATAATCATTTCATCTATACTATATACTGCAATACCACAGCATTGCAGTAAGTATTGTAAATCTTGATCGCCTATGAAGCTCAGTCTGTGGCTGGGCTTCACAGGAGTACCAAGATGGCAGCCAGGAAGGCCTTCTGCAGGCTCCCAGCTGCAATGGTAACTCATTTTAGTCCCACAATTTAGTCAAGGGTGTGCTGATTGGAACCAATGTTTGCACATAACAGCAATTGATCCATTCTAATGCCTCTGTCAGAGATCTAAATAGTTAACTGCAGCGATTGGCGCTCTGATTACTGCTGTTAGAAACAGATTCCGGCTATGTACTAGCCAGTATCTACTGCATGTGAAGGCAGCTCAGCCTCTGAATCCCCTTCACACTTGCTAACACCAGCACTAATGTACAATTGTCATTTTACACCAAGGGGTTAATGTTTTGTTTTTCATTAATGTTTTCAGACTTAGGTCAATTTACACCAGAATTCTACAACAATTTGTGGCAAGAAAACCCCATTTTTAAATGCATTTCATCACACTTATGTGTTATGTTTTGGTAGCTGAGGAGAGCAGGCAAAAACGGCAATACACCAGAGAGGTTGGAATCTACTGGATTGCAGTACCCTGACTAACCACCACAACTAAAGGCAGCCGTGGAGCGTTCCTACGTTGGTCCTAGACGCCTCGTCACAGCCTGAGAGGCTAACTACACCTAAAGATAGAAAGAGGAAAGCTATCTGCCCCGGAGCAGATCCCCAAAGAACATAGGAAGCCCCCAAACATGTAATGGCGGTTAGACAAGAGGAAATACAGACACAGACAGAAAATAGTATGAGCAAACGCTGGGGCCCAATCTGCCTAGACAGAAAAGGGTAGGAAGGATACTTACTGCAATTCCAAAAAAACCCTAAAAAAAGCCAACACTACTAATTGCAAAAACACCTGAGATCACACGACCTCAACCACCTAAATTAGTTCTCTGGTGTAACAAAGCTAAGCCGCAGCCACAGAAAAAACTGGAAAAGGCAAATGAACAAACAACAGTGGCTCCAGAGGAACCGAGAGGAGACCAAGCCCCCCGGGGAGGGGAACCTGGCCAACCTCACAGAAATGCAGAGAAAAATGCAAATGGCAAGCACAAAAACAAAAAACAGAAAATATCTTATCTGAGAGCAGGAGAAGAGGCAAGACTCAGCAAGCTTCCAAGAGAACCAGGAAACAAAGTTGAGACAAGAACAATTGGTCACCGGAAACCATGATGGGGGGAAACCTCCCTTATATCCAGCCAGTCTGTAATTCCCGATCGCCAATCCTCATTGAATGGTTCAGTACTGTTTGTAACCACCAGAGGGAGCTTCTGCTCAGAATTCATTTCTAAAACATTCATAACACTTATGTGTTTTAGACATTTAGTTCAACCAAGAGACTTCATTTAGAAAAGGGCATGAGTTCACTGGAAAGGGGTATAGCGTAAAGTGTGGATCTATACTAAAAATGTGTCAAAACCGGCTAAAGATGCCCCAAATTTATCAAAAAGTATAAGCCACTTTGCGTAATCTGAAACATTTAGAACTGTCTAATCTAAGTTGACACTATCTAGAAATGTAAGCTTATCTGCCCCAATGTTTTGTAGGTTGAAGCTTCAGTATGTGTAGGATATTAGTGAGCAACATAATAAACCTCCCTGAAGGTGCCAATGCAAAAGATTTGGCATTGTCACTTTTGACAAAATATAAGGGCTAGTGATGGTATTCACCACGCATTTTATCATGGAAAGAGAGATAAAAGATGGGCTCCAAAACGCTGCATCAGTCTTGGATCTGTATTTTTTGGTTGTGGTCAGTATTAGACCAAAGAATTTTTAGATAGATAACCCCAAGTCATACCGGCATAATTTTACATCTGATATTACAACTAGCTCAAAACTATATCAGATGCAATAATACTCCTCATATCAACATTAGAAGAGTTTTCTTACAGTATCTCTCACATTTTTGTTTAGACGATATATAGGGCAATAACGGAAATCAATTTCAATGCAAAACTGAAAAATCTGAAACAGATGGAATTGTGAAGGCTCAAAGAACTAATGTGATCGCAAGGGAGATAGAAAGGTGACTAGTGTAGGCGTTAGAGCTATACAGAAAGAAAAAAAATCTAATAGAATTCACATGCAAAAAAACAACAACACAACACAAAAGAACAAGGAGTATTTACAAAGAGTGAATGTTCACAAAAGTATCAGATATTTTTAAAGGTAGGTGTCAGGATGTTCACTGTTTGCTAAGATGGAGTTGGAAAAACACTGAACAATGGCTCAATAAAAGTAAATGAGCCCATCTTTTGCTAGCACTGAGTGTGTTTCCCCTTTGCGTTAGCGACTGCTGACTATCAAAATTTCTGAAATGTCAAAAATTTTATTACAATGCAGTTACTCTTCAAATCCAATATTCAGGCTCCCTTCACTATAGTATAATGTCCTCAGTACGTCTGTGATTTTGTAGTGAACTATCTCAGTTCAGCAGCACTCTGCCTCCCTCACCTATGACTTCTGCCCTCTGCTGTGCTCCACATTCGGTTTTACAAGTGGACCTGCATGCTTCCATGACATCCTTTCCCTAGGATTTTTATGGCCCATTGAGACACACCCTTGAGACTGAGCATTAAACCAGAACTGTGTCCTACAGAAGTGTATGAATTCTTACTTTTTCCAAGTCCTCGGTTCCTGTTGTCTCCTCAGATTTCTCTCAACTCTTCAATCCATCAGGCTAACACATACTTTGCTGTCTGCTTCTTGAACTATTATTGAAGTCAGTTTGGAATACATGCACCTTCTATCGTTTAACCCACTCCCTGCTGTGAGCATCCAGAACAGTTGTTGGAGACCGTTCACCCTACCTACCTCTGTGTGTTTCAGACTTGTCTTCCAGAGTGTCCTGCATTGCCAGCTTGTCTATTGTTTGCATTACCTGTTTTCTGAGTCCTCATTGTACCACATACCTGACAGCCTGCTGGGATGAAGCCCAGGGTCTGTGTGTTCACTTTCATGGATCCACCTCACCAGGTGAGCCTAACCGTGCGCTTAAGATTGTTCACGACCAATATGAGAAAAAAAATGCATTATGAAGCATAGAAGATGAATTGAACAGCAGTATTGTCAACTATTATTTCCAGTGCCATCTTGCGCTACTGTGCCTACCCCCAATATTAGGCCTGATGTGCTGTTTGATGCTCTTAAATACAGTACTGCAGAAATAATGAACCTGTAACTATAGTTACCCCAAAATAATAGTGCCAAACAGTCTGTGCCACATAAATTGCTCCTCCTTTATACAAATCTTCAACTGTAAATTGTAAAATTCCACACACATTGCCCAACAAGCAGCAAATTGTAAGCTAACTAGTTTACTGCCATCTGTCATGCTTTAGAAGGTCCAAGTGGACCAATAAAGATAGAAGGCAGTGCCACCATAAATGGAGACGTGTGATCAGCAGTTAAGGACGATGAAATTCAGGGGAAGGATTGTTGTACAGCATGGTGCAGAGATGCAAATGTAGCTGCTGGAGGAGGCATAAAGTTTGTCAGTGAGGCAGCAGACCAGAAATAGCAGCGTGTAAGAAGTAGTTGAGAGGTCACCCTCAACCCTTAAAGGACTAGGACACTTTTTTTTGTGATTTTGTTTTTCGCTCCACTTTTTCAAAGAACTGTAACTTTATTAACTTGTGGGATGAGCAGCTCATTTGAATGACTTGATTTCCATTACCATCCATGTTGAAAACCAGGAAGAAATTCCAGGAGGGTGAAAATGTTGAAGAAATGCAATTCCACCATTTTTTGGATATTGCTTTATGCATTAAGTCCGTGGTAAAAATGACCTGACAGCACATGGTCAGTGCATTTTGCTGATACCAAATTTGTATAATTGTTTTTATATTTGAGGTTAAAAAAAATCAGAACTTTGTTTAAAAAAAAAAAAAATTTGTTTGTGTCACCTTTTTCCAAGACCTATAACTTTTCTTTGAGGGTACGTTCCCACGGTCAGTAACCGGCAGCGCTTTGGACGCAGCACATTTCCGCTCTGTCCAAAGCTCTGCCGGCTTTTGAACGCAGGTGATTCAGCATGTGTTCATTGAATCGTGCGAAATCACCACGTCCCATTACATTGTACAGGTGATATTTATCTTGCGGAGATTGAGCATCTCCGCAAGATAAATAGACATGCTGCAGTCTTGCCGGTGCACGCATAGTGGAGATGGAATTTCTTCAAATCCCATCCACTATGCTGTAACATCTGGCTGCTGCGGGTTGGACGCTGCGGAGGTACGCGGTGTTCAACCCACAGCATTTACTGACCGTGGGAACATACCCTTATTGTTCCATTGCCAGTCCTGTGCAAGGACTTTTATATTGCATGTCATTTTTATTGGTACTATTTTAGGGTTCATATGATGTTTTGATCTAATTTTACCCATTGTTGGTGGCATGGAGACCAAAAAATTTTCAATTTCTATACATCATTTAGTATATAGATTAAAAGGGTTGTTGAGTACTTTTATATTGTTGGCCTGTCCTTAGGATAAGTCATAAATATCAGATTTGTGGGTATGCGATACCTGGCACTCCCAGGATCAGCTGTTCCCAGTGCCGGCAGCTGGATGTGATTAGTTGCAGAGCGAAATAGCACAGTTCTATCCAATGTATAGTGTCTGTAGCGTTCTACATATCCACCTCTATTCCTTTGAATAGGCTTGGATGTGCAGCACCCAGCTAAGGCCACTGTAAAGTTGACAAAGCTGTACCTCTCCCCTACTGATCACATCCGGTCAACACATGCACCAACAGTTTATTGGGGGAAGGGAGGGTAAGTAACCAGTACACGATGCGCTCTACCTCGTACTCCTCCTGACTATCCACCAATACAGGCTGCAAGGAATCTAATGATGCTTCTTCCACAGCCTCCAATGGTTTCAGAAGGGCCCTATGAAATACATTGGGGACCTTAAAAGACACTGGGAGGCGCAAATGAAACACCACTGGGTTAACCACCTCCGTGATCTCATAAGGGCCAATAAACTTAGGCCCCAATTTCACCGAAGGAACCTTAAGCTTAATGTTCCTGGTAGACAGCCACACTTTATCTCCAACCCGAAGGGTTGGTCCCACCGTCCATTTCCTGTCCGCAATGACCTTAAACTTTCTCTGCGCCTCCCCAATATTCCTTTGGACCTCCTGCCATAAACTCCCCAACTGCTGAACAGTTATATCAGCCCCCGGGCAACTGGAACCCAGACGAGAAAACTCCACATAATAACTGAAGAAAGGGGAGGTACCTGTAGAGTGGTTAACACGATTATTGAATGCAAACTCTGCTACAGGCAAGGCATCGGACCAGTCCTCTTGACTGGAAGTGGCAAGACAGCGCAAAATTTGTTCTAACGACTGATTGGTCCGTTCGGTCTGACCATTGGTCTCAGGATGGTATGCAGACGAAAAGGACAACTCAATACCCAACCTTTTACGAAACGCACCTCCAAAACTTGGACACAAACTGCACACCACAGTCAGAAGACACCACATTCAAGGGTACACCATGCAAAGAAACCACATGCTGAATGAACTACCTAGACAAGGTCTCAGCAGAGGGTAGTGCCACTAAGGGTACAAAGTATGCTTGCTTCGTAAATCTGTCCACCACCACCCAGATGACTGTATTACCCTTGGAAGGAGGAAGATTGGTGATAAAATCCATGGACAAATGTGTTATGAGATCTCTTAACGCGGTCACAAACTTCACAGTCAGAAACAAACTTCTTCACATCAGACGCAAGCGAGTCCCACCAAAAAACCATTGCGATGGCCCCACGAGTAGCCGAAATCCCAAGATTTCCTCTCAGCACTGAAATATGGATCTCCCGGAGGACCCTAAGTTGAAGTTGAACAGGAACAAACAATTTCCCCACCGGCTTGGACGGGGAGCCTGAGATTGGGCTTCCCAAATCTCGCGTCCCAAGCCTGCAGACACATCAGCCACCACACCCTGGGTTGAAGGATGGAGGCTCGGGGGGAGACACTGGATCCAGACTTCGAGACAAGGACCTGAGACTAAGCAGGGAGCACAGTACCTGGAACTTAGGCAGTCACATGACCAGGGGGTGGAGTCATCACGTGTGAAGATAGCTGAGAACAGGACAAAGACAGATAAAGTGGGCAAAGGATAGCCGAGGGTCAAAAGCCAGACAAGAGCGTGGTACCTAGGGATAAGACAGAGAGTAACCGGAGACGAGCCGAGGGTCAAATAACCTATAAGGACAGGGCAGTACAGAGCAGATTAAAGAGGCAAAAGTCAGGGGACAAACCTAGTCATACATAGCAAAGCACACACACACAGAGGCACAACATTTTCGTATAAGTTACGTGGGTCAGCAACAACAAACCGAGTATATGGAAGTATCACCTACACTAAATCAAGGAACTGCCAACATTAAATAGCCGCCCCAGAACCAAAGAGAGGCAAACTAGAATTAACCCTGACCTGACCATGATGGAGTCGGAACCATCCTGTCCAGAGGCATGACACATTGTTACTGTTTTGCTCCTAAAAATCAAAATTTTAATGTTTATTATTTTTTTAGCAATTTGAAAATCCACCTTTGGCTTTTAACAGTGTCTAAATCCTTCTGAGCATGCTCTTGATCAGAATCAAGCATGCCTCAGCAGAAATCTGACCCCAGGTCTCCTCTACACATTCCCAAAATTGGTGCATATTGGTCGACTCACTTGGGAATGTTTACAGCTTTTTCTTTAACTCTGTTCACATGTGTTCGATTGGATTGAGGTCTGGGGATTTTGGGGGTCAATCCAGCATCTTTACTTCATTGTCATTGAACCATTTCTATGCCAATATCAACATATGCATCAGGTCCTTGTCCTGCTGGAACACTATGTAATCCTTTTTAATACACAATTTTTAATACACATTGTACTCAAGTGTACGAAGTAACTCGTCTTGTAGGATACTCACATTGAGTATCACATTCCGGATTGAGACCACCATCGATCCTGGTCAAGTATCCAATGCCTTTGGCTGTGAAAGAACCTCACATTATCATCAGGCTTCCTCCACTGAACTTAACAGTTCCATCAATTTCTCGATCCATTAGCCCCTTTTCCCCTTGTTTCTTCCAGAGCAGTTTGCATCCATCAGAGCGCAGTCTATTGACTTTCCTCTCATCACTGTAATCTTTTATATACTTTTTTGCAAGCTCGAGCAACGCTTCTTATAACGATATTGAAGTCAAGGCTTCTTTACCTTTTTTCGTGTCACCATTCCAGACTTGTCTAACGTGCATCACACGGTGATTGAATGGATGTCCAAGAGCAAAACAGTAACAATGCAGTGGCATGACAAGAATCTGCATAACTAATCACATGCTAAATAGTTGCAAGTCAAATTTATGTATAAGATAGTCAAGATGATTGTCTTTAAAATTACGTTCAGAGTAGTAGTGGATAGTGAGATATGGAACATGAAAGTCATGAAAAAAATACCAAAAACATAGGTGTAGAAAAAGACATGGACCGCGCATCCCAAACTTATACATTGATCTATCGCAGCTAAGTAAAAATGTATAAAACTGAACATGAGGTTCTTAGTTTAACATTGTGATCAGACTGCCTTGCAGCATGGGTGCTATGGGTCACCAGTTCGCTCACCCTGCTGGTGTGCCATCACTACAGCAATGGTTGGCGGATGGCACTGCACCTTTAAGGTCAGGGATCCACTGCCGTGACATGGCAGTGCACTTCATACAGTCTGATCAGAATTTTATACTTGTGATCAGTTTTCTACACTGTTACTTATCAGCAATAGATCAATGTATATGTATATCTTTGGCTGTGCGGTCCAGGTCTTTTTCAACAGCTTTTAAAAAATAAGCAATTTTTTTGAAACAAAATCCATGTAATACAGAAACATGATTTAAACAATAGGTCATTTTTGGTGATAGCTTCCCTTTAACCAAGACAGTCTGTGAGCTCCTCAATCTGACTCTTCAAGAGTAAATATTGTGCTTCATGTCTACAACTGAAATGTAAATTGACTAATAGCATCTAGTAGCCTCCTCTGGGAGTGCGGTTTATTAAAGGAAAGCAGTGAAATGAGATCTCCGAGCCTGGGCTGCGCTCTAATGTGAGAATCAAATAATGATGTGGTATTTGGCCAGCTTTCAGTCTGCATTGTTATCAGAAGAATGAAAGACTATTTGCTCCGTAGTCCTTGACCTTAGCTGCTATGCCATTTGATCAAGCCTAATCCAACTCCTAACATGGTCACATCACGCATGATCACAGACTAGATGCTTGTGAAATCACTAACGTCTGATATCACCGCAGTTTATTTAGCACTTTTGCATTAAGGGAAATTCCAAACTGGTAGAGCTAATCGTCTCCCAAATAGTTCACAAGATTTCACTCAAATAGCATCCAAAGAATTTTCAGGATTTATCAAGTCTTTGTATTGTGCACAATCCCGACTGCTCTCTGAATCTTCGGCATTCCTGATAGCTGTGTTCTCTTACGCAGCCGAATTTCCAAATAACATCTGTCAGTATAAAGCAATAACAGGTTCTGTTGACTGATACTACATCTATTTTTAGTTAACACTAGTTCCACTTAAATGATTGTTGTTGATGGCCATTATTGCTGGGCACCGACATGTACAATGCACCGATGGCACGCTGTGTACAATAAAAATATATGCTGGTCCTGATAAAGCCATCAACACTAGATCAAAAACTGAAATAGCATATAAGATGTCTTCCTTATGAATGTATACTACGTGTGCTGTCTGGATTCTTAAGGCTTAGCATGAATATGAAATGTTGAATCTAAATAATAAATCCAGAAAATCACATTGTATATATTATATAAATTTATTTACATTTTGCAGTGAGAAATAAGTATTTGATCCCTCTGGCAAACAAGACTTAATACTTGGTGGCAAAACTCTTGTTGACATTTTTTGTAGTTGATGATGAGGTTTGCTCACATGTCAGGAGGAATTCTGGTCCACTCCTCTTTGTAGATCTTCTCTAAATCATTAAGATTTTGAGGCTGTCTATTGGCAACTCGGAGCTTCAACTCCCTCCATAAGCTTTCTATAGGATTAAGGTCTGGAGACTGGCTAGGCCACTCCATGACCTTAATGTGCTTCTTTTTGAGCCACTCCTTTGTTGCCTTGGCTGTATATTTTGGGTCATTGTCTTGCTGGAAAACCCAACCACGACCCATTTTTAGGCTAAGTTCACACGTTGCGGAATTGCCGCGGAAATTTCCGCGGCAATCCCGCACTTCTCCCGCAGGAAATACGCACGTTTTTTTATGCTGATTCCCGCCAGAATAATAGCGTTTTGCAAGCGTAATTAGCTTGCAGAATGCTAGCGTTTTCCTAGCGATCTGTAGCATCGCTTGGAAAACTGATTGACAGGTTGGTCACACGAGTCACACATAGTGTTTGACAAGTGTGACCAACTTTTTACTATTGATGCCGCCTATGTCGCATCAATAGTAAAAAGATCTAATGTAAAAATAATAAAAAAAATAATAAATAATGATATTCTCACCTTCCGGCGGCCCCCGCAGCCTTCCCGCCTCTCAGCGACGCTCCCGGCAACTCGCGGTCCCAGGAGTGCTTTGCGACAAATCACACCGATGACGTAGCATCTCGCGAGACCGCTACGCCATCTGGGTGATTCTCGCAAAGGACTCTTGGGACCGGAAGTTGCCGGGAGCGTCGCTGAAGGCGGGAAGGCTGCGGGGGCCGCGGGAAGGCTGCGGGGGCCGCCGGAAGGTGAGAATATCATTATTTTTTATTTTAATTATTGTTTTACCAGGGATATGGTACCCAGGGCCTGGAGGAGAGTCTCCTCTGCTCCAGACCCTGGGCTACCATCCGCACATGAACCGCTTACATTGCGCATAGTGGGCATAGCCACATGCGGAAAGTAAGCGGTTCAATGCATTCCTATGGCGGCGGAATCACCGCGATTACGCTAAATTAATGAACATGTTGCTATTTTTTCCGCAAAGCGTTTTTTTCGCGGAAAAAAACGCAACATGTGGCCAAAACATGCGGAATCAATTAACATGTATAGGATGCTTAATGCTTGCGTTTTTATCGCGTTTTTACCGCGGAAAACCGCGGAAAAACCGCAAAAAAAACGCAATTATTCCTGATCGTGTGCACTTAGCCTTAATGTCCTGGGGGAAGGAAGGAGGTTGTCACTCAGGATTTTACGGTACATGGCTCCATCCATTCTCCCATTGATGCGGTGAAGTAGTCCTGTGCTCTTAACAGAGAAACACCCCCAAAACATAATGTTTCCACCACCATGCTTGACAGTGGGGACAGTGTTCTTTGGGTCATAGGCAGCATTTCTCTTCCTCCAAACGGGTATAGTTGAGTTAATGCCAAAGACCTCAATTTTTGTCCCATCTGACCACAGCACCTTCTCCCAATCACTCACAGAATCATCCAGGTGTTCATTGGCAAACTTCAGATGGGTCTGCACATGTGCCTTCTTGAGCAGGGGGACCTTGCAGGCACTGCAGGATTTTAAACCTTTACGGCGTAATGTGTTACGAATGGTTTTCTTGGTGACTGTGGTCCCAGCTGCCTTGAGATCATTAACAAGTTCCCCTGTATAGTTTTAGTCTGATTTCTCACCTT
Source organism: Oophaga sylvatica (assembly GCA_033576555.1). Taxonomy (NCBI): domain Eukaryota; kingdom Metazoa; phylum Chordata; class Amphibia; order Anura; family Dendrobatidae; genus Oophaga; species Oophaga sylvatica. The sequence goes on from JARQOD010000002.1 coordinate 569,589,859, forward strand.
CCTCATGATCAAAGATAGCCCATGAGGTGAGATTTTGCATGGTACCCCAGATCGATGTTGATTGTCAGTTATTTTGTTTTTCTTCCTTTTTCTTACTATTGCACCAACAGTTGTCTCCTTCTCACCCAGTGCCTTACGTATGGCTTTGTAGCCCATTCCAGCTTTGTGCAGGTCTATGATCTTGTTTCTGACATCCTTAGAAAGCTCTTTGGTCTTGCCCATGTTGTAGAGGTTAGAGTCTGACTGATTAATTGAGTCTGTTGACAGGAGTCTTTTATAAAGGTGACTATGTAAGACAGCTGTCTTTAATGCAGGTAACGAGTAGATTAGGAGCATCTAACTGGTCTGTAGGAGCCAGAACTCTTAATGGTTGGTAGGGGATCAAATACTTATTTCTCACTGCAAAATGCAAATAAATTTATATAATTTATACAATGTGATTTTCTGGATTTTATTTTTGATATTCTATCTCTCAATGTTAAAATTAACCTACCCTTAAAATTATAGACTGTTAATGTCTTTGTCAGTGAGCAAACTTACAAAATCAGCAAGGGATCAAATAATTATTTCCTTCACTGTAGATCCAAGGCAATAGATTTTTGTGGGCTACCTTTATTGATTTATGCGAAAACCTGATTGAAATGTTCTGATATCTTTGGAAGAACCAAGATACCATCATTGGCACGAAGGGATTATTTTAGTTTAAAACTTAACACAGTAAAGTTTACTGATACATCATGGGTGAGATATACTGGTTGACTAAGGTCTAATCTAAAGGGTATGCCACACTAAACAATATCGCTAACGGGATCGCTAAAAAACGTCACTATTTAGCGATCCCGTTAGCGATATTGTTCAGTGCGGCAGCTTCCAGCGACGAGCTTCCTGCTGTGATCTCGCTCGTCGCTGGAATCGTTCCGGACCCTATTTTCTCGTCGGCGCTCCCGCTGGGTAAGTATCTTATCGCTGTGTGGCACCTTTTCTTAGCGATTTAGCGGTACTTTTGTACCGCTAAAGTCGTTAAGAAGATCGCTAACGGCGATAGCGTCGTTAACTATATCGCTAAATGTGGCCGCATTTAGCGATATAGAAACAATCCCGCTAGCGATCGCACTAGTATGCGTCGTTATAGTGATCGCTAGCGGGATTGTTTAGTGTGGCAGTACCTTAAGTTCACATATCCAGTAATCATCCATTTGAAACAGATTCAGCAGCAATCAGTTATCTTAGCAGGACAAAAAATTTGTGCAGACACAAATCAGATCAGTGAAGGTGATCAATGAGTGGAAAAGGCTGCCACGAGAGGTGGTGAGTTCTCCTTCAATGGAAGTCTTCAAACAGAGGCTGGACAGACATCTAACTGAGATGGTTTATGAATCCTGTGCTGCTTTGGGCAGGGGATTGAACATGATGACCCTTGAGGTCCCTTCCAACTCTAACATTCTATGATTCTATAATTCTATGAACTTTTCAATAGCTGGACTTATGAGATGCTCCTTTTAATATTAGACTTTGTAACAGAGGGAAACTTACAAAAAGGATTATACAGCCATTCTGACATGGAGTTTAAGGCTAAGTGCACACATTCAGGATTATTTGGTTTTTTTTGCATTTTTTCACAGGAAAAAACGCATCAAAAACGCATGAATTAAGCATCCTATCATTTAGAATGAATTCCGCAATTTTTGTGCACATGGTGGGTTTTTTTCCGCAAAAAAAACTCATCTCGGAAAAAGAACCAACATGTTCATTAATTTCGCGGAATTCTAGTGTTTTTCCCACTATATTATTGACCTAGAAAGTTCAGGAAAAAATCGCGGTAAAAACGAGCAAAATCCGCGCAAAAAACGCAAAAAAATGCATTTTTACAGCGGAAAAAGTCAGGTTTTGCTCAGGAAAATTCTGCACAAATTCCTGACGTGTGCAGTTAGCCTAAAAGTAAGTGCACAGGTTTCATGAAATCTAAGATTTATTTAAGGGAACCTGTCAGGTACCCAAACACTATCAGCCTGCAGATATAGGATTGATCTGTAGTTTAATAGCGTTGTAAAGCTGCCCGGCCACCGCAAGGAAAAACCAGCTACCAGGAAGAAATTAACTTTATTCTTCTCGGTAGCTGCTGGCTTTAAGTCATGGAAGTGTGCCAGTGTGGTTTTAGTAACCTGGTACTTTGATAGCTGCTTCTGCAACATATCAGTGCAGAGTCAGCTGTCAGTCAGTGTGCCAGAGCGTATTCAGAGCTTTACAGTGAGCGGTGAACAGATACAAGCCGTCACAACTATTCAATATAACCAACAAAATACAGCTGCACTCTGATATGTTATGATTAGTGTTGAGCGATACTGCTCGATATCGAAAATATCGGATCGGAATGGTATAACCGATATCACTAAATATCGCCGATATCCGATTCCGATAGCGGAAGTCCCATGTAAGTCTATGGGAACAAAATATCGCAACAAAAAAAACCCTTTCTTTCGTTGTAAACACAAAATATACACACATAGAATACATATATATATATATATATATATACATGTCATTGTGACATATATATATAAACATATATTTATAGTTTATACACTTCTACATAGTAAAATAGACTCTTTGCTTGAGAATTGCTAAAATCATCAGAGAATGTATTTGCCAATTTTTTCCGCCATATCTGCGTCACGACGAGGCACTGGTGAAGAAGAAGGGCGTGCTCTTCGTGGGTGTACACTCACTCAGTGGCGTGAAAACGATGGCCGACCAGTGTAAATGTTACTGCAATGTAAGATCGTGCCCCACAGCTCTGGAGTTCCGCCTCCTCATCCTCCTCAGTGTGCAGAAACTAACACGAAGGTCCCGCCTCCCTACAAAAGAGGGGCCCTCTCCTGATGCTAATGACACATGTGACTTGGCAGAGATGGCTAATGGACACGAGCAGAAGTGTGAAGGGATGGAGCAGTCAGAGCTCTCCCCCCACGGAAGCGACCCGATCGCCACGGAATCACCGTTGGGCACCCGGTCTGTAAACCCTCCTACGCTGCAAGAAGCGGAGGATACCCTAAGAGGCCTGGCCCGGCACGGGAGGAGGTCGCCAGGATGGAAGCGAGCTGGCGTGCCCTAAAAATAAACTTGGAGCGGCGCCAATCCCTCTTACCTGAAGTGTCTGTACCGGAAGGTGAGGCACCCGTTCTAGTAGAGGAGCCCTTGCAATGTGATCCGGTTGACGTTGTCGCAGTGGAGGCACCCGTTCCTGCAAAAACTGCAGCACCGTCAGCACCCCAGATCCCGCTGTCTGCCCCCGTCGCTGAGACAGAAGAAGCGACACCCGTCCTCATGGAGGAGGCCGCGCAGCACCAGAGCACTACCTGCCTGTACCGGAGCCCCGACTGTCATCTGATTTAGAGCCGTCTGCTTCCTCCCCAGGGGAGCGCCGCCAGGACTGGGGGGCGCCAGGAGAGCTGCCGCAAACCGGACATTGCAAGCTGCAGTGGAGTGGTGGAGACATGGAGCTGCTGGTGGAGGAGAATTTCAACCGGCGTCAGGAGGAAGAGTGGAGACGTTGGGAGCGGGAAGCAGAGCGACAAAGGGAGCAGCGAGAAACCCTAAAACTTCGCCAACGTAACCTGGAGAAGGACTGGGCAGATAAGGACCGGATGAGAAAGGATAAAGGAACCCTGAGGGAGCCGCGGCGTAAGGGTGCAGTACGGAGCTTTAAATTGAAAGGTGGTTGGGGCTTCATCCAGGAGCCTGGACTTTATTTAGAAGTTTTTGTGACCCGGCGGGACGTGGAGACTCACCTCCCAGAAGGACACCCGGGGAGGGACCTGTTGCCAGGAGACTTGGTGACTTACACCCGACACTGGGGTTACAATGGGTGGTACGCCCTAAATGTTACCAGGTGCGACCCCTACTCCCCAGAGTGTCAGGAACCTGTGAGACCCTCGGAGCCTTCAGCCTCCCACATCCAGGCCTCTGCAAAAGTGCCCACCCCACGCCGTAAATCTCCACAGCCTCCTCAGTGGTCTCCTCAGCAGCCCCAGCTATGGACATGATAACTATAGCTGGCCCGTACCCGGCGCCTGTTAGGCCCCCTGGGGTTCGTTCAGTCCAGGACATAGGGCTCCAGACCCAGAGGGAGATGAAAGAGGTGGCCACACAGACCCAGATAGCGGGTCACGACTTGACTGTACAGGCCACACGACGTCATCAGGTCCTGGTGGTCCTTGGTGCCTCGGATGTTTGGCAAGCATCAGAAGAGTACCAGGTGGTACCTGGAACACCCCGGCCAAAGAAGTATAAATAACCCGGACAGGGTCCCTGTATGTAAATAGTTAAATTGTTTATGTACCCGGACGGGTGAATGTTCATAAAAAAGTTTTTTAATTTAATAAAAAAAAAAAAACACATTTTTCATTACTTTTATTACAGTCTCATCCTGCGACGCCATCGATCTCCTGTAAAAAAATGAAAAAAAAAAAAAAAAGTATACCACCTGACCGACGCAGTCCATAGTAACGAGTGTCCCACGACGATCCAGCTCTGCTACATCAGAATGACAGGCAGAGCCTGTCATCCCGGCGCAGCACAGCTGATTACCTGCTTCCCCGGCGGTGACGTCATCGGACTGGTTTACGGCCGGGATTACCCTGCAGTCACTGCAGTTATCGCGAAAAAACTGCATGTGACCGCCAGGGAGAAGATAATGGCGGCCTCAAGCAGTCCAGGACGTGACCGCCGAAGATCTTCTGCCAGGTAAGTGCCGCTGACTCCCGACAGACCCGACCGACGGACACTCACAGTGACAGTGACAAATCCGATTCCGGTATTCGATATGACGAAAATATCGGTATTCGGAATCGAAAGGCCGATACAGCTAATATCGGCTGATATCCGATATTTGCAGTATCGTATCGCTCAACACTAGTTATGATATGAAAACATTGAATATATGAAATTGGAGCTGCATTACTGCTATATGAAATACTGTATGCTAAAAAAGTGAAGGTGCTTAACGCGCAAATATGACAATTCATGAGGGCCCACCAGCCGCGAAAATACATACTCCTTTGATGGCACCCTAAACTTATATGGGTCTCCTGACCTGAAAGCCTACAAATGTAAGGGTAGGTGACTCGCACGTACCAGGGCTTATGGGGTACTCGGCACCGAGCCCGTTCACTTCAATGGGGGAGAGGTCACGGGTAGCGCAGCTCGGTCCGTTGCCCTGGGCGCTCATTCAAAGGGGGATATTTACAGGGGATTTAGAAATGTTTGTGACGCCACCTGTGGTTTCTGATCAGGGTGACCAGCACTGCAGGGTGAATCCTCTGAGGGGTTGTAACTGGGCAGCAAGGTGTTAAGTCTTCCACAGGTAAGACTGATCCCTCGAGGTATATGGCGGTGTAGGGGTGAAGGCAATAAGGCAGACACACACAATGAGTCTCTTTCCGTACCTTTACTGGTGATATTTGCAGGCACGTCCCGGGAAGCTGCTCAGGGTGGAGGATGCACGTCCAGTAATCACTGAGTAGGTGTAAGGCCTCCTTACTTCTTGATGTGTGTGAGTTTCTAACTTGCATGAAGCTAAGTTTAACTCCGTATAGAACAGCTACGCCCGGCTGACATTGTGGTGGAGCCTTCTCTTGGACAGAACTAAGTCTCTATCTGCAGCGTCCTGCTAGACTCCTGTTCTTCCTGACCCGGTTACGTATCAGCACTATAGGGCCCCTCTGCGACCTGAAGTCCAGCAGGGTCTCCGGTTTCTCCCACTAGCCGTGAAGGTACTAGCAAGCTCGGACCCGGTGTCCGGTTGTGCAGAGTGGAGGTCAGCTATCCTTGCTATTTCTCCTCAGTCACTCTCTCTCTTGGTCCACTTGCCTGTCGTCCTACTCACACCTTTAACATAAGCACAGGCAGCAGTAGATGTCAGCTTCCTTCTATTCACCGCTCTCTAACAGTACCTCAGTTGACTCGGTGTTACAAGTACTGCAGTTCCCCTTCCTTCACTTCTTTCTTAGGCTCTGTCCGAAGCAGCTATCAGGACCTTCCGTCAGACTGATCTGTGCACACTCCGAGAGTCACTTTCCACTTCCCTAGGGAACTAACAGTCAGCAAGTTCTGAGGTATCAGTTTGTCTCTCTGCTTCTGTCTCATCTGACAGGAATCTCCGTCTGTATGAACTCTGTTCTGAGCTCTGCTCTGACAGGAAATCAACTCCAAAAGGCTCTCTCTGGAATGACTACTGCTGCGTCTCTCCACACCCTTATATACTCTACAGGGCTCCCTCTGGTGGCACTATAGGGAAATGTGAAGTGTGAATGAATATCGGGTGATTGTGAATTACCTTTCTGTGCATCCTCCTGGGTACATGTGGCACCAAGCGCAGCTGGACTACACATCCCCCCCTAGTTATATTCAGCACTCCTGGGCTGAAAAAGAAAACAATTTTTTATAATAACAACAAAAACATAACTCTTCCCTTGCGGGAGGTAAGGACACTTCAAACGTTACAATGTGTACAAATGGCAATAGAAAAATATCAAATACTTTCACACAAATAAATACAGGATACTTGTGGAGGACCCGTACCAAACCTCCCACGGTGGTCCTGGGTGGGCTGCAGGACTTCTTTACTGCAAACCTCACTCAAGGCCACACCTTACGGGTTTTTCTTCTGAGGTAGATATGGTTTACGTAAAACCAAGATGGAGCACCGAAGTGCTAACTATTTACATTAAAGTTCTGTGCTGCAAGAGTCCTCAGCACGCAGTCCTTCAAAAACAGCATTTGTAGAAAAATCACATTTCTATCATATCACATTATACGACACATTACCCAACTGGGGTATACTACTTCAGACATCATCTACATATCCAATAAAGTGCAATTTTTCATAACTTTTTACAGTTCAGTAAACCCTGTCTGGGTCCTACTGTTCTTCTTCAAATATAGTGGCACCTACCACACCTGGGGCTGGAAGTATACGGTGCGCTCTGGAACGCATCACCAGAAGATCATGTCCTGCTACCTGTGTCTGGGTAGCTACAGTCCTTGTTTCAATTTTTGCTTTGCGACTTCCCGGAGGCCTAACAGGTGCCTCTTCTAAGTATAGATTTGGCTCAATAGGGATCGCTGTAGCAGTCGCTGTGCTCTGCAGCGTTTCCAATGGTGACGCATGCACATGCAATGGCTCAGTAGGGGGCGCACTTGCAACTGTTGCGTTGCAGAATAGGACGCAGGATAGGATACAGGTGCGCGGAGTGGCGCTGATGTGTCTGGGGCCTGGGACACTGAGACACAGGGTACGTTTCCGGCTTCAGGGACGGGGTCGCTGACTCGGGAGACATTCAGGGCATACCACCCCTTAAGACCCCAATGCCGCGTGTAGGTGACAATATCCCCAATAAGCAGATCCCTTCCCGGGTGCCCCTCTGGCAGGTGAGACTCCACATCCCTGCGATTAACAAAGACCTCCTGGTACAGGCCTGGTTCATGGATGAACCCCCAGCCTCCCTGGAGTTTGAAGTCTCTAATAGCCCCCTGGCGCCGCGGTTCCCGGAGCGTACCTTTGTCTCGCCTGACGTTCTCTTTGTCAGCAAGATCTTTCTCCCGGTACCTCTGGCGAAGCTGCTGCGCCTCTCGCTGCTCCTGCTGCTGTCGCTGCTCCTGCTCACGGCGTCGCCACTCGTTCTCCTTCTGGGCGGCGTATTCCACGTCGTCCAGGAGCTCCATCCCCTCCCAATCGATCTCCATCGCTTCGGGCAGGACTCCTCCGTCGTCCCTACCGGGGGACTGCATTCCGCTGCGGCCTCTGGTTCCAGGCCTGGCTGGCATTCTGGTCCGGGCAGGGCCTCCTCAGCCTCCTTCCCTCCCGCCGCGTCCTCGGCAGAGTCAGGATCAGCTCTTTTGGGCCGGTCTCCGGTGGTTCATCAGCCGCTGGGTCCAGTGGTGGTGCGGGTGGCATGTGCGCATCTTGAGGGGAGAGCAGTGGTCCCACAGCAGCCGCTGTTTCAGGGCACGCCAGCTTTGCTCCATCGCCTCCATCTCTGCGCGGTGTCGGGCCATATCCCTCAGTGCCGCATCCACCTCCTCCACTTTCTGCATTCTCCGGTCATCCGCCCGACCTGGGGACGGTTCAGGCACAGGCAGCAGCTCTTCAGGGGAACGGGGTCTGCGCACCGCCATTCCTCCACACAGCGTCTCCTGTCCTTCCGCCATCTCACTCCAGGCCAGACTGTGCTTCCCATCTGGAACAATCTGGTCTCTTCCGTGGAGGCGGGACTTTCGCTTTCTCTTCTTGGCATAGAGGATGAAGAGGAGGCGGATCTCCCTTGCAGTGGGGCAGGCTCGGACATTATAATAGCACTTAGACAGGGCGCCCATCACTTTCGCGCCACAGGGGGGGCACGCCCACGAATGCACGCCCTTCTTCACCAGTGCCTCAGGGCGCGAATATGGCAGCAAAATGGTGGAAAATGGTGCCAAAAATCACAAAAACGCAACACAGTCTTTTTGCACAAAACAGTCCACTTTAGGCACACAGGACTCACATATTGCGAGCTTCGGATCCTGTTCGTGACGCCAAAAATGAGTCGCACGTACCAGGGCTTATGGGGTACTCGGCACCGAGCCTGTTCACTTCAATGGGGGAGAGTCACTGGTAGCGCAGCTCGGTCCGTTTGTGTCGACCCGCCACCACAATTGTGGGTTACCAGGGCAATGGGGTACTCAGAGCCGAGCCCGTAGAAGTCTATGGGGTTTGTCACAGGTAGCTGTGGCTCGGTCTGTGGCCCTGGCGGTCTGGCGTATGTTGGGGGAATATTTACAGGGGATAGATTTATATACAGTTCGTGACGCCACCTGTAGTCTTCTGGTAATTAGTACCAGCGCTGCTGTAGAGCTCTGAGGGGATGGTGAGGCAGCTAGATGTCGGGTCCCCTACAGGTGGGACTGATCCCTCAAAGTCTATGAAGTTAGTGAAGTCGGGTGCAGATAAATAACACAGTCTCACACGGTCAGCGTCTTTCCATACCTTTACTTGTAAGATGTTCAGGCAGGTCCCAGGGAGGCTGATCCAAGGAGAGTGTATCTTGAGACAGCAGCTGGACAAGTTAGGGGCCTCCTTTACTTTCAATACAATGAGTACAACCAGCCTGAAGCGTAGTTCCCTCAATAACTCCAGCTAATCCATAGCTGTACTGCCCAGTCAGTTTTGTGGTAGGAGCCTTCCTGCGAGAGAGCTGAATTCCTATATTGCTGATCAGGCTCAAAGTCTTCACTCCCCCTGACCCCAGTTACGTACTGACTATATGGGGCTGTTTGCCGCGACCTAAGGTCCGGTAAATCCCTGGTTTTCTTACCACTATGCTTGAAGCTAATAGTGATCCTTCGGTCCCCAGTGACCGGTTGCAATGTGCAGGACTTCTTCAATCCAAACGCACCTTTCCAATAAACTTTCCACTGTGCCTTTCGCCTTGTCCTCGCTGGTAGCATAAGCACTCACACTTGCATAAAGTCGGGTAGTCACTTCCTTCATTCACTTCCTTCAAAGTTAGTTACAGATTCTCAGTTATCACTAGGCAGGAGCACGTCTCTGAACCTTTCACTGTCCTTGAGACAGGTGACTGAAGTCTTTCTGCACTAAGCTTCTTCTTTCTTTCAATGTATTCAGGTGAGGTACAGCTCTGACTAGGCTAAGGTGAATTAGACCACCTGTACCAGCCTCCACGTTCTGAACTGATGATAGAGCAGGCTGGACTGCTTCCTCCCTCCAGCTAAACTCCAGACGTCTGCTCCGTCCGAAGACAGGAACTGAACTCAAAATCACTCAACAAACATACACCCTGACCACTCCCTCAATAGTAAACTACACTACCCTAAGGGTGTGTCTAGTGTATGTTGAGTGAATGGGTATTTAGCATTAAACTGCTGTCTCCCACACACTCTCCAGGGTACTGCGTGTGCCTAACACCAGGGCTACACATTCCCCCATGGTAAAAGACAGCACTCCCGGCTGTAAAATACAAAAGAGACATTTTGTTTATGCATGAAAACATTAACAATAACATTAATTCGTCCCATCCGGGAGGTGAGGATATCTTGAACGTTGCAAACAATAACATTATATATAGAAATACAAAAGTATTAAATAGCATTCAATAAATATACAGTATTCTTGTGAAGGACCCGCACCAAACCTTCAACGTGGGTCCTGGGTGGGCTGCAGGACATCCGAATGCAGACCTCACTCAGTGCCACACCACACGGGTTTTTGTATTCAGAGGTAGTTGTGCTGGTTTATGTAAAACCAAGATAAGGCACCGAAGCGCAACTATGTACAAGTAAGTTCTGGGTTGGCACAGTCCTCAACCTCAAAGTCCATGGTAAAACCAAAGACATGGATATAATATCACATTATTATAAAGTGCAAAACTTTTTCTGGTTACCCAGCCGGGCATTCTACGGTTAGCAAAATATATATGCATCATACTCTTCAACTTATGCAAAATCTTGTAAAACATTCTCAAACTTTCTACAATATTACTTATGGTAGATCCTATAGGGATCTCACCGATTCTTCTTTACTATTTATTCATTTTCAAATACACTTTCCACCCCGGGGGCTGGAACAATGCAATGGGCCCTAGATCCCAGGACTAACAAATCATGCGCTGCGATTAGGGTCTGGGTCGCCAGTTGCGATGTAGAACTTGCTTTAATTTGCGATGAACTTGCAGGGGGCGATGCTGGGGCACGGCCGGATACTGCTTGAGCTGGAGACGGGGACGCTGCGGTAGTGGTGACGTTACCTGCGTCGGGGACGGGGTCACGGACGATGGTGACGTTAAGGGCATACCATCCCTTCATTCCCCAATGCCGTGTGTAAGTGACAATGTCTCCATTTACTAAGTCCCTCCCGGGATGGCCTTGCGGTAGGTGGGATTCTACGTCACGCCTGCTGACAAAGACCCCTGGGTAGAGGCCCGGTTCACGGATGAAGCCCCAGCCCTTCCGGAGCTGGAACTCAGTCACACACCCCTGCCGCCGCGGTTCCCTCAGGGTACCTTTCTCTCTCCGGACACTCTCTTTGTCCGCGATCAGCTCTGCATGTTGTCGCTGACGGTTCCGCTGAGCTTCCCGCTCTTCCTCCTGCTTGCGTTTCTGCTTCTCCTCACGACGCTGCCACTCATATTCCCACTGGGCGGTGTAGGCGACGTCATCCAGGCGCGCCATCTCGTCCCAGTCCACGTCTGGTAGTGACGGACAGGACCCCTCCGGTGTCCCTGCCGGGGACCGATCATCTGCTGCGGCCTCCTGGCCGGGCGGGCGTTCCGGAACTGGCGATACCTCCTCAACCTCCTTCGCCTCCACCGCTTCACCGGTGGGATCAGGATTGGTACTTTCGGGGGCAGCCTCCGGTTGCTCCTTCGCCTTGGCAGCAGAATCTTCGGTAACTGGAATCGTGGGGGGTCGTTGAGGGGAGAGATCACCGTGTCCCACAGCCTCCGCTGCTCCAGGGTACGCCGGCGTCTCTCGATCTCTTCAAAGCCAGGTTGGTACTGGACCATCTTCTTCAGGCGTGCATTTTCTTCTTGAATCTCTAGCAACGCCTGCTGCAGGTGCAGGACCACGGATAACTCCGATGCTGGTGGCAGCTTGGCTGGGGCACGGGGCCTGCCTTCCTCCGCTTCCCTGCTCGGCTGCACACGTCCTGCTTCCATGATGTTCCAGAAGATTCTTTCTTCTTCCTGCAGAGACATCCGGTCTCTTCCGTGGAGGTGGGGTTTGCGTCTCCTCCTCCTCGCAGGGAAGGTGAAGAGGAGGCGGACCTCCTTTGCTGTAGGGCAGGATCGCATATTGTAATAGCACTTTGAGAGGGCAGGCATTTCTTCGCGCCACAGGGGGGTAGACGCCCACGAAGGTACGCCCACCTTCTTCTCCAGCGCCTGAGGGCGCGAATATGGCGACAAAAATGGCGATTTTGGCGCCAAAAGTGCAAACAGTCCTTTTTCACAAAAACTATTCCTTAGGCACACAGGGCTCGCAATTCTGCGAGTTTCGCATCCTGTTCGTGACGCCAAATTTTTGTGTCGACCCGCCACCACAATTGTGGGTTACCAGGGCAATGGGGTACTCAGAGCCGAGCCCGTAGAAGTCTATGGGGTTTGTCACAGGTAGCTGTGGCTCGGTCTGTGGCCCTGGCGGTCTGGCGTATGTTGGGGGAATATTTACAGGGGATAGATTTATATACAGTTCGTGACGCCACCTGTAGTCTTCTGGTAATTAGTACCAGCGCTGCTGTAGAGCTCTGAGGGGATGGTGAGGCAGCTAGATGTCGGGTCCCCTACAGGTGGGACTGATCCCTCAAAGTCTATGAAGTTAGTGAAGTCGGGTGCAGATAAATAACACAGTCTCACACGGTCAGCGTCTTTCCATACCTTTACTTGTAAGATGTTCAGGCAGGTCCCAGGGAGGCTGATCCAAGGAGAGTGTATCTTGAGACAGCAGCTGGACAAGTTAGGGGCCTCCTTTACTTTCAATACAATGAGTACAACCAGCCTGAAGCGTAGTTCCCTCAATAACTCCAGCTAATCCATAGCTGTACTGCCCAGTCAGTTTTGTGGTAGGAGCCTTCCTGCGAGAGAGCTGAATTCCTATATTGCTGATCAGGCTCAAAGTCTTCACTCCCCTGACCCCAGTTACGTACTGACTATATGGGGCTGTTTGCCGCGACCTAAGGTCCGGTAAATCCCTGGTTTTCTTACCACTATGCTTGAAGCTAATAGTGATCCTTCGGTCCCCAGTGACCGGTTGCAATGTGCAGGACTTCTTCAATCCAAACGCACCTTTCCAATAAACTTTCCACTGTGCCTTTCGCCTTGTCCTCGCTGGTAGCATAAGCACTCACACTTGCATAAAGTCGGGTAGTCACTTCCTTCATTCACTTCCTTCAAAGTTAGTTACAGATTCTCAGTTATCACTAGGCAGGAGCACGTCTCTGAACCTTTCACTGTCCTTGAGACAGGTGACTGAAGTCTTTCTGCACTAAGCTTCTTCTTTCTTTCAATGTATTCAGGTGAGGTACAGCTCTGACTAGGCTAAGGTGAATTAGACCACCTGTACCAGCCTCCACGTTCTGAACTGATGATAGAGCAGGCTGGACTGCTTCCTCCCTCCAGCTAAACTCCAGACGTCTGCTCCGTCCGAAGACAGGAACTGAACTCAAAATCACTCAACAAACATACACCCTGACCACTCCCTCAATAGTAAACTACACTACCCTAAGGGTGTGTCTAGTGTATGTTGAGTGAATGGGTATTTAGCATTAAACTGCTGTCTCGCCACACACTCTCCAGGGTACTGCGTGTGCCTAACACCAGGGCTACACACGTTGCCCTGGGCGCTCATTCAAAGGGGGATATTTACAGGGGATTTAGAAATGTTCGTGACGCCACCTGTGGTTTCTGATCAGGGTGACCAGCGCTGCAGGGTGAATCCTCTGAGGGGTTGTAACTGGGCAGCAAGGTGTTAAGTCTTCCACAGGTAAGACTGATCCCTCTAGGTATATGGCGGTGTAGGGGTGAAGGCAATAAGGCAGACACACACAATGAGTTTCTTTCCGTACCTTTACTGGTGATATTTGCAGGCACGTCCCGGGAAGCTGCTCAGGGTGGAGGATGCACGTCCAGTAATCACTGAGTAGGTGTAAGGCCTCCTTACTTCTTGATGTGTGTGAGTTTCTAACTTGCATGAAGCTAAGTTTAACTCCGTATAGAACAGCTACGCCCGGCTGACATTGTGGTGGAGCCTTCTCTTGGACAGAACTAAGTCTCTATCTGCAGCGTCCTGCTAGACTCCTGTTCTTCCTGACCCCGGTTACGTATCAGCACTATAGGGCCCCTCTGCGACCTGAAGTCCAGCAGGGTCTCCGGTTTCTCCACTAGCCGTGAAGGTACTAGCAAGCTCGGACCCGGTGTCCGGTTGTGCAGAGTGGAGGTCAGCTATCCTTGCTATTTCTCCTCAGTCACTCTCTCTCTTGGTCCACTTACCTGTCGTCCTACTCACACCTTTAACATAAGCACAGGCAGCAGTAGATGTCAGCTTCCTTCTCTTCACCGCTCTCTAACAGTACCTCAGTTGACTCGGTGTTACAAGTACTGCAGTTCCCCTTCCTTCACTTCTTTCTTAGGCTCTGCTCTGACAGGAAATCAACTCCAAAAGGCTCTCTCTGGAATGACTACTGCTGCGTCTCTCCACACCCTTATATACTCTACAGGGCTCCCTTTGGTGGCACTATAGGAAAATGTGAAGTGTGAATGAATATCGGGTGATTGTGAATTACCTTTCTGTGCATCCTCCTGGGTACATGTGGCACCAAGCACAGCTGGGCTACACATAGGCAAGATCTAGCTGTAATTAAAAATGTCTTGGGCTGATAGGAGGAGTGCTCAGTCAGAAAGGAATATGTTACAAAAATAAAGAAAAACTTACCAGAAACAGAATAAGAGGTTGACCAAACTTGAGAAAAAAACCTTTGAAGAGAATTATTATTATTTATTATAATTTATTATTATAGCGCCATTTATTCCATGGCGCTTTACATATGAAGAGGGGTGTACATACAGTTGTGCTCAAAAGTTTATATACAGTACAGACCAAAAGTTTGGACACATCTTCTCATTCAATGATTTTTCTGTATTTTCATGACTGTGAAAATTGTAGAATCACACTGAAGGCATCAAAACTATGAATTAACACATGTGGAATTATACATTACACTTTACAAAAAAGTGTGAAACAACTGAAAATATGTCTTATATTCTAGGTTCTTCAAAGTAGCCACCTTTTGCTTTGATTACTGCTTTGCACGCAGAAAAGGTGAACGGATGGATTCTACATGCCTGGTTCCCACCGTGAAGCATGGAAGAGGTGGTGTGATGGTGTGGGGGTGCTTTGCTGGTGACACTGTTGGGGATTTATTCAAAATTGAAGACATACTGAAGCAGCATGTCTACCACAGCATCTTGCAGCAGCATGTTACAGTCAGGGCCAGAAATATTTGGACAGTGACACAATTTTCACGAGTTGGGCTCTGCATGCCACCACATTGGATTTGAAATGAAACCTCTACAACAGAATTCAAGTGCAGATTGTAACGTTTAATTTGAAGGGTTGAACAAAAATATGTGTTAGAAAATGTAGGAATTGTACACATTTCTTTACAAACACTCCACATTTTAGGAGGTCAAAAGTAATTGGACAAATAAACATAACCCAAACAAAATATTTTTATTTTCAAAATTTTGTGGCGAATCCTTTGGAGGCAATCACTGCCTTAAGTCTGGAACCCATGGACATCACCAAACGCTGGGTTTCCTCCTTCTTAATGCTTTGCCAGGCCTTTACAGCCGCAGCTTTCAGGTCTTGCTTGTTTGTGGGTCTTTCCCTCTTAAGTCTGGGTTTGAGCAAGTGAAATGCATGCTCAATTGGGTTAAGATCTGGTGATTGACTTGGCCATTGAAGAATGTTCCACTTTTTTGCACTCATGAACTCCTGTGTAGCTTTGGCTGTATGCTTGGGGTCATTATCCATCTGTACTATGAAGCGCCGTCCAATCAAGTTTGCAGCATTTGGCTGAATCTGGGCTGAAAGTATATCCCGGTACACTTCAGAATTCATCCGGCTACTCTTGTCTGCTGTTATGTCATCAATAAACACAAGTGACCCAGTGCCATTGAAAGCCATGCATGGCCATGCCATCACGTTGCCTCCACCATGTTTTACAGAGGATGTGGTGTGCCTTGGATCATGTGCCGTTCCCTTTTCTTCTCCAAACTTTTGGCTTCCCATCATTCTGGTACAGGTTGATCTTTGTCTCATCTGTCCATAGAATACTTTTCCAGAACTGAGCTGGCTTCTGGAGGTGTTTTTCAGCAAATTTAACTCTGGCCTGTCTATTTTTGGAATTGATGAATGGTTTGCATCTAGATGTGAACCCTTTGTATTTACTTTCATGGAGTCTTCTCTTTACTGTTGACTTAGAGACAGATACACCTACTTCACTGAGAGTGTTCTGGACTTCAGTTGATGTTGTGAACGGGTTCTTCTTCACCAAAGAAAGTATGCGGCGATCATCCACCACTGTTGTCTTCCGTGGGCTCCCAGGTCTTTTTGGATTGATGAGTTCACCAGTGCTTTCTTTCTTTCTCAGGATGTACCAAATTGTAGATTTTGCCACTTCTAATGTTGTAGCAATTTCTTGGATGGGTTTTTTCTGTTCTTGCAGCTTAAGGATGGCTTGTTTCACCTGCATGGAGAGCTCCTGTGACCACATGTTTCCTTCACAGCAAAACCTTCCAAATGCAAACACCACACCTCAAATCAACTCCGGCCCTTTCATCTGCTTAATTGAGAATGACATAACAAAGGGATTGCCCACACCTGTCCATGAAATAGCCTTGGAGTCATTTGTCCAATTACTTTTGGTCCCTTTAAAAACAGGGTGGCACATGTTAAGGAGCTGAAACTCCTAAACCCTTCATCCAATTTTAATGTGGATACCCTCAAATGAAAGCTGAAAGTCTGAACTTCAACTGCATCTGATTTGTTTTGTTTCAAATTCATTGTGGTAATGTCTAGAACCAAAATTAGATAAATGTTGTCTCTGTCCAAATATTTATGGACCTAACTGTATTCCATCTGGTTTGCGTTAAGTTGGACCATCATTTATTTTTCAACAGGACAATGACCCCAAACACACCTCCAGGCTGTGTAAGGGCTATTTGACCAAGAACGAGAGTGTTGGGGTGCTACGCCAGCTGACCTGGCCTCCACAGTCACCATACCTGAACCCAATCGAGATGGTTTGGGGTGAGCTGGACCGCTCACCGCTTCAATTTTGAATTATCCGCAACAGTGTCACCAGCAAAGCACTCCCACACCATCACACCACCTCCTCCATGCTTCACGGTGGGAACCAGGCATGTAGAGTCCATCCGTTCACCTTTTCTGCATGCAAAGCAGTAATCAAAACAAAAGGTGGCTACTTTGAAGAACATAGAATATAAGACATATTTTCAGTTGTTTCACACTTTTTTGTAAAGTGTAATGTATAATTCCACATGTGTTAATTCATAGTTTTGATGCCTTCAGTGTGATTCTACAATTTTCATAGTCATGAAAATACAGAAAAATCTTTGAATGAGAAGGTGTGTCCAAACTTTTGGTCTGTACTGTACCTCGGCAGAGTTTTTGCTTTCTTGGCCTTTTTTCAGAGAATATGAATGATAACACCAAAACTTTTTCTCCACTCATGGTTAGTGGTTGGGTGAAGCCATTTATTGTCAAACTACTGTGTTTTCTCTTTTTAAATCATAATGACAACCCAAAACATCCAAATGACCCTGATCAAAAGTTTACATACCCCATTTCTTAATACCGTGTATTGCAACCTCTAACATCAATGACAGCTTGAAGTCTTTTGTGGTGGTTGTGGATGAGGTTCTTTATTTTCTCAGATGCTAAAGCTGCCCATTCTTCTTGGTAAAAAACCTCCAGTTCCTGTAAATTTCTGGGCTTTCGAGGATGAACTGTCCACTTGAGATCTTCCCAGAGTGGCTCAATGATATTGAGGTCAGGAGACTGAGATGGCCACTCCAGAACCTTCACTTTGTTCTGCTGTAGCCAATGACAGGTCGACTTTGTCTTGGGTTTTGGGTCATTGTCATGTTGGAACAAGTAAGTCCCATGCACAGCAATATTTACTGATAACATGCTGCATTCATCTTTCCTTCAACTTTGATCACGTTTCCTGTGCCTTTGTAGCTCACACATCCCCAAAACATCAGTGCTTTACAGTAGGAATGTTGATCCTTTCATCATAGGTCTTGTTGACCTCTCTCCAAATGTAACGTTTATGGATGTTACCTTTAGTAGCCATTCAAACCTATTTGTGTCAACTTCTGTGCATGTTATCAGGTCAAAATCACCAGGGTATGTAAACTTTTGATCAGGGTCATTTGGATGTTTTGGGTTGTCATGATGATTTAAAAAGAGAAAACACAGTAGTTTGACAATAAATTACTTTACCCAACCACTAACCATGAGTGGAGAAAAAGTTTTGGTGTTATCATTGATATTCTCTGAAAAAAGGCCATGAAAGCAAAAATTCTGCTGGGGTATGTAAACTTTTGAGCACAACTGTAATAAAAACAAGTACAGTAATCTTAAACAAAACAGGTCACAACTGGTACATGAGGAGAGAGGACACTGCCCGCGAGGGCTCACAATTAGGGATCGGCGAACCCAAACTGTAAAGTTTGGGACCGTACCGAACATATAGTGTTCGGTCACAAGGTCCCAAACACGGGTTTCCATGGGAAACCCGTGTTACAGTTCGGGTTCGGGCCCGGGGCCAATAGAAATATACTTACTTATCCAGCAACGCATCCTCCTGTCCCTCTGTCTCCCTGCCCCATCCGCTTCCTGGGGTGCTCATTAACTGCCGGCAGTATTCACTGCACTCGGCAGTCTTTGGCTTTTTTCGGCACTGTTCGTGCGGTGACGAGTAGATAAGAGGGGAGTCGAGAAGGAGAACTTGTGAGGATCGGAAGTTGTGTGCATGTAAGTACCGGGAGACGAGGTCACAGATGTATGGTGGGCAGATTGTGGATGGCTTTGTATGTCATGGTTAGGGTTTTGAACTGGAGTCTTTGTGTAATAGGGAGCCAGTGCAGGGATTTACAGATGGGGAGGCTGGGGAATAGTGGGGAGACAGGTGGATTAGTCAGGTTGCGGAGTTTAGAATAGATTGGAGGGGTGCAAGAGTGTTAGAGGGGAGAGAATCTGTAACCATAATTTTGCTACTTCATGTGAAAACAGCATAATGTGGGGTCAGAGATCCCTGATTCAAGCGATGTATTACATACAGGGCTGAGTTTTTTATTTTGCTTTTAAAAAATCACTTTTGTTTTCTACATCTCTACCAGTACTCTGAATGCTGATCTATGATTGACCACTGATTGTCAGCTTTCTGTGTTGACTGTGCATACGCAGAAAGCCGCCAAACAGTAGTGGGGATGGCATTATACATGGCTCATGCATATGAAGGACTATATGGCAGCAAGTTTACCAGTCCTCAATTGATAATCTCCTGCTGATAAAACAATGATTTTGTGGAAAGTACAGTAATCAGCCCAGAAAGTGACACATCGCTGGAATGAAGGTCTCTAGCTCTACATTATGCTGCTCTAAGACTGGGTGGGAAAAACCTAATGGCAAAATCCTTTCAAGAGTAAACTTTTGTAATTGCTCTGTGTCCTCTTGAAAATATCCACAATACTGACACTTAAAGAGAACCTGACATCAGGATTATCCATGTCAAACTAAAGATATGGGCATAAAGGCGCTGTCATACTAATTTAATAGGTACCTTCAGTGTAGAAATGTTCAGCCTAGTTTTTCTTAAATCAATATTAGATTTTTCAGATTCATAAACTCTTCGAGCATCGGGTCGGGACTGTGGGTAGGGTCTTCGGCTCTGCCACAGCCTCTCTGCTGCCTCTGGTGTCTTAATCTTCTTCCTTATTTCAATTCTGCTCTGTCCTAGCTGCGGGCTTCAGGAAAATGTCGCCATAGGCGTCACATGCGCAGATATAGGCCTCTGCTTAATGACGAGCCAAGATGTCATTCTGTTCATGTGAAAGGCAAGGGGCACCGGGGTGGTAGTCCGGAGCGAGCTCACCCACTAAACACAGTCTGTAGACACCCTGGCCCCCTGTACATGCAATATGGGATGGATTCAGCCTTTCCACCAGAGTTACCTTCTCTCCTCATGCTGCGGTATTCCAACAAGGAAAACGTAACTTTTTATTGAACAGAAGATGAAGAATGGATAAAGAAGACAATTTTCAACACTGGATTTCCTGCCCTCGCCCTGACATTTGCTGCAGTCGTACCCACAACGGTCACAGCAGCCGAGGATCACAGTCGTCCAACCACTGGAATATGGGTGCCAGAGACCCCTTCAGCGAAGGCCCCACCAAAGTCCAGAGGGCCTGTGTTGCAGTCCTTTTTAGTCCTTGGTGGTCTTTAGACCGGAGCAACAGACCTCTCCATCCCGGCAGTTCTGAAGAAGCTACAGCTTCCTTTTCACCTGTGGCTACAAGTTCAGCCCACAACAATAACTCTTTCCCTACTCTATACATAGGCATTAAAGGGAAACATACAGAATACAAATACAGCATAATAATATTACAACATGCAGGTGCATCATATGGCGGAATACAGAGTGCATCACATACATTGCAATAATGAATGAAGAAGGAGAGGGCGCAACTGAGGGGACCTGCCACCTCCTTACACATGCACTCCCACAGGCGCAATTTTACAGAAGACCGCCGGAGGTCGATATCTGCATGCATCACTATGGCACCTTATTAAGATCAATATGCGTAAGCACCATCCACAGCTAAGATAGCGCAGGCATGAAATTAAAATTAGGTAGAAAATAAAGACACTAAAGGCATCAGAGGGGTCGCAGCAGAGTCGAATACCCTACCCACAGTCCCGCCTCGATGCTCAAAGGTGTTATGAATGCAAAACTTCTATTGATTATTTAACAAAAACAAGGCTACAGATTTCTACGCTGAAGGTATCTATTAAATCAGTATAACAGCGCCATTATGCCCACACCTCTTTAAGGTGATCCTATTTACTTCATGGTTCTCTCTATGTACAGCCATTGCATTTAGCAAATAACTGAATTTCATATCAGACTCAAAATTCCCACCTAAGGCCATAATCCCAGGTGTAAAAATTCCTGCATTTTTTCTGTTGCATTTTTCTGCAGGTGTTTGCACCAAAATATGCAATAGCAACATGCTCTGAACACTGCGCTCTTTCTGCATAAACAGTTTAATGGAGTCTTTAAAAGCACAGTGGGCATGAGTTTTCATGAAATCACATCTACTTTGCTTGAACTATTAAAAGGAGCAGATTTTCTGCCCTATGTGGAAACGTCCTAAAAGTATGGAAAAAAAGGAACAAGATTAAACAAGCACAAGACAAAAGGAATGACAATATGTTTTTCTGTAAAGCGCGTATTGGCATACCCACCAATTACTGATGGATGAACAGAAAATGCTAGAAAGTTTAACCTGACCATGTTTTAATTTGCTTTTCACTAACCAGTATTGCAAAATATTATTCACACTGTGAGATCATGCAATGAAGACCTAGAAATGATAAAGTATTTTGCGTATTTTACGCTTGCTAAAAAATGAACCATAAGTCATAGTATTATTCTTCATGCATCTCCATTGTGAATACTACTGTGTCTCTAAAGTAAGTCATGCTTTTTCTTTAAACAAACTTTCTGCTGCAGAATTATATATTTAATGCAATTACGCCAATTTATGTTTGGTTCACTGTTTTCTACGTAATCCATTTGCAGTGAGTTACACACAATTGTAAGAAAGTTGATCTAATATATATGAATAACAAATACAGGTTTAGTAAAACCACGGTGGTAAGTACTTTGAGTGAAGGCTTAATAGGCGGAAATTGAAGTAAGGAAATAGTCATAATGACAACACTGCAGAACTGTCACTGTTACATCAAAATGTGCATAATGGGACAACTGGGTAAGTAGTAGAGAAGGAAAATTATAGTATTTTATATATCACTGAATCTCATGAGGACTACATGTACATAAACAGCAGAGTAGTGATTGATATAAAACTAGAAGACTGGGAGTTTTTTTCTGAAATTGGAAAACTTTGGCATATTTATAAAACACAAAAGTTCATTTGTTTGTTCTTGTGCCAACAAGAAAATTCTACAGATAAATTACCGTAAGAATTTTCTTAATTCTTATTTCAGATTTTCAACAATAATAATATTAATATTATTCACTATGCTTTACACCCTCGTAGAGTTGCAAGAACAGAAGAGAAAAAAAATGATGATACATTGGTCAAAATTAATATCAATATAAACTTTATAATTAAAATATAAAAGAAAAGGTGAGGAGGAAACAAAGTGTACCACTATAGTGACACAATGTGCTGTAAGAAGTGAAGGCGAGTCACCCCGAGTAAATGGCAGTGGGATATCTATACATAATACCTTCCTGTGTACAATGTATTAAATATACTACCGTATTTTTCGGACTATAAGACGCACCGGACCATAAAACGCACCCCAAATTTTCAGAAGGAAGATTGGAAAAAAAAAATAATGTGTCAAATGGGGGTCCGTCTTACAGTCCGAATTTAGCTTACCAGCGAACGGATCAGCACAGGTAGAGGAGTGGTCACTGGGGTCGTTTGGTGGTCCAGACTGGTGCGGTAGTGGTGCTCTGTGGGGTGGCTGTGTTATGTGGGGTGGCTGTGTTCTGTGGGGTGGTTGGGCACAGTGGGGTGGCCATATACTCACAAATCCGATGGCGGCAGCGCTCCCAATGCAGCTTCCCTGCGGTGCGGTGGTGGTGTCGGGGCAGCAGCTGGCCTATGGGCTGCGTGGGGGGCTCCGCTGGCATTTCGTCCCAGCTGGAAAGCCCACCGCAGCTGCGACGCGGTGCCGGCCTGAGGAATGGCCACCAGGGGCCTCCGGCAAGATGGCCGCCGCATACTCTCATTCAAATCTCGGCAACGAGATCTCTTCCCGAGATCTAGTCTTCCGAGATCTCAGGACAAGATCTCGTTGCCGAGATTTGAATGAGAGTATGCGGCGGCCATCTTGCAGGAGGCCCCTGGCGGCCTTCAGCCCGGCACCATGTCGCAGCTGCGGGGGGGCTTTCCGGCTGGGATGAAATGCGGGCAGAGCCCCCGACGCAGTCCAGAGACCCGCTGCTGCCCTGACACCACCACCGCATCGCAGCGAAGCTGCATTGGGAGCGCCACCGCCACTGGACTTTCCGGTATGTTGCGACCGTAAGATTTTTTGGGGGAAAAAGTGCGTCTTATGGTCCGAAAAATACGGTACTTCTAATCAAAAATACAGACACAGATACAGGGCAAATCACTAATATTAGATCCCATAATATTTTGTATTTTTAGAAATAAAAATTAGTATTATTATTATTCATGGAGAGGCAAATATAAAAAAAGTTTTATTCCCTTCTGCAGCCACTATTACTTTGTGTATCCAGCTCACCATGAAAAAATTGGTGAGAGGTCCTGTTTACCTGTTTCACCGTGTGGCCTACAAAATGACAGGGTTATGCATTAGTCCAGGGTGGAGTGATGTGATGATGTCATCATACTGGGACTCTGAAGTCCTGTGCATGTTTCCTGGCTCGATGACATCACCATGTAAATCTTTCTTTTATTTTAACCCTTTCACAACCTATGTCGTATACATATGACATAGGTCGCCTCCCCCTGTTTGAAGCGGGCTCCGGCTCTGAACCTGCATGTTTTCAGGCACATGACAGCTGATTTGATCAGCTGTCATGTTCCCCTAATAGCAACGGGTGGAATTGCAATCCACCCGTGGCTGTTGACATGTTAAATGCAGCTGTCAATCTCTGACAGCGGCATTTAACATGATCACGCCGGAAGCACATCATTAGCTCTACTCATTGGCACCCCTGTCACATGATTACTGGGCACCAATGGGTTGGCATGACAATCTGGGGTCTGCAGGAGGCCCTCGTGGTTGTCATTGCCGATCTGCTATGAGTGCTGCAACGGATTCCACTGGTTCTGCAACTATTTTTTGTGACTTCATGATAGTGGTAAAATTTGTTCAATGTAACATTCCTTTATTTGTGAAAATATCGGAAATTTGGCGAATGTTGTGAAAATATCGCAATTTTCAAACTTTTAATTCTTATGCCCTTAAACCAAAGAGCTATCTCGCATAAAATGGTTAATACATAACATTTTCCATATGTCTAAAATTACAGATGCATCATTTTTGAAACATTATTTTTTTGCTAGGATGTTAGAGGGGTTAAAATTTGATCAGCAATTTCTTATTTTTCCAACAAAATTTACAAAACCAAACTTTTAGGAACCATTTCACATTTGAAGTGACTTTGGGGAGTCAATATGACAGAAAATACCCAAAAGTGACACTGGACAGAATTGTAAAATGTGGCCTGGTCATGAAGGTGAAAACAGGCTCGGGTTTGAAGAGATATGTTCATCTAATGTGAACAGCCAGCATTAGCTTTGCTAGTTTGTGATACTTCTTACTTTCCATTCTACACAGGGAACAGCACAAATGATACAAGTAATACCCAGGTTAGAGAACAGACTATTGATAGCTGACTTGTGATGTGTATGATGTCCATACAGACAGCAGTAAAATCGCCCAGCATATAATAAAAGCACGAACAATAGAATCATTGATCTACAGTCTCTTATTTCCTCCTTGAATGAAAAAGGATAGAAAAATAATGTCTGCAATGGCCTTAGTGTTCCCACCACGTATTAGACAGACGTGCAGTATGATTCATTCGGTCTACTAGTTTATTCTACTGAGACATTGCTAAGAACCTCAATAATAATATTAGTAATACAAAAAATATTATTTATAAAGAGCAATGATTTCCTGAAACTGGGTACAATAAGTTTTAGTGTGAGAACGACATCCATGAGTTATATAGTTTAAAACTAGGTTTTGCAGTAGGTTTTCTTGAAGAGCTGGGTTTTTCTTAAAATTCTATTAAAAGAGTTATTCCCTTACAGAAAATCTTGGTTCCTGGTGCAGTTAAAAAAAGCTCTTTACTCACCATTTCTGGTTACACCGCTCAGTTTCTGCCGCTGCACCTGATATCCGGTATTGACTGTGATGTATATACGGCAGATCTCCCGTTGCTTGAGTTCTATAAATGTAACGTAGACAGTGATGAATTTCCCGCTATGAGGAGACCTGCAGTGTAATATGCATCTGTGATCAGTACAACTTATTTCTGCAAGTTCTTTACAAAACTTACCATCGCCTGTGCTCAAGACTAGCACAAACCTGGAAAAGCAACATCATCCAGACCACCTAACATCACAGCCGGACCAAAGAGAAGCAATTTCAGCCATCACATTAGGTGGCAGTTAATTAAATGTTTGACCTCATGTAGCAGGATCATTGTCAAGGTGATAATTTTGTAGAGCTCCAGAATTATGGTATAAATATCAAAATGGCCCTTGGCAAAAAATAGATTCCCCATCCATGCCTTAATATAATACATGGAGCCGATGCTTCATAGTGAAACATTTCGCATCTATCAATTAATGATAAACTTCTGTGTATTCTGTAGATTTACTTTATATGCATGTGTTATGAGAAACTGGCTCTGTAAAGCAAATAATTGGTTGCTGAATTCATGTCACATTCAGATGTTTCGCACCGTACAAATAGATCTTGTTACCTCTATGATTTGTGAGTGAGTTTTGGGCACCGGCCTGGCAATGTAAGTTAATACTGTACCAAGCAGTTAAAATGATTGCACTGTGTTCCCAGGTAATTTATATGTTGAAATTTGTGTCCTGCAACGTGAACCATTAACGAATTGGTCCAAAGGCAACAGCTCCGCAAACTTGATAAAAGGAGCCTCTGCCCTTACCTGCCAGCAGGAACTCTGATGCTTTTTGTTTTGCTCATAAAGGATGAATTATTAGAATTCTATACTGATCCAAAATGTATATTTGCTGACTGATCGGGCTAAGGTTTGTGAAGGGAAATGATCCGGCTGGGTCAGAAAATGCTGACCTTTATAGTCTATGGATAAAAGCACAATCATGATGCTTTCTTAAAAGCAAACAAATCTTAGAAGGACAAGACGGCATTCGTGTCTCTGTTCACTATAAGTTAAAGACATTAGAGCCGATTCATTAAGACTGGCAAAGAACTCGCCAGTCGCCAGTATCAATGAAGTGTTTGCTGGAGTACAATATATTGAATTTGTTGTATCTCCAGTGTGCTTTATGCACCGCCAGAAATGCTACTCCAGTCAGGGACAGAAGTAGCATTTCTGGCATACAAAACACCGATATTTTTAATGAATTGGATAGGCGGGTGTTGCCATGCTCCATCCCATCCCAGTTCTTCCCCAGCCCCACTCATTTTTGCAAAGCTGCTTCAAACTATCATGAAAACACTAAGAGGCTAAAAACTTTCATGCAACTCCTTGTTGTGTAAAAATGTGGTGACTTTTCAATGCTTTAAAGGGAACCTGTGGGGTTAACCTGCAGTTTAACGGTGTTATGTTGCTGCCTGACGCCTGCACGCAGCTGAATGCAACGGGGAGAAAATGATCTTTATTGTCCCCGCCAGCATTCAGTTTCAGTCATATGGGCGGGGGTGCCGGTTCAGTCACCGCTCTGAGTATACAGAGCGTCCGTTGTAAGCACGAAACCCAGCCATGACTGACAGCCGGCCTCAATGTAGAGGGCTGGGGGTGCGGTTACAGCTGCTGAACCGGCGCTGCACCTGTCTCCGTGACTGAATACCGAATGCTGTCAGAGGGAATAAAGATAATTTTCTCCCCACTGCATTTGCCTGCGTGCAGGCGCCGGACAGCATCATAACGCTGTTAACCTTCAGATTAACCCCATATCTGCAGGTTAACAGCGTTATTCCTGGTGACAGGTTCCCTTTAAATCCAGTTTTCTGCCATAAAAACTTTGATGAATCGGTCCTCAAAATGTGTATTACATGATTCTGAGTTTACTTTTACCTGTAGAAAACCTTTTTTACCTACTTATGACAAGAAATTATACCACATGTATGCAATGGGACTATTTATAATGGTATACCAGTATATCAGAAGATGCATACACATTCTTATTTAAAGGGGTATTCCCATCTTACTGTAACGCCACGTACACACTGCAGTATTTTAATTTATAGTTCACATAATTATTTTTAAGCCAGTACCAGGAGTGGACCAAACAAAAAAGTCTTGTACTTCTTCTGTATTTTTGAACCTCTCCTTGTTTTGACTTGTGAACCCGGACTAGAGCAGCAAAATAACACAGAACATTGTAAAAGTGACATGATTACAGGCGTTGCTAACCGTCCAAATATTCTAGGACAGTCTGTAATAATTGGTCACTTTTTTAACATGTCCATAAAAAAAAAATTTAAGGCGTCCGTGATTTTTTTAAAACTGAAAAAATTTATACAGATTATTTTTGGCTGTTAGGCTAAGTGCACACGTCAGGAATTTGTGCAGAATTTTCCTGAGCAAAACCTGACTTTTTCTGCGGTAAAAACGTACATTTTTTTGCGGTTTTGGTGAGTTTTTTTGCGCAGATTTTGCGCGTTTTTACCGCAATTTTTTCCTGAACTTTCTAGGTCAATAATATAGCGGGAAAAATGCTAGAATTCCACGAAATTAA
>JARQOD010000002.1:569617293-569684338 GCA_033576555.1 Oophaga sylvatica
GGGGGAGGGGGTGCCGCTCCTGACACACAGTCATGGGTGTCAGCTGTGATAATCAGCTGACACCCGGCCGCGATCGGCTGCGCTCCCCCCGGGGACGCGTCCGATCGCACGGACGTACTATCCCGTCCATGGTCATACGGCCCAGGTACCATGGACGGGATAGTACGTCCGATGGCAGTAAGGGGTTAAAGTTCGGGGTCCGTTACCGAACACACACTGTTCGGGCATGGACCCCAAACATGGACTTCGCCAGGAAGTCCATGTGTAATGTATGTAGTACAGTTCATATAGCGTCTTGTGCTTGGGTGCGATGAAAACACAGGAGTCACAGGTTTGATATAGAAAAGTCCTGTATTACTTCATACAAGTTGGCAGAAATAGTCACACAGTTTGCAGACACAGAACAGGAGACACAGCAGGCCAGAGTAATCCAAGCTCAGCAATCACTCTCCAATACAGATTCAGGATCTTCTTCTCTGTTACCGTAAGTCCATGCAAACGTGGGTCTTTCAAAGAGCAGGGTTCAGAGTCCACAAGTGCTTCAGAGTTCCTCAGTAGGAATAGCTGGAGTACAAGGTCCAAGCTTACAGGAGTCAAGTCACAGGTTCACTGCAGGCTAGATTCTGAAGCACTGATTGCTCAGCTGTGCTGCTTAAGAAGCAAAGGAGGAGAATCAGGGCGGGAACATGCAAGCTGGAAACTCCATTTTGACTGAGGGCAAGATAGCTGCAGCAAGACAGAAAGTAAAATGGCTGACGAACAAACTGAGTTTCAGGAATATATACATAGAACCTTACATTACTCCCCCTTAAGGACAACCTCCGGATGACCTCAAGACCAGGCTTGTGTGGTACCTCTGATGAAACTGACGGAGCAAGCGAGGAGCATTAACGTTATTGACCGGTTCCCATGAGTTGTCCTCCACTGGGTAGCCCTGCCATTTAATCAGATATTGTAACTGATTTCTATACAACCTGGAATCTAAAATCCTTTCCACCACAAATTCTTCCTGACCATCGACTAGCACTGGGTCAGGGCAAGGAGAGGAACGTCCAGGAAACGTATTGGGTGTCGCAGCCTTTAGTAGGGATACATGAAAGACAGGGTGGATTCTCATAGTTCTGGGCAGTTGAAGACGACAAGCAACGGCACTTATAATTATACTGATTTTATAGGGTCCAATGTACTTATGTCCCAACTTAGATGATGGAATCCTTAACTTAAGATTTCTGCAGCGGAGATACTGCTCCAGGGTTTGATTGGTTCGTTCGGTCTGTCCATTAGTCTGGGGATGAAAAGCAGAAGAAAGGTTTACTTTAATGTCCAATGCTGCACAGAAATTTTGCCAAAACCTAGAAGTGAATTGCACCCCTCGATCCGAAATAACCTCATCCGGTACTCCATGTAAGCGAAACACATCTTTAATCATCAAATCTGATGTCTGTTTTGCAGTGGGTAAGCCGACACAAGGGATAAAATGAGCTGCCTTTGTTAGACGGTCAACCACCACTAGAATGGTGTTCTTCCCCTGAGAGGTTGGTAACTCCACAATGAAGTCCATAGAAATGGATCCCCACGGGCGGGACGGGGTGGGAAGAGGCTGTAACAGACCAGTTGGTGAGGAGCGAGGTGTTTTGCATCTTGCACAGACCTCACATGAAGTGACATAATTCAAAACATCCTTCCTGCAAGTGGGCCACCAAAAGAAACGAGAAAGAAATTCCTGTGTCTTTAGAATTCCTCTATGCCCAGCTATCTTGGAATCGTGAATGAGTTGCAATACTCTTAATCTGACTGTTTCAGGAATATACAGACGTTGTCCCTGAATCCACACACCATTCTTAAAGACAAGACTTACGTCCCTTGGGGGTTGTGCCAAAAAGGAATCCGCATGGTATGCTTCCTTGATGTCCTTAAGTAGGTCTTGATTATGAATTACTCCTAGGAATCTAGAGTCAGGAAGAATAGTCTTAGGAGGAGTAATTGGACGTGTCTCTGCTGAGTAAATCCTAGAGAGTGCATCAGGCTTTCCATTGCGCGATCCTGGTCTATAAGAGATGATAAAATTAAATTGGTTTAAGAAAAGATTCCAGCGAGCCTGGCGAGGAGTCAGGCACTTAGCCGACTGATAAACTCAAGGTTACGATGGTCTGTCAGGACGACTATTTGCTGTGCAGCTCCCTGAAGAAGGTGTCTCCATTCTTTGAAGGCGGCAATAATGGCCAACAACTCTCTATTGCCCACATCGTAGTTCCTCTCAGCCGAAGACAACTGCTGGGAAAAGAAGGCACAGGGATGCAAGACATTCTTCTCACCTGTTCTCTGAGAGAGTATAGCTCCAACGGCACAGTCTGAAGCATCCACCTCTATTATGAAGGCAAGCTCGGGGTTGGGATGTACTAGGATAGGTGCAGTGGTAAATTTATCTTTTAGACGGGAAAATGCTTCCTGGGCTTGGGGAGTCCAGGAAAACCTAGACTCTTTCCGGGTAAGTTGAGTGATAGGTGACACTACCTCAGAGAAATTTCTAATGAAACGTCTATAGAAGTTGGCAAACCCGATGAAGCGCTGTACCTCCTTCACATTTCTAGGACTTGGCCAATCCTTGATGGCTTGGGTTTTGCTTCCATCCATACTAATTCCTTGTGTAGACAGTACATACCCCAGAAATTGAATTTCGGTCCTATGGAATTCACACTTTTCAAGTTTGATGTAAAGATGATTTTGTCTTAGACGTTCCAAGACCATTCTCACATGTCCATGATGTTCCTCTGTGGAGTTAGAAAAAATTAGAATATCATCCAAATAAATTACCACGAATGTATCTAGGAGATCCCTGAAGATGTCATTCACCAAGTGTTGGAAAGTGGCTGGGGCGGTACTCAGACCAAAAGGCATAACTAGATATTCAAAGTGTCCATAGCGTGACCTGAATGCAGTCTTCCATTCATCCCCAGGTCTAATACGGACTAAGTTATAGGCCCCACGAAGATCTAGTTTAGAAAAAATTTTGGCATGTCGCACTCTCTCCAATAACTCAGGGATTAAAGGCAATGGGTAACGGTTTCTAATAGTAACCTTATTTAGTTCCCTATAGTCTACGCATGGTCTCAGAGATCCATCTTTCTTCTTTACAAAGAAGATGGGTGCACCTGCAGGAGATGAAGAGGGGCGTATGAAGCCCTTGGCTAGATTTTCATCTATGTAATCCTTTAACCCCTTACTGCCATCGGACGTACTATCCCGTCCATGGTACCTGGGCCCGTATGACCGGGGACGGGATAGTACGTCCAGCCCTTTAATGCGACATTGCGACTTAAGTCGCAATGATCGCATTAAAATTCCGACGTCATCTTACCTCAGGAGAGATGGCGCCGGCATCCCGGGGTCTGTCACCGCCCACCCTCACTCCCGATCGCTGTGATTGGCTGTTCAATTCTGAACAGCCAATCGCAGCCTTTCTCACTGTTTCAGCCAATCCGATGGGCTGAAACAGTGAGATCCCAGGCTAGAATCGAGTACCGATGTACTCGATCCTAGGCCTGGGCATAGAAAGGAGCAGACCCCCCCTGGATTGGCGCGATCGCCGATCACATCGATCGCGCCAATCGCAGGGCACAGCCGCGGTGTATCCGCGCTGTGCCCTGCCTGTACCTGCCTGGATCGGTGCAGTAGTAGCACCGATCCTAGGCCGGAGCCTAGGACAGGCCCAGTAGGGCCTGCAGCTGCTGATTGGCGCGATCGATGTCATCGACGATCGCGCCAATCACAGGGCACAGCAGCGGTGTGACCGCTCTGTGCCCTGCTTCCTGACCTGCCGGTGACCTGCCTAGGAATCGGAGCAGTGAGCTCCGATTACTAGGCCGGTACCTAGCAACCGGCAAAACAAGGGTCTCCTCTGATTGGTGGGATCGATGTGATCATCGATCCCACCAATGACAGGTCACAGCAGCGATGTGACCGCTCTGTGACCTGTCTGCAAACTGGATCTGACCTGTCTGACCGCACTGCAGGGGTCCTCACACTTGCTGAGGATTCCTGCAGTGCGGTCACACGCCAGATCTCCTTCTGTGCTGGGCCTTGTGGTGCCACAGTAGCCTGTGACACCACAACTCCTGCTGAAGAAAGAAGAGAGAAGAAAGAAGAGAGAAGAAAGAAGAAGAAGAAAGAAGAGAGACTACAAACGTGAGTTTTTGAGCCCCGATCCCTGCCCGATCCACCCCAATCCCCCCATTCCCCCCTCCCCCCTTCCCTTTCCCCCTCTTTTTACCCCCCCTTTGCACACATTTAGCAGCCGCCGAGCGTTGATTGGTGACGCAGTTCACCGATCAACACTCGTGCTCGTTTTTCTTTTGCACCCCACTCCGTGCGCACTTCCAGCAGCCGCGGAACTTTGATAAGTGACACCAGTCACTTATCAGAGCTCGTTCCTGCAGTTTTTTTTTTTTTTTTCACTCCCCTTTCCGCCACTCCTGTGCGCACTTCCAGCAGCCGCGGAACTTTGATAAGTGACACCAGTCACTTATCAGAGCTCGTTCCTGCAGGTTTTTTTTTTTTTTCACCCCACTTTCCGCCACTCCCGTGCGCACATCTAGCAGCGCGGAACTTTGATAAGTGACACCAGTCACTTATCAGAGCTCGTTCCTGCCGTTTTTTTTTTTCACACCACTTTCCGCCACTCCCGTGCGCACATCGAGCAGCCGCGGAACTTTGATAAGTGACACCGGTCACTTATCAGAGCTCGTTCCTGCCGTTTTTTTTTTTTTTTTTCACTCCCCTTTCCGCCACTCCTGTGCGCACTTCCAGCAGCCGCGGAACTTTGATAAGTGACACCAGTCACTTATCAGAGCTCGTTCCTGCAGTTTTTTTTTTTTTCACTCCCCTTTCTGCCACTCCTGTGCGCACATCCAGCAGCCGCGGAACTTTGATAAGTGACACCAGTCACTTATCAGAGCTCGTTCCTGCAGTTTTTTTTTTTCATCCCACTTTCCGCCACTCCCGTGCGCACATCTAGCAGCCGCGGAACTTTGATAAGTGACACCGGTCACTTATCAGAGCTCGTTCCTGCCGGTTTTTTTTTTTTTTTTTCACTCCCCTTTCCGCCACTCCTGTGCGCACATCTAGCAGCCGCGGAACTTTGATAAGTGACACCGGTCACTTATCAGAGCTCGCTCCTGCCGTCTTTTTTTTTTTCACTCCCCTTTCCGCCACTCCTGTGCGCACATCCAGCAGCCGCGGAACTTTGATAAGTGACACCAGTCACTTATCAGAGCTCGTTCCTGCATTTTTTTTTTTCACTCCCCTTTCCGCCACTCCTGTGCGCACATCCAGCAGCCGCGGAACTTTGATAAGTGACACCAGTCACTTATCAGAGTTCGTTCCTGCAGTTTTTTTTTTGTCACTCCACTTTCCGCCACTCCTGTGCGCACATCTAGCAGCCGCGGAACTTTGATAAGTGACACCGGTCACTTATCAGAGCTCGTCCCTGCCGTTTTTTTTTTTTCACTTCCCTTTCCGCCACTCCTGTGCGCACATCCGGCAGCCGCGGAACTTTGATAAGTGACACCGGTCACTTATCAGAGCTCGTTCCTGCCGTTTTTTTTTTTTCACTTCCCTTTCCGCCACTCCTGTGCGCACATCCGGCAGCCGCGGAACTTTGATAAGTGACACCGGTCACTTATCAGAGCTCGTGCCTGCCGTTTTTTTTTGTTTTTTTTCACTTCCCTTTCCGCCACTCCTGTGCGCACATCCGGCAGCCGCGGAACTTTGATAAGTGACACCGGTCACTTATCAGAGCTCGTTCCTGCCGATTTTTTTTTTTTTTTTTTCACTTCCCTTTCCGCCACTCCTGTGCGCACATCCGGCAGCCGCGGAACTTTGATAAGTGACACCGGTCACTTATCAGAGCTCGTTCCTGCCGTTTTTTTTTTTTTTCACTTCCCTTTCCGCCACTCCTGTGCGCACATCCGGCAGCCGCGGAACTTTGATAAGTGACACGGTCACTTATCAGAGCTCGTGCCTGCTGGTTTAGACTTTTTTTCACAGGCATTTTTTTCCCTATTCTCTTTCTTTTCTTTTAGCTTTTTCCTTTCAGCATAGTTTGCACCAACCACTATCCCCCCCCACACACACACACAGTTATAAATAAAGTTCACACAAAGCACCACATTCACAAAAAAAATGTCCCGCTCGTCACGTTCTTCCCAACAGCGCTATTCAGTGGAAGAGGCATACGCTTTACTTGCCTCCGACACTGATAGCGAGGGAGAGGATCCCACATTTCTTTACTTTTCAGATTCTTCATCCTCTTCTTCTTCTCTCCTCTTCCTCATCTTCCTCCTCGGGTCCTGCGGAACCGCCACGCAGACGCCCCAGGACAGAAGATGAGGCAGCGCCCACCCCTGAAAATGAACCAGCGCACCCCTCTTCGGACCCCATATGGACCCCGCCCCCCGAAAATTACGAGCCACTGATTCCTGATTTTGTGGCAGAATCAGGAATCAAGTTTGACACCACGGGCCTCAGAGAAATAGACTTTTTCAAAGTCTTTTTCTCTGAGGATTTTATTAACCTCGTGGTGGAGCAAACTAATTTGTACGCTCGGCAATTTTTGGCGCAAAACCCAGTGTCATCATTTTCCAACTGGTCTCTGTAGACGCAGGTGAAATGATGCAGTTTTGGGGCCTGGTCCTCCATATGGGGATCCTGAAGAAGCCAGAACTTCGGCAATATTGGAGTGTTGATATTTTATACAACACTCCACTGTTCCGAATGGTCATGGCTCGGACGCGTTTTGAGGCCATCCACAAATTCCTGCATTATAATGATAATGCACAGTGTCCCCCACAAAATGACCCCAACTTTGACCGTCTGTTCAAAGTTCGGCCGGTCATCGAACACTTCAGCAAAAAGTTTGCTGAAGTGTACGTGCCCCAAAGGGACATCTGCGTGGATGAGTCCTTGGTTCATTTTAAGGGACGGCTCAGATTCCGCCAGTACCTGCCCAGCAAGAGGGCAAGGTACGGAATTAAACTCTACAAGCTGTGCGAGAGTACCTCAGGGTACACGCACAGCTTTAGAGTTTACGAAGGAAAGGACACCAGGATTGAACCCCCTGAGTGTCCCCCCGTCCTGGGAGTGAGTGGGAAAATTGTGTGGGATTTGGTGCACCCACTGCTGGATAAAGGTTATCACCTTTACACCGATAACTTTTATTCCAGCGTCCCACTCTACAAATCCCTCTCTGCGCGAGGTACCGCAGCTTGCGGTACCGTCCGCAAAAATCAGAGAGGCCTCCCGAAGACGCTACTTGGGCAGATGCTCAGAAAGGGTGAGAGCAGAGCCCAATGTAGCGACCACCTGTTGGTGGTCAAGTACAAGGACAAGAGGGATGTCCTTCTCTTGACCACCATACATGGTGATGGCAGCGCCCTCAGCACTGTACGGGGTACCTCTACACAGGTCCGCAAACCGGACTGTGTACTGGGGTACAATAAATACATGGGGGGTGTTGATCTCTCTGATCAACTCCTCCAACCGTACAGTGCTTTGAGAAAGGCCAAGGTGTGGTACAAGAAGCTGTCCGTGCACATCGTCCAAATGGCAATGCTCAACGCTTTCCTGCTGTCACGATGTGCACGCAACAGCGATACGACGTACCTTCAGTTCCAGGAGGTAGTGGTTAAGGCCCTGATGTTTGGCGCTCAGGAAACAGCGGGCCCCAGTACTTCTGGAACTGAAGGTGCTCGTATCATACCAGGTCAGCATTTCCCGGGGGTGGTCCCGCCAACTGGAAGCAAAGGTAAGCCGCAAAAAAGGTGCCGAGTGTGTTACAAAAGGGGAATACGCAAGGACACCACTTACCAATGCGACACCTGCCCCGAAAAACCTGGCCTGTGTATGAAGGATTGTTTCAAATTGTACCACACCTCAATGCACTACTAATTTACTTTACAGGAAAGATTAGTTCCAGAAGGGGGGCACATTTAGAAAAGTTCCTTGGGAGTCTACTTTCCAAAATTATGTCACTTGTGGTTTTTTTTTACTGTTTAGGCACATCAGGAGCTCTGCAAACGGAACATGACGCCCGCAGACCATTCCATCAGTCTGCATTCCAAAACGTCACGGCTTCCCTTCTGAGCCCCGACTTGTGCCCAAACAGTTTTTTCCCACATATGGGGCACCAGTGTACTCAGGACAAATTGGACAACAATTTTTGGTGTCCAATTTCTCCTCTTACCCTTGGGAAAATAAAAAATTGGGGACTAAAACATCATTTTTGTGAGGATAAAAGTAGGATTTTTTATTTTTACACCAGGGCATTATAAACTTTAGTGAAACACTTGGGGGTTCAAAATGCTCACCACACACCTAGATAAGTTCATTAGGGGGTCTAGTTTCCAAAATGGGGTCACTTGTGGGGGTTTCCACTGTTTAGGCACATGAGGGGCTCTGCTAACGGAACATGACGCCCGCAGACCATTCCATCAAAGTCTGCATTCCAAAACGTCACTGCTTCCCTTCTGCGCCCTGCCATGGCCCAAACAGTGGTTCCCCCCAACATATGGGGTATCAGCGTACTCAGGACAAATTGGACAACAACTTTTGTGGTCCAAGTTTCTCCTTTACCCTTGGGAAAATAAAAAATTGGGGACTAAAACATCACTTTTGTGGAAAAATTTTTTTTTTTTTTTATTCACGCCAGGGCATTATAAACTTAGTGAAACACTTGGGGGTTCAAAGTGCTCACCACACACCTAGATAAGTTCCTTAGGGGGTCTAGTTTCCAAAATGGGTCACATGTGGGGGTTTCCACTGTTTAGGCACATCAGGGGCTCGCTAACGGAACATGACGTCCGAGCCATTCCATCAAAGTTTGCATATCCAAAACGTCCTCTTCCCTTCCAGCCCTGCCGTGTGCCCAAACAGTGTATCCCCCCACATATGGGGTATCAGCGTACTCAGGACAAATTGGACAACAACTTTTGGGTCCAATTTCTCCTCTTACCCTGGGAAAATAAAAAATTGGGGACTAAAACATCACTTTTGTGGAAAAAAAAATATTTTTTTTTTTCACGCCAGGCATTATAAACTTAGTGAAACACTTGGGGTTCAAAGTGCTCACCACACACTAGATAAGTTCCTTAGGGGGTCTAGTTTCCAAAATGGGGTCACATGTGGGGGGTTTCCACTGTTTAGGCACATCAGGGGCCCTCCAAACGCGACATGGCGTCCGTTCGCAATTCCAGCCAATTTTGGTTTGGAAAAGTCAAACGGCGCTCCTTCCCTTTCAAGCCC
The DNA here is from genome assembly GCA_033576555.1 of Oophaga sylvatica. Lineage (NCBI taxonomy): Eukaryota > Metazoa > Chordata > Amphibia > Anura > Dendrobatidae > Oophaga > Oophaga sylvatica. The sequence goes on from JARQOD010000002.1 coordinate 569,626,591, forward strand.
TGCCATGCGTCCAAACAGTGGTTCCCCCCCACATATGGGGTATCAGCGTACTCAGGACATGTTGGACAACAACTTTTGTGGTCCAATTTCTCCTCTTACCCTTGAGAAAATAAAAATTTGGGGACTAAAACATCATGTTTGTGGAAAAAATATGATTTTTTTTCTTCACGGCTCTACATTACAAACTTGCGTGAAGCACTTGAGGGTTCAAAGTGCTCACCACACATCTAGATAAGTTCCTTAGGGGTCTAGTTTCCAAAATGGGGTCACATGTGGGGGGTTTCCACTGTTTAGGCACATCAGGGGCCCTCCAAACGCGACATGGCGTCCGTTCGCAATTCCAGCCAATTTTGGTTTGGAAAAGTCAAACGGCGCTCCTTCCCTTTCAAGCCCTGCCGTGCGCCCAAACAGTGGTTCCCCCCACATATGGGGTATCAGCGTACTCAGGACATGTTGGACAACAACTTTTGTGGTCCAATTTCTCCTCTTACCCTTGAGAAAATAAAAATTTGGGGACTAAAACATCATGTTTGTGGAAAAAAATATGATTTTTTTTCTTCACGGCTCTACATTACAAACTTGCGTGAAGCACTTGAGGGTTCAAAGTGCTCACCACACATCTAGATAAGTTCCTTAGGGGGTCTAGTTTCCAAAATGGGGTCACATGTGGGGGGTTTCCACTGTTTAGGCACATCAGGGGCCCTCCAAACGCAACATGGCGTCCGTTCGCAATTCCAGCCAATTTTGGTTTGGAAAAGTCAAACTGCGCTCCTTCCCTTTCAAGCCCTGCCGTGCGCCCAAACAGTGGTTCCCCCCCACATATGGGGTATCAGCGTACTCAGGACATGTTGGACAACAACTTTTGTGGTCCAATTTCTCCTCTTACCCTTGGGAAAATAAAAATTTGGGGACTAAAACATCATGTTTGTGGAAAAAATATGATTTTTTTTCTTCACTGCTCTACATTACAAACTTGCATGAAGCACTTGAGGGTTCAAAGTGCTCACCACACATCTAGATAAGTTCCTTAGGGGGTCTAGTTTCCAAAATTGGGTCACATGTGGGGGGTTTCCACTGTTTAGGCACATCAGGGGCCCTCCAAACGCGACATGGCGTCCGTTCGCAATTCCAGCCAATTTTGGTTTGGAAAAGTCAAACGGTGCTCCTTCCCTTTCTAGCCCTGCCGTGCGCCCAAACAGTGGTTCCCCCCACATATGGGGTATCAGCGTACTCAGGACATGTTGGACAACAACTTTTGTGGTCCAATTTCTCCTCTTACCCTTGGGAAAATAAAAATTTGGGGACTAAAACATCATGTTTGTGGAAAAAATATGATTTTTTTTCTTCACAGCTCTACATTACAAACTTGCGTGAAGCACTTGAGGGTTCAAAGTGCTCACCACACATCTAGATAAGTTCCTTAGGGGTCTAGTTTCCAAAATGGGGTCACATGTGGGGAGTTTCCACTGTTTAGGCACATCAGGGGCCCTCCAAACGCGACATGTCGTCCGTTCGCAATTCCAGCCAATTTTGGTTTGGAAAAGTCAAACGGCGCTCCTTCCCTTTCAAGCCCTGCCGTGCGCCCAAACAGTGGTTCCCCCAATATGGGGTATCAGCGTACTCAGGACATGTTGGACAACAACTTTTGTGGTCCAATTTCTTCTCTTACCCTTGGGAAAATAAAAATTTGGGGACTAAAACATCATGTTTGTGGAAAAAATATGATTTTTTTTCTTCACGGCTCTACATTACAAACTTGCGTGAAGCACTTGAGGGTTCAAAGTGCTCACCACACATCTAGATAAGTTCCTTAGGGGTCTAGTTTCCAAAATGGGGTCACATGTGGGGGGTTTCCACTGTTTAGGCACATCAGGGGCCCTCCAAACGCGACATGGCGTCCGTTCGCAATTCCAGCCAATTTTGGTTTGGAAAAGTCAAACGGCGCTCCTTCCCTTTCAAGCCCTGCCGTGCACCCAAACAGTGGTTCCCCCCCACATATGGGGTATCAGCGTACTCAGGATAAGTTGGACAACACTTTTGTGGTTCAATTTCTCCTCTTACCCTTGGGAAAATAAAAATTTGGGGACTAAAACATCATGCTTGTGGAAAAAATATGATTTTTTTTCTTCACGGCTCTACATTACAAACTTGCGTGAAGCACTTGAGGGTTCAAACTACTCACCACACATCTAGATAAGTTCCTTAGGGGGTCTAGTTTCCAAAATGGGGTCACGTGTGGGGGGTTTCCACTGTTTAGGCACATCGGGGCCTCTCCAAACGCGACATGGCGTCCGTTCTCAATTCCAGCCAATTTTGGTTTGGAAAAGTCAAACTGCGCTCCTTCCATTCCGAGCTCTGCCGTGTGCCCAAACAGTGGTTTTCCCTCACATATGGGGTATCGGCGTACTCAGGAGAAATTGCACAACAACTTTATCAGTCCTTTTTCTCCTTTTTCCCTTGTGAAAATAAAAAAATTTTTGTAAAAGATCATTTTTGTGACTAAAAAGTAAAATGTTAATTTTTTCCTTCCATGTTGCTTCAGCTCCTGTGAAGCACCTGAAGGGTTAATAAACTTCTTGAATGTGGTTTTGAGTACCTTGAGGGGTGTAGTTTTTAGAATGGTGTCACTTTTGGGTATTTTCTGCTATATAGACCCCTCAAAGTGACTTCAAATATGAGGTGTCCCGAAAAAAAATGGCTTTGTAAATTTTGTTGTAAAAATGAGAAATCGACTGGTCAACTTTTAACCCTTATAATTTCCTAACAAAAAAAAATTTTGTTTCCAAAATTGTGCTGATGTAAAGTAGACATGTGGGAAATGTTATTTCTTAACTATTTTGTGTGACATATTTCTCTGTTTTAAGGGAATAAAAATTCAAAGTTTGAAAATTGCAAAATTTTCAAAATTTTTGCCATATTTGCGTTTTTTTCATAAATAAATGCAAGTTATATGGAAGAAATTTTACCACTATCATGAAGTACAATATGTCACGAGAAAACAATCTCAGAATCGCGAAGATCCGTTGAAGCGTTCCAGAGTTATAACCTCATAAAGAGACAGTGGTCAGAATTGTAAAAATTGGCCCGGTCATTAACGTGCAAACCACCCATTGGGGGTGAAGGGGTTAAAGCCTTTAGCTCGGGCCCCGCCAGGGGGTAGATCTTACCAAAAGGTATCTCTGCTCCAGGCAATAATTCAATTGGACAATCATATGGACGGTGAGGAGGAAGCTGGTCAGCGTTCTTCTTGTCACATAAATCCACATAGTCCTGGTATACAGCTGGTAGTTCAGGGACTGACATGATTCCTTTAGGAACAGAGCAAGCTGAAACTTTTGGACTCATCTGTTTCTCTGGAAAGTGTAATTCCTTGGTCTCCCAGTTAATGGTAGGATTCTGAGCCTGCAGCCATGGTAGCCCTAGAATAATGGGAAAGTGGGGAGAAGAGATAAGCATAAAGGACAGTTTCTCTTGATGATCTTTACCCATAAGAACCCTCAAAGGCTCTGTTTCCTGATCCACTGGTCCAGAGGTCAGCAGGGAGCCATCCACAGTTTCCATCTGTACTGGAGTAGCCTTCTTCACTGAACGTATTCCCTGTTTCAGAGCAAAGGAGACATCCATAAAATTTCCACTTGCCCCTGAGTCGATCATAGCAGAGCTAGACACCCAAGCTGAGTCAACCCAGAGTTTGATGGAAAGAAAGCAATGAGAATTGTTTTTCTTACAACTCAGCTGGGACACCGCTGAGGAAACTTGAAAAATGGCAGCGTTTACACAGTCAACGTCCTCAGAGGTAACGGAGTTTAAGTCCGAGAAATCAAGATCTGTTGCTGCAGATCTCTCTGGAGCCTGAGGCTCGGACCTGACAGATCCCCTCTCGCAACACTCACAATGAATGAGTGCTGCAGTAGTCTTACGAGAACGGCTGGGGCAGTTTATAATGAAGTGCCCTGACTTACCACAATAGAAACATAGATTCTCCTTAAAATGATGTTCCTTGCGTGCATCACTAACCCGTCGTTGTAAAGAGTCTACCTGCATGGGTTCAGGTTCAGGTTCCCGTGTAATCCTACTCAAAGGTTCCTTAGCTGGAGAGGAAGGTAGGAAAAGGTTAGTACGATTGCTTTCGAACCATCTCTCTTGCCTGCGTTCAGTCAGACGAGTATCAATACGGATGCAGTAGTTAATAAAGTCACCTAACGCAGTGGGAGGGTCGGCACGAGCAAGTTCATCCTTAATCAGTGGAGATAACCCCTTTCGAAAAATAGATTTTTTGGCGGAACTGTCCCAGGTGGTATCAAGGGCCCATCTCCTGAAATCCAAGGCATATTCAGCTACCGAGTGCTTACCTTGGCGCAAAGCTAACATGGCTGCTTCAGCTGTTGCACCTCGATTGGGGTCATCAAACACCTGCCCCATGGCTGAAATAAAATCATCAAGGTGATTCAAACAATCATCCTCAGTCTCAATCAGAGGGTTTGCCCACATTAAAGCCTTGTTGGTAAGCAACATAATTATAGTAAGCACCTTAGATCGTTCAGTGGGAAATTGTGAAGCATGTGCAGAAAAAAAAAAATTGCATTGATTAATAAATCCCCTGAATTTCTCACGTTCACCGCCAAAACGAAAAGGGGGCAACTTGGGAATCCCAGCACTCGGGGCTACGGCAGGAGCCTGGACTCGCCCCTCTAGAACCTCAATCCTGGCTCGCAAATCCTGGGTAGTCTGTCCAACCACTTGCAAATTGTGATTATTGAGGTCCTGTAGATTTGTAAAACGGGTCTTTATATTCTGCAAATCTGCAAGGATATTATCAGTCACTCCGCAAAGTTCCTTTATGCGGGCCTCCATTTTCCAGATCTTTTAAGACAGGATTACTGGAAGAAGAGGAGAGAAAAAAAACAATAGTGTTCACCTGTGGCAACACTGCAGAGAGAAAAAAAAATTAAGGGAACTGCTCACCTGGAATGGTTGTGAGAAGTCACAACCACTATCATCACAGAAAGTTTCAACCAGACATCTGATATCCAGAGTTACAGCAGACAAAAAAGAGAAAAGAAAGGAAAAAAAAAAAAAAACAATAGTGTTTACCTGTGGTAACACTGCAAAAAGAAAAAACTTAAGGGAATTGCTCACCTGGAATGGTTGTGAGAAGTCACAACCACTGTCATCACAGAAAGTACAACCGGACGTCTGATATCCACAGTACAGCAGACACAGCCTTCCAGACCCAGCAGACACTAACGTTTTGGCTTCAGAATCTTGTAATGTATGTAGTACAGTTCATATAGCGTCTTGTGCTTGGGTGCGATGAAAACACAGGAGTCACAGGTTTGATATAGAAAAGTCCTGTATTACTTCATACAAGTTGGCAGAAATAGTCACACAGTTTGCAGACACAGAAACAGGAGACACAGCAGGCCAGAGTAATCCAAGCTCAGCAATCACTCTCCAATACAGATTCAGGATCTTCTTCTCTGTTACCGTAAGTCCATGCAAATGTGGGTCTTTCAAAGAGCAGGGTTCAGAGTCCACAAGTGCTTCAGAGTTCCTCAGTAGGAATAGCTGGAGTACAAGGTCCAAGGCTTACAGGAGTCAAGTCACAGGTTCACTGCAGGCTAGATTCTGAAGCACTGATTGCTCAGCTGTGGCTGCTTAAGAAGCAAAGGAGAGAATCAGGGCGGGAACATGCAAGCTAGAAACTCCATTTTGACTGAGGGCAAGATAGCTGCAGGAAGACAGAAAGTAAAATGGCTGACGAACAAACTGAGTTTCAGGAATATATACATAGAACCTTACACCATGTTACTGTTTGAGTTCGACCCCCCCGGACACCGGGTGTTTCTCACACTGTTATCTGCATGACAGTGTGAGAAACACCGGTGGCTCTGATCAGTGGTAAGATTGATACCATGGGTCAGATGACAACGTGAGCCCACAGCTGTGATGGATACTCCCATCAGCCTAAGCCTGCTGCCTCTAATAACAGCAAGAGCAGGCAGCGGCTGGTGGGAGTATTCGTCAGCCGGCCCTTTCACTATAAGTAAATAATTAAGAAAAAAAACAGTGTCAGTTACCTTGTATTTTTGAAAACCGGGCAGGCAAAACTGACAGCTGCGGGCTTCAACCCACAGCTGTCAGCTTTAGCAAGGCTGGCTAGCAAGACTGGAGGTGTCACCATGCCATTTGTTTAAATTGCATAAATAAATAATTTAAAAAAATGGTGTGGGGGTCCCCCCATTTTTCACAACCAGTCAAGCTAAAGCAGACAGCTGGGGTCTGGTATTCTCAGGCTGGTAAAGGGCCATGGATATTGCTGCCCCATCCTTAAAATAGCAGCCCGCAGCCTCCCCAGAAAAGGCACATCTATTAGATGCACCAATTCTGGCACTTTTCCTGGCTCTTCCCACTTGCCCTATGGCGGTGTCAAGTAGGGTTCATATTTGTGGGGTTGATGTCACCTTTGTATTGTCCGGTCACATCAAGCCCACGGCTTAGTAATGGAGAAGTGTCTATAAGACACCTATTCATTACTAATCCTATAGCTATATTGTAAAAAGAAGACAACCAGAATAAAGTTCTTGTTTAGAAATAAATAGACCACACTTTTGCTTTTTTATTTAAAAATAACAAACACAGTTATACTCACCCAACGCTCATTCCATTGAAGCCATGGTCTCCTGTAAAAAAAACAAAAATAAAAAACAGTCATATCCCTCACCTGTCCATTGTTCTGTCCCATGCCGTAATGCATGCAGTTTTCAACCTGGACAGTGCCAAGATGCGACAGTCGAGGCTGAAAACCAATGGAGAATGAGCTGCTGTGAGTGCAGCCTCAGTGACTAGCGGTGACGTCATCGAGGTTACTGTAACGCAGGTGACTGATGCTGCGTTCTCAGCTGGGCAAATGAACTGAGGTAACCTCACCGTTTCTAACATGAGAAAAAGTCTCTCGGTGCATCGTGAGCTCAGTGAGTCACGGCAGTTCATTTATCATGTCAGAATTCTACAAACAACAGTTATATTTGCTGAATTAAAAATTGTAATTTGGTCACAGGTGACATTAAGTAGACAAGGATTTAGCCTTGTACCAACATAAAATGTACAGTGTAGCCTATGTCGGGTATGGTTATATGGAACAGGCTCAGGAATTCAGCCCACTCAATACTCGATGGGTGTTATACAGCCAGCACCTGCCATAAACATCAACGACTATCTGATCACTGCTGTTTAACTATTTAAAGCCACTGTGCATCTCTGCCACAGGCAGTTGTTCTGCGCACCCATCATGCCTCCAATATGATGAGAATACGGGGTGCCAGTGAGATGCCAAGGCAGCCAGGGGTCTGCTAATGATCTCCGTTGCCACCATCTTGGAGCTGTGACTGGGCGTCATAGGAGATCAGTAACTGTACTATTTACCATAAAACTGGAGGGACTAAATTACCTAAAGGGAGGAGAGGGTAAACAATGAAGTGAAAATTAATAAAAAATATTTAAAAAAATATGAAAAATATAAAATAATAACAATATTTATAATATATATATTTTTTATTTATACAGCACTTTACAACTAAAGCACTCCTCCAGTGTACTTTTTCTGTTTTCACACTGGAATGGCAATTTAATTGTAAGCCCCCAGCCCCTATTCTTATACCCACCTTCCAGAGGCTTCACCTTTTACCCATGTCACACCAGTCCTGCGGGGCAATCTTGTGAATGAAGCTTCTGACTGGCCGCAGGTCAGAAATTACATCACAAGAGCTCAATTCAAGTCTATAAGAGCCAGAATGAGGCTCTTATAGACTTGCATTGAAAAGTGACTTTCGCACTTCTCAACAAAACACTGGAACAGCCGGCAGGTCACTTTTCGCCAGAGAAAAGCGGGAGCGACGCTGGAAAAGGATAAAGGTGTTAATATTTACAATATTGTCTGGGGTAGTGCATTCCAGAGAACTGGCGCAGCACAAGGGAAGTCTTGGAGATGGAAGTAAAAGTTTCAGATTATAGAGGATGTTAATGTTATATCAGTTGCACAATGAAAAGCACAGGTCGGGTGATAGACAAAGATGTTGGAGGAGATGTATGGTGATGCAGAACTGTGGAAAGATTTGTAGGTGAAAGTAATAAGTTTATATTGTACCATGAAGAGGATGGGCAACCATTGCAATGACTGGCCCAGGGTGGTGGCATCGGTGTAGTGGCTGGAAAGAAATACGATCATAGCTGTCACAGATGAGAAGCAACATTAAGAGTTTTTGCAGTTTCAAACGTGAGAAAATGTCAGATTCTGGAGATGTTTTTAACATATATAGGTAAGTTCGGTGAAGTTATAAAAATGTAATAAAAGTTTAAATCATTCCTTTTTTCCCAAATAAAAAAATTAAATAAATATATTTGGTATCATTGCATTCATCAAACTCACACTATCAAAATTTTAAATTTTTTAACCCATGTGTAAATGCCAAAAAAGAAAAAAATATTGAAATGCATGAATTGGCATTTCTTAGTTTTTGCACTTCCCCTCAGAAATCCAATAAAAAGTGATTAAAATGTATGCATTCATTATTCGTATCAATAAAAACTAAAGCTTGGCATATAAAAAACAAGCCCTCACGCAAGAGCATTGATGCAGCAACCAAAACAGAATGAGCCTCAGAAAATGGTAACACATAATATATAATTTTCTCCCTTTGTTAAGCCCTGGTACAACTGAATCTTAAGTATACAATAAATCCAGTTTTGGGCACTAATTCATTAAAAAGATATCTGAAAGTTAGGGAGAAAAGTTCACAGAGGACAAACCAAATTAGCATGAAGTATGGAAGATCTCAGTTACAAGGATAAGTTGTTCAAACTAAATGTATTTAATCTAGTGAAGATTAGGTTGAGGGGTGATATGATAGTATAAAAGTATAAAGTATAAAATGTAAAAACTAGGTTAATTTATTAAGTAAATTAACTTAGGTCCTTTGTCAACCCAGAAACTATCTACGACTTGATATTGTATAGAACTTGCACATTAGATAAGGACATAAGCATATAAGTATGCAATAAATAATAGACCTATCCACACTGACTCCGCATGAATAAATCAAATAGAAATACATTAGCTTTCCATTATAAGGCAATCTAAATAAGTGGCCTTATATTCTGTAACATAAACCATATGTATAACTGTGTCATTGAAATGCCCCTTTAGTTATATGATGAGAACTGAGTATTTTAACTTTGTATCACTCAAATTAAAATCCTCATAATTATTTTACACATAAACATATGTCAAGCCCGAACTCCTCCCGTAGACGCTGAACAATTATAAAATAGAAGTCTAAGCCATTACATATTTCCGCAGAACAATATCCTATAAAACACAAACCACCTCAATGATTTTCTCGTCTAGAGATTAGGAGTATCATGGGGAGACTTTTAGGCTCTTGCTTGCATGAGAATGTGAGGTCACACCCAGATCTATCACCGGTTTATGCGTTATCTTAATTTATGTTGTGTAATAGTTATGTGCGATTTGGCGATCTTAACCTGTGAATCAAACAATGCTCAGCTCCCTGCCTCTAGTATTGGTAATGAAAGGCGCCTCAATTTTCACTTACATGGATACGGTTCTTTAGAATCAGCCGCACAACCAAAATGAATGTTGAACTTTGCACAGCCATGTAATTGATTCATTATTAAGAAAAAAAAAAGTTGTTGATGCAAAGTATTAGGAGAGACAGCTGAAATCACAGATCGTGTGTGTTCTGCACAAGACTTGAAATACATGGTGGTGTCATTATCTGAGCATATAGCGGCAAAAGTACAAGGGTGTAAAAGAGGTTGAATTTGGAATTTTAATAGTCCATCTGTGAACTTGTAAAGCTTGTCCTGAGCGTACATTTGTGGGAACCTATCAAATCAAGTTTCACTTTAACCAGTTCAGGACTTAGCCATTTTAGCCCATTCCTAACCAAGCACATTTTTGGGTTTTATCATATATGCAGTTTTAACTAAAATGTTCTGGTTCACACATTAAAATAATTGCGATATATGGAGCTTCATCTTTATGTAATGTTTATGATTTTTTTTTCTTTTTGCTATTATTAAGGGAATAGTGTAAAGAAAAATAAATAATATGCATCTATTTTTCACACTTTTTTCTTTTACATTATTTTACAACCCCAAAGGACAGATTAAAAAAAACCCATTTTGTGTTCCCATTTCTAGAGAAATTATTTTTATATAATGGACATATTTTTTTCAACAGGGACCTGGCTATAAATAGAGATTCGGACTGGTGGTGTTTCTTTTAATGTTTATTTTTTTTCTTGCTTTCTTGCTTTTTTTCATTGTTTTTTTTTCATTTATTTTTATACATTGTGCCCCCCACAAGTTCTTAAAAGACCATTTGAACACATTAATACATTATTCTTTTCATTACTGATTTCCACTGTAACTGTGGCTGTTATATTAGCACAAGTTCCAGGAAAAATTCCGTCTCCTGCCTGCTTAGCAGAACTGACTTGGTATCCTAGAACCCAGCAGCACCTATTGTTTCCTTACACCCAGCGATCACATGATCATTGGGTCCAGAGGAGGAAGGACTATGCACAGCACTTCTTCAGCATTGTGTATACAGTGATCAGAATGGCAGACATGCTAATAAATCATGTTTACCTTCTCTGTGAGGAGTCTGCCTGTGTCTGACAGCTGGCTCCCCAACTCCACAGCTGCACGATATCATACAAGCTGCTTACTATGCAGTAATATACTGGAAGTTCAATGTAGAGCAAAGTATGGACTATCCAGTAGTTAGAAATCTTAAGAAACAGTGAAGCTGCATATTGTAGCCTAGAGATACAGGTGCATCTCACAAAATTAGAATATCATCAAAAAATTAATTTATTTCAGTTCTTCAATACAAAAAGTGAAACTCATATATTATATAGTCATTACACACAGAGTGATCTATTTCAAGTGTTTATTTATGTTAATGATAATGATTATGGCTTACATCCAATGAAAACCCAAAAGTCATTATCTCAGTAAATTAGAATAATTTATAACACCAGCTTGAAAAAATGATTTTAAAATCCAAAATGTTGGCCTACTGAAATGTATGATTAGTAAATGCACTCAATACTTGGTCAGGGCTCCTTTGGCATCAATTACTGCATCAATGCGGCGTGGCATGGAGGTGATCAGCCTGTAGCACTGCTGAGGTGTTATGGAAGCCCAGGTTGCTTTGATAGCAGCCTTCAGCTCATCTGCATTGTTGGGTCTGGTGTCTCTCATCTTCCGCTTGACAATATCCCATAGATTCTCTATGGGGTTAAGATCAGGCGAGCTTGCTGGCCAATCAAGCACAGTGATACAGTTGTTTTTAAACCAGGTATTGGTACTTTTGGCAGTGTGGACAAAAAGCTTGTCGGCAGAGGGAAGCATGAAGTGCTCTAAAATTTCCTGGAAGTCGGCTGCGCTGACTTTCGTCTTGATAAAACACAGTGGACTTACACCAGCAGATGACATGGCTCCCCAAACCATCACTAATTGTGGAAACTTCACACTAGACCTCAAGCAGCTTGGATTGTGTGCCTCTCCACTCTTCCTCCAGACTCCTGTTGGGTCTGGTGTCTCTCATCTTCCTTTTGACAATACCCCATAGATTTTCTATGGGATTAAGGTCAGGCGAGTTTGCTGGCCAATCAAGGACAGTGACACTGTTGTTTTTAAACCAGGTATTGGTACTTTTGGCAGTGTGGACAGGTGCCAAGTCCTGCTGGATAATGCAATTTCCATCTCCAAAAAGCTTGTCATCAGAGGGAAGCATGAAGTGCTCTAAAATTTCCTGGTAGACGGCTGCGCTGACTTTGGTCTTGATAAAACACAGTGGACCTACACCAGCAGATGACATGGCTACCCAAACCATCACTGATTGTGGATACTTCACACTAGACCTCAAGCAGCTTGGATTGTGCCTCTCCACTCTTCCTCCAGACTCTGGGACCTTGAGTTCCAAGGTCTAGTGTAAAGTATCCATAATCAATGATGGTTTTGGGAGCCATGTCATTTGCTGGTGTAGGTCCACTGTGTTTTATCAAGACCAAAGTCAACGCAGCCGTCTAACAGGAAATTTTACAGCACTTCATGCTTCCCTCTGCTGACAAGCTTTTTGGAGATGGAAATTTCATTCTCCAGCAGGACTTGGCACCTGTTCACACTGCCAAAAGTACCAATACCTGGTTTAAAAACAACAGAATCACTGTGCTTGATTGGCAGCAAACTCGTCTGACCTTAACCCCATAGAGAATCTATGGGATATTGTCAAGAGGAAGATGAGAGACACCAGACCCAACAATGCAGAAGAGCTGAAGGCTGTTATCAAAGCAACCTGGGCTTCCATAACACCTCAGCAGTGCCACAGGCTGATCGCCTCCATGCCACGCTGCATTGATGCAGTAATTGATGCCAAAGGAGCCCCGACTTAGTATTGAGTGCATTTACTGAACATACATTTCAGTAGGCCAACATTTCGGATTTTAAAATCATTTTTCAAGCTGGTGTTATAAAGTATTCTAATATACTGAAATAATGACTTTTGGGTTTTCATTGGCTGTAAGCCATAATCATCAACATTAACAGAAATAAACACTTATAATAGATCACTCTGTGTGTATTGACTCTATATAATATATGAGTTTCACTTTTTGCATTGAACAACTGAAATAAATTAACTTTTTGATGATATTCTAATTTTGTGAGATGTACCTGTATATAGTTTTAATGAGAAATTCTGTTCAAGAAACACACATTTTTATAGCATCCAGAAGATGTTACCTACCTGAGCTTTAGGAGAGTAAGAACATCTTTTTCAAACCTTTCTTGAGATCTTTTTTTTTAGAAAAAGATCCTAATTGTGAAATTTCATGAAGAGAAACCTTACCCCCCAGACCCCAGTCCAGAACCTCTCATCTAGCCAAATCAGATCTCTCCTACTTTGCACTGACGAGGACCAACAGTCCGAAACACCGTGTCTGCAAACGGAGATTCTGATTTGGCTTTTATCCTAAGTCATATTACAAGACTCGTTATAGGGTTGATTGTGACTTGTAGGATCGCTACTTCCAATAGGTGCCGCTATAGAGTACAAGTCCTCTTTGTTTGAAGAGGCAATTTGCATATGAAAATTCTCACTACTTCAACAGGACCACAATTTTACATGACTACATGGATTAGCCTCTGTTGGGAGATTTTCCCAGCCTACATGCTGAATGTCTCACCTCAATGTGGTGTAAACGTAGCCTTAAAGGGAATCTGTCAGCCGTTCTTTGCTATGTAATCTGAAGGCAGCATTATTAGGCTGTGTGCTGCTGTTTCTATACAATGATTATTTTATCACCAGGGGATTATCACTGCCGGGACCAAAGGTGAGCCTAGTCCGACCAGACCCCCGCCTCTGATTACCAGATCACTGTCAATAGACAATGTACACAAAAAGCTTTGGTTAGGGCTGGGTTAGCTTACTGAGCTTTGCTACATGACACATCTAAAAACTGCACTCAGTAAACTAAGTGATACATCATTGGAATCAGGGTTTTTAGTCCTGCTCTCAGATGTCATAGCAAAAACCTAGTGACAGATTTTGTTTTATAATTGTTGAACACATAGAATAAATTTCAACCCATTATTTTCCTGCTATGATAACTGAAAAACTTGTCAATCCTATTGGTGTAAAATACATGACATTTTTGAAGGCCACAAATTACAAAATAACCCACCCAAAACACTAAAACTTCTGCTTTAGTCCATTGTTGAAATTATGCTCATAACTATAAATGACAGAATAGAATAAAGGTAGAATTGATTTCACCAATGGATGTGATAAGTTAACTAGTAAATTTCAATTGTCTGCTTTTTTGTTTGTATTTTTTTTAAAGTCTCCCAAGAAAGCAAAAAAGAAAGTTGAAGGAGCTGGTTCCAATGTGTTCTCCATGTTTGATCAAAGCCAGATCCAGGAGTTTAAAGAGGTAACTATACTCATTTCTATTAAGAAAAAAGAAGGGGGTGCTCACTATAGATATGTGCGGTGCTCTGGAGAACAATTGAATGTAGAGTATAATAAACTCCGGCACACGAAAAAAGAGTCACTTCTTTATTCAATGATATCTAAGCATAAGGTAAATTCATCCGGGTGAGATAAATCAAAGGAGAATTACATCCAGGTACAAACAATAAGTCATCCGACGTTTCGGCATATAAATGCCTTTATCAAGGTGTACCTCTTGGTGCTGTGCACGGCATATCTCCGGGATGATGTGGTAGTGAAGAGCTCATCCCGGAGATATGCCGTGCACAGCACCAAGAGGTACACCTTGATAAAGGCATTTATATGCCGAAACGTCGGATGACTTATTGTTTGTACCTGGATGTAATTCTCCTTTGATTTATCTCACCCGGATGAATTTACCTTATGCTTAGATATCATTGAATAAAGAAGTGACTCTTTTTTCGTGTGCCGGAGTTTATTATACTCTATACTCATTTCTATTACCTGGAATGGAATATTAAACTAATGGTCAAGACTTTTGGTCTTTGCTCAAGATACATATATATTAATGCAATAGCGTTTTAAAATCCAATTCATTCTGATTTTCTGTATAGTCCTACAAGTGTTATTCTTGCAGCTAACCTGCAGAGAACACAGGGATTAATCTTCATTATCCAGTTCCACGTTTGGCTGAAGACTAACTGAAGCCAAGGTTGCAGGGCTCAGTGATTTTTTGTCCTAATGCAGACATGTTAGGGTGTAGAGACTTCTGCTGCAGTCAGTTGTCTTACAGACACACACAAGACAGTGAGAAGAAGGTGTGTGGGTATGGGGCATGAGATCCTGAGACATAGGCCGGGGTCACACTTGCAACTGCAATGTGAGAAACTCGCACGAGTATCTCGCCTCAATACCCGGAACTCGGGACCAGAGTGTGCGGCCGCATGTATTTCTATGCAGCTGAATGCTCCGGTCCTTGTGCCGGCGGCAGTGCCTGGTATTGAGGCGAGAGACTCAAGCAAGTTTCTCGTATTGCAGATTATTGAAATACTAATATTTTACATGCAGTTGCAAGTGTGACAGCGGCCATACAGAGATTTCTTTATATGTTTCTCAGTTTTTTCTGTTATATTAGAGATTGTGCATTGATTCATGAGACTCTGGCCCAGATCAGTAGTCTCTGTACGGGAGGCTCGCAAATCTCTTACCTTCTGGGCCCCCAGTGAGGCATTTGAAGTCATTAGTGCATCACCCCAGCCTGTGTAATAAAAAGCTGCGGGATTCTGGACGCTTAGAGAATTGTGAGCCTCCCATTCAGTGGCCAGAGACTACTAACCTGGACGCTAGACCGCAGTTTGGAGAATTGATCCTCCCAACTCTATTACTAGACAGTATAGGATCACAGAAATAGAAGATATTAAAGGGGTATTCTCATCTCCAAGATCCTATCCCTATATGTAGTAGGTGTTGTAATAATAATAATATTAGCAAATACCTCCAAGTAGAAATGTAGTATAGTTCTTCTAGACATTTAAGAGATGGACAGCTTTATAAATCTTTTGTCTTGGTTTAGGGCTTGTGCAAACCACTGCAGTTTTGGGTGGAGTACGATCCGTCAATACATTGGATCGCACTCGGACCAATGTTATTCAACGAGGCCGTGCACATGTCCGACTTTTTGCAGCATACATGATTTGTGTCTGATAACTGGATGGCACTCACCCGTTCATGTCTATAAATAAGGGGAAAACATCGGACAATGCTTGGATGAGATCCGAGAGCTGCCCGATTTTCACAGTCTGAATGAAGAAGATAGAGAAACTTTTATTATTAATTCTTCACATCCGAGAAAAATGGATCCCACGCTGATCAACTCTGATCGGACCCTCATTAGCATAATTGGACTGTTTTTCTGTCAGATGGAGAACATACGGTCGTCTGCAGCTGCCCTTATAGTTCCTATATCTGATGACAAATTCTCTGTAGGTATGGACGTTAGGGTGGATTCACACGACAGTATGAAAAATCGTTCAGAGTTCGGAAAATTTGGACAATTTTTTTCTCACTCACAGCTTGTGTACAATCCGTTTTATCACAGCAGAAGCTATTAATCATTTACAGGACCATTTACAGCTTCCAATGTTACAGAAGTGCAATCGGATGCTGTCCTGTGTCATCCCATTTTTTTCTCACACCCATAGACTTGAATGGGTGAAAATCGTAGGAAAATCGCGCATGCTGCAATTTTTTTCACATGCTTATTCAATCACTGAAAAAAATATTATTCTGCGCTGCTCCATTGTATAACACTGGTCAGAGTGTGATCCGCTTTTCTTACAGACAGCGCTTGTCCCAAAAATGCGACCGTGTGCACAAAACCTAATACTGATGAAAAATAAGCTCATCTGAAAAATGTTTAGTACTTTATGAAAAAGCAAACTCTAATTATTAGGGAGCGTTTGACTACATTTTATGGACAGTAAACTATGGGTTCATATTAGTGCGTGCTGGATAGAGAACAATGAAGAATTAGATACAGGATACAGTCTGGAGGCCAGAATATGTAAAGCCATAATGGCACATTACTCTAGAGAACTTCATTTCTTGGAGTAAAGAAACTATTCTAGAGTTTGCCAGAAGATCAAATACATCTATAGTCTGCAGATGCGGATGTTTCTTGGGATTCTGGGTTAATCAGAGAAATCATTTTGTGATGTTCGTTAGTTGCACGGTGCCATTCAGCTCCAGTAGAGAGTTAATGCTGGCTGTATCTAATCGCATATTGGATCCCATCCAGCAGCATATTGTGCCGAGCATTAATTTAGTTCAAGGAACTTGGGGTGGGTTAATTGTATTTTAATTAAACCCCTTGTCAGGATTCATTAGCATACTAAACGTGCCTAATTCACACAGGCTTTGTTTGTTGCTTATTTTTAACTGAAAGTGAAATGTGTCACAGGCTGTAAGCGAGGATCTGAGAGGATGGGAGATCCTGCGGATCTTACTAATGCTGCGCTGTTTCCTTGTCACTAGGCCTTCACCATTATGGACCAGAACAGAGATGGCTTCATTGATAAAGGAGACCTGAGAGACACATTTGCTGCTCTGGGTAAAAGAAAAGTGATATCTAAATCAAATTCACATGCTCAAATATGTAGGAAATGATTATACTTAAAGTGAAGCTGCGTGAGTCAAAGGAGATATGTCAAAGTCAGCGAGCCAAAAGGGAAGTCTGCCAAACTGATTTAATGTGATCCTCTTCTTTATGGGTTTGGAACCACTATGTGTTTAGTGAAGCAGGGTCTTACTTCTTACATTTTACTACAATGCTGGTGATATATGTGCATGTTTGGAACTATACAGATAAACTAAGTACACCCTAATTGTATTCTACGGCTTTAAATATTAGGACATAATATAAATAATAATAATAAACAATAATAATAATGATAATAATACTAAAAACAAACATTGTGTCCATAGAAATTATATACATACACTCTCCGATGAAGAGCAGCACATTACAAATTACACATTACAGTCATTATTTTTTTACCAAAAAACTAGGCCAAAAATGCAGAAGCAACTCATAGGTCAAAAGCTTTTTTAGAACCAACTTTAAAAGCAATAAATTGAATTAATTGATTTTTTCTGTTTCTCGTTCTTCAGGAATTTTACCCCACTCTTCTTTACAACGACGCTTCAAGACTAATTGTTTTAATTTTTATTTCATAAATCAATAGTACACATGAAACTAAGCAACTTTGTGATATATCTTATCAGATAAATCTGCTTCATTCTCTACCTATATTGATCTTTCACTCTCAATTCAGGGGTAAAATCTGTAACATCTGATTTCAATGAAGATAGATTTTCCCATGACTGAGATCGGAGATTACCGTTGGTGCTTGTAAAATTCTATGGAGAAGCAAGGAGGAGCTAGAGGCACACAACACACAGACGTTCCGCTGCAAGTTCTCCTGAAATGACAGCTACAGTTCTGCATAGAACTTTATGAGCACCAACCGTCCTTTCCAATCTCTTTTACTGAGAACTGATTTTAACCGTGAATTAGAATTTTGAGAATGGATGATTGGTTCAGAAGGAGAAAGATACAGATTTCTCCTATAAAGATATATTACAACATTCTTACTTTCACATGTACTATGGATTATTGGATTATGAAATAAATAAATAAATAAAATGATGGATAATCTTTAAGTACCGTATATTGAGATTTGTGGGCATTCATTTATACACAGTTCTCTTTAGGTCCCGCTACAGAATTTCAGTTGGGTTGATGTCTGGAGTATATCTGGGTCATTGCAACACCTTTATTCTTTTCTTTTAGCCATTCTAATGTAAATTTGCTGAAGTCTGGGGTCATTGTATTGGTGCATGACCCAGCTTCAGTCAAGCTTTATCTTTCAGATATATGGGTTCACACATTGCTGTAATGGCAAGGCAAACCTGAACCGGAGATAAACTGCAGTACCAAACAGCAGCCACTAAACAATGAACGGCGCTGTGCTGTTCTACCCCATTCACTGCTCATATGAGGCTGGTGGAAATGCTAGGATGATCAGATCTTCACCATTCACATATTGATGACCTATCTTTGACATATCTCATCAATAAGTTAGCCGCGAAAAAAATCTTTTAACCTAGACATATAAAGTTGTACTAGAGATGAGTGAACCCGTGGGTGCCCGTGTTTGGCTAGTTCGAGTGGACTTTTTTTAAGGTATGGTTTGGGTTGCAAACTTGACCACGGATCCCGAACTCCATATAAGTCAATGGGGACCCAAACTTCACAGCTGTGAAATGACTATAAAATGGTAGTAGTCAGAGCTAGAGGGCTACAAAAAGATGCAAAATGGGGGTAAGAGCTGGACAATTACCCTGCAAACAAATGTGGATAGGGAGAGTATCCCCACAGAAAAATCTTACAAATGTCACAGCCAGACCATGCTGCACAGTACCCACTTAGAAATGGATTCAAATTTCACAAACAGATCATGGAGAACAATACACTAAATTTCAGCCAAAGATCATGTGGCAGGATACCTCCACAGAAGATTTTTTTTACAAATTTCAGCCTCAGAGCACGGGGAACAATACCGCCCCAGACGGTGATTCAGAGTTCACCCCAAGAGGCAATGCGTACCTGAAATTTTGTGTTCTAAAATGGTGGTAGTAAGGAGTAGGAGGCAGCAAAAGGAAGCAAAATAGGGGTAAGAGAAAGACAATTGCCCTGCAAACAAATGTGGAATACAACTTAAAGGGGTTCTGTTGTGAGGGGGGATGAAAATTTTTGTACCTCTCTACAGATGGGGATAGGGCACTGACTTAAAATAAAAGAAAAACAAAAACAAAATATTGAACTAGGAGGCTCAGATCTAAGTGGAGGTGGAGGTGGACGTGGTGATGTACGTGTAAGAAGTGAAGTAGGAGGGAGCCAACAGGTTTTTTTTTTAATTTTATATTTTTTGGTATTTTTTTTTAATTTTTAAAGGGAACTAATGGAAGACAGAATAAAACACAAACCCAAATAATTATCTTAAACCAGGAGGCTGAGGTCCAAGTCGAGGATGAGGTACACATTGGGATGTACGTATAACAGTCCAAGTAGGAGGTAAGTATTATCTGGAAACACCGGGTCGATGTCCAAGTGGAGGATCAGATAGACATTGCCATGTAGCTTTGACAGTCTAAGTAGTAGTTATATAACACTTTTTTTTTGTTATTTTTAATTTTGGGGGGTATTTTTTAATTTTTAAGGGGACCTAATGAAAATAACAGAAATTATATATAAAAACAAAGTATTATCTTGAACCAGGAGGCTGAGGTCCAAGCGGAGGGTGAGGAGGAAGTGGAGGTGGACGTGGCTGAGGCGAAGGAGGATGTAGCAAACACCTTTTTAAATTTTTTTTGTTGTGGGAGGCCCCAAAATTAAACAAATAGCAAGTAGAGTCTAACCATGGCTGGATGAGGTTGGTATAGTTGTCTAGTCAGCCAAAAGTATGGACAAGTCCTCTGTGATCTATGCCTGGTTAATTTTAATGAATGAGAGCTTGCCCACATTGGCTGTGGACAGACGGATGCTCTTGTCTGTGATGACACCCTCTGCTATGATAAAAAAAGAAAGAAGGCAAAGTGTTGTCTTCTTTCTCTTTTTGCCATTTACTCCTCTATGCATGGTGCCGCACCCATCTTCACGTTATTTATGCCCATTGATGTAGTGCACCCTATATTCTCGCTACACCCTCTGCTATGCTAAACACACATTCAAACAGTACACTTGCCACATGACAGCTCAGGCCAAGTGTCCAACTCGGAGACAAAAAGGTTAAATGGGCAGACTCACAAGTTATAAAGTTATGTTTATTCAGCAGACATATAAGTGGGATAGTAACGCTGATGATGGCTGATGATCAGCGCTGGCTATGTTGGTGGAATATTCAAAGCAGTGCAACACAGCATACACGTACCACATGGTGGCCCACTTATTCATGATGAAGTGGTGTTCCACCGAGCGACTTATCCGTGCGTGCTGCAGATGAAACTCCACTATTGCCTGCTGCTGCTCACACAGTCTCTCCAGCATATGCAAGGTGGAGTTCCACGTTGTTGGTAAGTCACTCATGTGTAGAGTTAAGCAAATTTGTTCGAGTTCCCTCTTATTCGGCAAGCTATAGCGCTTACCGAATAAGCTGCAGAGGGAACTCGGCTTCCTGGATCCGGCCAGCTGAACAGCTGATCGGCGCCGCAGCTGCATGTGTCATGGCTGTGTCAACAAACAGGCTCTCCATGCATGTGCTGTGACTGTGCTGTAACAAGGGGCAACCGGGGTGGTAGTCCTGACCGAGTTCACCCACTAAACACAGTCTGAAGACACCCCGGCCCCTTGTACATGCAATATGGGACCGACACAGCTTTTCTCACAGGTTACCTTGTTCTCTCTCAGCCACGGTATTCCAGGCAATGAAGTTCAGGTTGACAACTGTAGTCCAACAGGGAAAATGTATTTTTAATAAACAAGGATGGAATAGAAAAAAGAGTACAATACTGGATTCCTGATCTCTCCCTGACACTCTCCACAGCCTCACCTACAGCAGCTGCAGCAGACGAAGATAAACAGTAGTCCACACGCTGAAGTTTAGGCGTTTGAAACCCATACAGCGGGGCCATTCTTTTGTCCTTTCAGTCTTTGGGACAGCTGTTGAGTCCTTTGAGTCCTTTCAAGCTCCTTTGAGACCTTGTAGTACAGGGTAACAGACCTCTCCTGTCCGAGGGTCTGGCAGTTCCCCGTCTGGAAATCACTTCTGCCCTGGCCATCAAATCCGTGCAGTTCTGAGGAAACAGCAGCTTCCTCTCACCTCATGGCTGCAAGTCCAGCCCCCTTAGTTAACAAGTTCTGTCCCTAACTATATACAGCCATTAAAGGGAAACATCCACAATACTATACAAATACAGCATACATATTACATTAAGACCAGACAAACACAGTTCAACATATTACATTACGTCACAGTACACAAAGGGCATGGGGGTCACACAGAAGGAGGAGAAGGCGCAACTGAGGGGACCTGCCACCTCCCTACAGTGACACAGCCGCGACACATACAGCTGCGGCGCCATACAGCTGTTCAGCCGGTGCGATCCAAGAAGCCGGGTTCCCTCTGCAGCTTAGTTGGTAAGCGCTATAGCTTGCCAAATAAGAGGGATCCCAAACAAATTCACTCAACTCTACTCATGAGGCAGTGAGATGGAAGGCAGAAGTGACGCTGCAGGGAAGACAGGCGAGTAGCAGGGTGAGAATGCCGAAAGCGCGCAGACACTGCACTTACTTTCAACAGCAAACTACGATACCAAGTTCAGCACATGTGCCAGGCAAGGGATGTGAGTCAAACTGGCTAGGCCCAGAGCTGCTACCAGATTTTGCCCATTATCGCAAACCACCAGGCCGGGCTTGAGGTACTCGGGAACCAACCACTCATCTATCTGCTGTTTGATCCCTGTCCACAGCTCCTGTGCAATGCAGGATCTGTCCCCAAAAAAATGAGTTACAGAACAGACTGCTGGAGAGCATTAGGTTGATATGGCACAGAAAGAGCAGAGTGTCGGTGCAAACCATGACCCGGCCTTTTTACAGGCAGGGACAAATGGTCTGCTGGTCAATCACAGCCATGCCAGTACTTGGCATGGCTATGATGGCTCTGGAAGTGCCCACAGCCTTAAGCTTGTTGATTCGCTGTGCAGCATCCTTTCAACATGATTTATTTGGCTGGTGAACATGAACACTTTCAGGAAAAAGTCCATGTTCAGGGTCCGTGCACGGGCGCTTGGAGTCCGGTATGAACCCTGACCTTTACAGTTTGCTCATCACTATGTAGTACCCCTTAAAAGAGACGGTTAAGGCAAAATGTAATTTTAATGGCGATTACTAAAAAATATAAATTGCATTGTTATGATCAGCTGATATTCTAAAAACATTTAAATACAATGTAAACCGGTATCAGATAATCAACCAAGTCTGGCCAATATAACTTGGATAAAAGAAAATTGAAAACTTGGCAGTGAAACTTCAGGTGAGGATCGGGATGGTCATCTCATGTTTGTTTTTTTTGTTTTTTGTAAAGTTCCATTGTAAACAGAATATGACAGTAATCGTGGTGCCCTGCCTTCATCTCCAGTGGCTCCCATCTAAGCATCAGTCCAATCAGTGTCAAGGGCATATTCAAATGAACAGAGACTAAGTCCCAACTGTATTTTCATTGTGATTACGGTAATTCCACAAGATTGTTTGGTGTGAATGTCATGTAGATACATGCGCTAACTAATTTAAGTCCATGGCTTACAACTATTTGGTTTCAGCATCAGATTGCAGACAGATTTACAAGCAGACACATTTCAATGTCTTCATAAATGTTGTTGGAATTTGAAAACAAAAAAGGATAACACAGTGAGAACAATTGTGTACTGCATATACCCATCATATGTGCTAAAAATATGAAACAAATTTAATAAAAGTACAATTTTTGTACTTTTTTAAGTTCTGCTTTCCAGTTATTTTGTTATACTGTATATAAATTCTAATAATATTTAACCCTTAAATATCTGGACAGACTGCATTCTTCAGAATAGTACAATATTGAAGGGAATCTATCAACAGGTTTTTGCTATGTAATCTGAAAGCAACATGATATAGGGGCAAAGACCTTGACTCCCTGATTTCAGTGATGTGTCATTTGTTGCAGTTTCAATAAAGTAATTGTTTTATTAGCAGGAAATTATCACTAGATACCTAGTTGAACAATCTTGAAACTTGAACAATGGGCAACGACTAATAGAATAGTATTTAACATGGAGAAATGCAAAAGTCTACATCTGGGCAACAAATACGAAAATTACATCTACAGAATGGAAGGAATAGAACTAAGCAACAGCATGAGTGAAAAAGACTTGACTATAGTAATAGATAACAGAATGCACATGAGTCAACAGTGTGAAGAAGCAGCAAAAAAGGCAAAATAGTTCGAGGATGTATAAAGAAAAGCATAGAGTCTAGATCACGTGAAGTAATTATCTCCCTCTACTCCTCCTTGGTCAGACCTCATCTGGAATACTGTGACCAGTTATTTGCGCCACACTAAAAAAAGACATTGAAAAAATGGAGCAAGTTCAGAGAAGAGCGACCAGGATGGTAAGCAGACTGCAAACCATGTCCTATGAGGAACGGTTAAAGGATCTGGGAATGTTTATCTTGCTAAAAGAGAAGACTGAGAGGAGACTTAATAGCTGTCTACAAATATTTGAAGGGATGTCGGTGTAGAGGGGTCATCCTTATTCTCATTTGCACACGGAAACACAAAAAGCAATGAATGAAACTGAAATGGAGAAGATACAGATTAGATATTAGAAAAAACTTTGACAGTGAGGGTGATCAATGACTGGAACAGGCTGCCACGAGAGGTGGTGAGTTCTGCTTCAGTGGAAGTCTTCAAACAGAGGCTGGACAGGCATCTGCCAAGATGGTTTAGTGAATCCTGCATTGAGCAGGGGGTTGGACACGATGACCCAGGAGGTCTCTTCCATTCTAGGATTCTAGGATTTAACTGGCATGTAGTTCTCCTGCTTTCTGTAACCCACCCCCACCATTGATTAACATCTTTCTGCCAAATTATATTGTACACAGAAAGCTGCTAATAAGTGGTGTGGATGGGTTACACATAGCAGAAGCACTACATGTCATGAGGCACACAGCCTAGTAAGTAACACATCACTAGAATCAGGGTTTCTGCCCCTACATCAAGCTGCTTAGATTAGAGCAATGTACTGTAATGCACATGCACATGCTTTACTTTCGGATCATCGGCGCTCTTTGGCTTCTTCTGGCATATGCGCATTACAGTACTTTGCTCTGACCTTATCAGGGTAGAGAGAAGAATACCTGCACTGGCGCTCATTTTTAGACATTGTGTGGATGGTGGAGGACAGCAATTGTAATAACAAGGTACTGAGCAGATTGATATATAGTTTTGTGATAAAAGATTCATTATAACCTGTAAACTTCTGCTCTTAGGCCGGGATCACACTTGCGAGTGCAATGCGAGAAACTCGCACAAGTCTCTCGCATCAATAACCGGCACTGCCGCCAGCACTCGGACCAGAGTGGGTATTGATGCGAGAGACTTGTGCTAGTTTTTCGCATTGCACTCGCAAGTGTGATCCCGGCCTTACCGCGATTTTCGGTCTACTAGGCGGTCCTATCAGTGACTGACAGCTTTCTTTTTATCAGAATGCATACAGACAGAGCTGTCAGTCATTGATAGGACCGCCTAGTAGACCGAAAATCGCAGTAAGGCCGGGTCACACTTGCGAGTGCAATGCGAAAAACTAGCACAAGTCTCTCCATCAATACCCACTCTGGTCCGAGTGCTGGCGGCAGTGCCGGTTATTGATGCGAGAGACTTGTGCGAGTTTCTCGCATTGCACTCGCAAGTGTGACCCCGGCCTTACTGTGATTTTCGGTCTACTAGGCGGTCCTATCAGTGACTGACAGCTTTCTTTGTATCAGAATGCATACAGACAGAGCTGTCAGTCATTGACAGGACCGCCTAGTAGACCGAAAATCGCAGTAAGAGCTGAAGTTTAAATGATGAAAACACAAATTATACTGAATGTTTTCTAACAAAACTATATATCAATCTGTTCAGCTTCCCCTGGCCTATAACAAGATGTCTGCAGATTGAACTGCATTTTCATGGTGACAGTTTTACTTTAAACCATATATTAACATTGCAACAACATGTATATATTCTAATAGAATAGATTCATATCTGTATAAAAATATATTGATTGGGTCTCGGAGACCAAGTTAAGGCTAAGTGCAGACGGTGCGGATTCTGCTGAGGAATTTTCCACGCAGATTTTGGTAAATCCGCAGGTAAAATGACCTGGATTTTACCTGCGGATTTACTGCGGATTTACTGCGGATTTGTGCGGATTTCCCCTGCATTTTCAGACCTGCGGATTTCTATTTAGAGCAGGTCTGACAACGCTGCGGAACTGCACAAAAGAAGTGACATGCTGCGGATTTAAATCCGCACCAAATCCGTGCGGAAAAATCCGCAGCATGTGCACTGCGTTTTTTTTTAACATTGAATCTAATGCTACTGTACATCACTTGCAGTCCTGCTGCGGATCTGCAGCGGAAAATCCGCAACGTGTGCACATAGCCTTAAAGAAGTTCTAGATTTGTTTTTTCAACTTTTTCCAAAATCACAAAGGTATATTAAAAAAATCCGTTGGCAGTTTGAAAAATACAGGGAAGATTTTTGAAAACTGCAATAGTATGCATCAACTTATGTGGAAAGTGTTGCAACCTCAGTCAAAGTTATCATAAGCACTCATGTGAAATAATAAACTAAGTGAAAATTGCCAGACATGTTAGACATGTTTCTCTTCCAGTTGCCATCTGATGATTAGTGTATATTTACTTACATTTTAAGTATCAAACATAGCAAATATATAAAAACATAAATAAAAACTATTACATAAATAAAACTGTTACAATGCAGTAGAAACATGACACATAACTTGTGACCCGATATTTTTGGTGTATTTTTCTTGTAGGGACAATTCTATTTCTTGATAATATAAATTACGAGAAGCCGAAAGATTTAATAATACAAAGAATAAGCAAGTAATGAGTTTGTCATTTCCATTATTGTGCTTGTGTATGTTAATATATAATGCATATATTTCCCAGGGACCCATCCTGATCTATAATATGCATATCTAATTATACACTCATTAGTTTCCATAACATTAATTTGTTTTATTACATCTTTAAAAACTGAACATTCTTTGTAGACGTAATGCTGCAGTAAGTCATGTAACCGCACTCATAATTTTGATCAGTTTATTAGCAGTAGATAGTTATTTTGACTAATATTAATTTGTGCGTTGGACTTGATGCACACAGCTGCCTGTAATAAGGCACTGGATAAGGGCCATAAACCTTATGCCCCTCTTTATTTTATTATAAGAGGTGGCTTATTTGTTAAAGAGACAGTGTTATTGGTCTGGTGATGTTGTTTGGTACATAATGAGTAATTTGCAAAGTATGCTATTTGTTTTGTGTTTTGGGATGGTGTGTAATGCTCTGTGCACCTTGCTCTCTGAGGCCTTGTGCACACGTTGCGTTTTTAGATGAGTTTCCGCTGCGTTTTTCAACGTGTGGAAACGCATCCAACCCGCAGCACAGTGCACATCCAATGTAATCCTATGGGAACCACAGGTCTGCTGTGCACATGCTGCGGAAAAAAACGCACCGATTTTCAGCGTTTTATTTTCCGCAGCATGTCAATTCTTTGTCCGGAACTGCAGTGTTTCTGCAACCATTGACTTGCATTGAGTCGGGCACTTCCGCAGCAAAATGGCAGGTCTAAAAAAGATCTGCGGTTTTGCTGCGAGTGAAACGCTGCAGTTTGGGAGGAGGGAAGTGTGTGGGCGGAGTGTGAGCGTGTATAGTGTGCGGCGCTGTGTGTGTGGGCGGTGCGTGGGCGTGTATAGTGTGCGGCGCTATGTGTGTGGGCGGTGCGTGGGCGTGTATAGTGTGCGGCGCTGCGTGTGTGGGCGGTGACTGTGTGCGTGTATAGTG
Source organism: Oophaga sylvatica (assembly GCA_033576555.1). Taxonomy (NCBI): domain Eukaryota; kingdom Metazoa; phylum Chordata; class Amphibia; order Anura; family Dendrobatidae; genus Oophaga; species Oophaga sylvatica. The sequence continues at coordinate 569,653,803 of JARQOD010000002.1, forward strand.
TGTGCCGGTGTCTGCGTGATCTGTGTATGTGCGGGGGTGTGCGGGCCTGTGTGCGTGATCTGTGTATGTGCGTTGGTGTGCGGGGCTTTGTGGGGGTCTGCGGGCCTGTGTGTGTCTCTGCGTATGCAGGCATCGTCGGATGGGACTACAAGTCCCATCCGGCTATGCCTGCTACATTCACAGTCACTGACACATTAGCCAATGATGGGACAGTAGTAGTCCCATCATCCGGCTAATGTGTTGAATGTTGAAAAAAAAACCCACATACATTACATACACAGAACATATAACATACACAAGACATACAACACATAACATAGAGTACATACTCACCAATCACTGAATCCCCGAAGCCATCGATCTGTAATAAAAATAAAATAATAAAGCAACCTTTACATCACCTGTCCGCCGTAGTCCAGTGATTAATGAGTGTCCCACGACGATCTCCGGTGTAGAACACTGACATCGGGTGATGTCAGCGCTCTACACTGCTCCTGCGATACACTCCTGTGTATCGCTCAGACGCCAGGAGAGAATGGCATCACTACAGTTCATTCTCTCACCGGCAATGCTGGGTGAGAAAATTCTCACCCAGCATTGCCATAAAGTGAGAGAATGAACTCAGGTAACCTCAGTGATGCACTGCAGGAGCCATTGTCTCCTGTCAGTTCATCACTGGGAGGCCCTATAAAGCAGTGACATCACCTGATGTCACTGTTCTAAAGGGGAGAACGTCGTGGGACACTCGTTATTAATTGGACTGTGTCGGACAGGGAGTATACGGTTGTTTTATTTTTTTACTTTTTATTACAGGAGACCGAGGGCGTCGCTTTGATCTGAGCGTGCAATAAAAATATGAAAACCGTGTTGTGTTTTATTTCATTAAAGTACTTTATTCTTATGTGTGTGTTTTTTTAACCCTTTCAAACCATAAGATTAATAATGGATACGCGTATTATTGACACCTCTCCATTATTAACCGGGCTTAATGTCACCTAACAATAGCTAGGTGACATTAACCCCTTATTACCCCATATCCCACGCTACAGTGGAGTGGAAAGAGAGGGGCTAAGCGCCGGAAATGGCGCATTGTATAGATGCGCCAATTCTGGGGCAGCTGGGTGCTGGTATTTTTAGCCAGGGGGGTGCGCCAATATCCATGGCCCCTTCCTAGGCTATGAATATCAGCCTGCAGCTGTCTGCCTAGTCTTTCTGGCTATAAATTATAGGGGGACCCCACGTCATTTTTTTGGGGGGGTCCCCCTATTTTAATAGCCAGTAAAAGCTAGCTGTGGGCTGATATTCATAGCCTGGGAAGCTCCATGGGTATTAACCCCTTCCCAGGCTAAAAATATTGGCCCCGGATGTTGGCTTTCCCCCTCTGGCGCAGAAAATTGCACGGGAGCCCACGCCATTTTTTTCCCATTTTTTTTTTTATTAACTATATTGCGTTAAGATTTTGTGTGTGTGTCTCTTTAACTATTTATGTACCATTTTATCAATCATCTATCTACCTATATATCTTTCTATCTATCATCTATCTATCTATCTATCTATCTATCTATCTATCTATCATATCTATCTATCTATCTATCTATCTATCTATCAATCTATCTATCTATCTATCTGTGTGTAATGGAGTGTGGGTTGGACAAATGTAAAAGAGGAGGTTGGACAAGAAATGACATCACAAATCTTTTTTGTTAAATAACATATCTTTATTTAGCTGACAAAACGCATACAAAATCGCATGAGAAAAAAGCATGAAAAAACGCATCAAAAACACATCAAAAAAGCGCCTGCATTTTCTGCCAAGAGGTGCGGATTCTGTGCGGAAAAATCCGCAGGCAAATCCGCAATGTGTGCACAGGCCCTTAGGTTGCCTGGACTCAGTGGCACTGCCAGACGCACAGTTGCTGACAGCGAGTTTGTGGGTTTCTCAGCCTAATAGGAAGAGGTGCCAGCTGCAATGTAAGGCCGGCGTCACACACAACCACAAAAAATCGGTCCGTTTTAGACGGTCGATTGTCAGATCAAAATGCAAACATCACACATCCTTCTGGCATCCGATTTTCCTTCAAAGATGCGATTTAGTCGCATGTGTGTGTACCTTGTAACATCCGATTTTCATCCGACTTGCGAGATTTTCTCGCAGGCTTGCAAAACTGACATATAATGGATCCAAAAGAATAGTATTTCAATCACAAAAAAAAGAATAGATATATACACATAGAACACATATATATATATATATATACATGTCATTGTGACATGTATATATACATATATTTATAGTTCCTAGACTTCTACATACTGTTATAGCCGCTAATTCAATTGCCGGCTTCTGTGAAATCACAGAAGCCGACATGAAATTATACATTGTTTCCACACAGTTAACCATGTAATTTCCTGTATTTTGATATTTGTTTAGAACTTACAATTACATGAGTGTATTTGTGCAAAATTTCAGACATGTAGGGGTTAATTAAAGGTGTAATTTCGTTGAAAAAAAATGCGTGGGCTCCCACTGTATTTTCTCCACCAGACAGACAAAGCAAGCGAGTGGGGGCAGATAATAAAAGCCTAGGGAGGGTACATTTTTTGTGCCCCCCCTGGCTACTAACATCTGCCCCCAGACACCCCAGAAAGGGCAAATCTATAATTAGATTCGCCCTTTCTGGCACTTTGCCCGTCTATTCCCATTGCCCTGTAGCGGTGGCGAATGGGTTAATAATCTCACCTTACTGTCACCTTAGTATTGAAAGGTGACCTTAAGGCAGGTTAATAATTGAGAGCTGTCAATTAGACAACTATCAATTATTAATCCTATTGTATGATAGAAAAATCAAACACACACAGTTTAATAAAAAAGAAGTTTAATGAAATAATCACACAGTTTTTGACAATATTTTATTTTCCTGCTAAAACCATTTGCTGTAATAAAAATAAAATAAAAAAGCAAAATGATTCTTACCAATCCGAAGTACAGTCAGGTCCCACGGTGTAATCCATCAGAAAGGGTTAACAGGTTACAGGTCGCAGAGAGCTAATAATGCTGTCTCAGACCTGTATTCCCCTGAATGAATAAGTTACTCTCCCAGCGAAAGGAGAGGAATAGATTCATGAATGGAGCTTAATTGATTTATTGGCAATTTAACTTTAGTGACCTGACCTAAAGGGAAAGTGGACACAATCAATTAAGCTTCATTCATGAAACACATCCTCTCCTGTCGCCAGGAGAGAAACTTATTCATTCAGGAGCTTTGAGCTGAGCATGCAGGATTACTTGCACTGCTTGGCTCAAAGCTAGTTAACCCTTTGTGAAGGATTACAGCGTGGGACGTGACAGATCAGCGGAATAGGTAAGAATAATGTTGTTTTATTTTTTTTTCTTTATTATAGAAGATCAATGGCTTCTCACGGATTAAGTGTAAAATAAAATATGGTCAAAAAAATGTTGTTTTTATTTCATTAAAATTATTTATTCTTAAAGTGTTTGTGTGTTTTTTTATTTACTTCAATAGGATTAATAATTGATAGTTGTCTAATTGACAGCTCTCAATTATTAACCTGCCTTAAGGTCACCTTTCAATACTAAGGTGACAGTAAGGTGAGATTATTAACCCATTCGCCACCGCTACAGGGCAATGGGAATAGACGGGCAAAGTGCCAGAAAGGGCGAATCTAATTATAGATTTGCCCTTTCTGGGGTGTCTGGGGGCAGATGTTAGTAGCCAGGGGGGGCACAAAAAATGTACCCTCCCTAGGCTATTATTATCTGCCCCCACTCGCTTTGCTTTGTCTGTCTGGTGGAGAAAATACAGCGGGAGCCCACGCATTTTTTTTCAACGAAATTACACCTTTAATTAACCCCTACATGTCTGAAATTTTGCACAAATACACTCATGTAATTGTAAGTTCTAAACAAATATCAAAATACAGGAAATGACATGGTTAACTGTGTGGAAACAATGTATCATTTCATGTCGGCTTCTGTGATTTCACAGAAGCCGGCAATTGAATTTGCGGCTATTACAGTATGTAGAAGTCTAGGAAATATAAATATATGTATATATATACATGTCACAATTACATATATATAAATATATATATATATGTATTCTTTGTGTGTATACCTATTCTTTCTAGTCTTTATTAAAGCTGTCAGTGTGATTTTACAGTATAGCCGGGGATGAATTGCCGGCTTTTCTAAAGGACACCGATGCGATTTCATCGCAAGTCACACAGTGTGGTCCGTTTGTAATCCGATTTTTCATCGCTCCCATAGACTTGCATTGGCGATTGTCGACCCACAATCGGTGACAATCGCAGCATGCTGCGATTGTACACGGACGTTTAAAACGGACCACAAAATAACGGATACTGGGAGCTGCTCCATAGATTAACATAGGTCCGACTGCAATACGATTTTTCATCGCATTGCAGTCGTCCGATTATGTCGCCAGTGTGACGCCGGCCTAACTCTAGGAAGAGACGTAGTCTGATGTGGGTTGTGTATGTTGTGAAGCTGGAACTCTAAGCCACAAACAAAAATGGAAGGTCAGAGAGAAACTGATAAAAGGAATTGGTTCAGTGCCACAAGGCGTTATGTTCTTTTCATTTTTATTCCATAAATCAACTGTACACATTAAAAGAAGAAACTTTGCAATATATCTTATCAGAGAAATCTGCTTCTTTCTCCTCCTGAACTGATTTTAATTTTCAAAATTCTCTATTAACAGCTAAAATCTGTGTTCAGTGAAGGCAGATTGTTACATTACTGAGATAGGAGATGAAATTTGCTACTGATAAAATTTTATGTAGAGGGAGAGGAGAAGGATGGAGCTAGAGACAGAGCTCCTTCTTTCTACCTTCTACATAGAATCGTATAAAAAAACAACTGTCATCTCCTATCTCAGTAATAACAATCTGTCTTCATTGTATACAGATTTTACTAGAGAATTGAGATGTTTGAGAGGAGAAAGAAGCAGATTTCTCTGATAAGATATATTACAAAATACTTATTTTCCTGTGTACTATTAATTTATAAAATAAAAATTAATATGACGGTTTCTCTTTAAATTTTGGGTCCTGTGCCCTATTTCTACATTCAGGGTGATAGGAAGGTCTCCTAAGATGACTGGGTGGTGAAGGTCAAAAACCGGGTGACTCCCTGCAAAACTGAGTGCGATAACAAGTTTTCAATATATACGTAAGTCAGTCAACAACTGATAGAAAATCATCATATAAATGTATGCCAACAAAATGTTCAATATAAGAGGATGACAGGAGCAAATGTTTTCACAACAGTTCCAGAAGTCTGGGATATACTTTCTGAAGCAAAAGCCCCGAAAATGACGGGAATCTGGCAATCACTAAATACTTCTCTGGATTTACTTGTTATTTTCTTTTTATTAAGGTCGTATCAATGTAAAGAGTGAAGAGCTGGATGACATGGTGAAGGAGGCACCAGGACCTATCAATTTTACTGTCTTCCTTACAATGTTTGGTGAAAAACTTAAAGGTATGATTATATATCAAAGACAAATACTCCAGATTTAGCAAAATGTAGGAATGTTTACCTAGGATTGATTCCAAAACTAACCTTATTGTTAAAATAAAATACTATTTATTCTGTGTCTGAGTATAAATAGTTTTATTATTAACCTCTTACCAACATATGACATACAGTTACGTCATATGTCAACTCCCTGTCTTTCATGCGGGCTCAGTTCCTGAGCCTGTATATTTGTAGGAAGACGATGGCTGTATTATTCAGTCATAATCTGCCTCTAAAAACCGTGGATGGAGTGGAGCTAAATCTATTAAATGCTGCTGTCAATCTCTGTCAGTGGCATTAGCTACTCGTGGACCAGTTTTAACACCTTCAGTGTTGATAAATTGCCTTGATGGTAGAGGGATCTGCTGAAGATTCCTGTGCCTGTCATGATGGCACTCCTGTGAATGCCAGCTCCTGGCTGGTGTTCATAGGAGACTGTGATTTCTCCTATATACAGCAATACTGTGGTATTGTTGTATATAGTACAAGTGATCAGATGATTCCAGGTGCAAGTCCCTTACAAGGACTAAGAAATACAGTGAAAATTAAATTAAAAAATATATATATAATTTTTTTTTTAATATAAAAGTTTGAATAACACCCCTTTTCCCTGATTAAAAATAAAGAAGTAAAAATAATGAAAATCTATAATAAATCTAATGATCTATTGAGATTTAAATTAATTAACCCTATTCATAAACATTGTAATTACAAAAAAGTAAAAACGGCAAAATTGTGCTTATTTTTTACCTAAAGAATGCATTTTCAGTTGCTTACTGGAGCAGCATCTATGGCGCGGTGCCTGCCACTCAGAAGAAGTGACAAATTCATTAAGTGGCTTCTCTTCTTAATTATTTCTGCACCTCTACTACTCCATCAATACTGATGTAGTGCAAGAATTCGTAATCGTAACACCAGTCTTGGTGAATTGGCCCCAAAGTCTTTTTGAAATACACAATTCCACTGCATTGTAGCTTATGATATCAAACGATGGTTTCCAGACTTTTATATACATATTAGACTTGTCTTAGTTGACTATATTCCTGGCCCCGCTGGGATGAGAGGACTCCTTAGAAGAAGACCTTACATCCGTTCTGCATATACAACGTCGTCCAGTATGGCAGTGAAACACAGACAGGTGTTTTTGGTTCAATCCAGCTTTGTTTGTCAATTTGGCATTAAATGTAAGAAGCTTGTTATGTAATCTTCTTACACGATTTAACACAGATCATTAGCCTGCTTTCGAATTGGCAGCGATTTCTTTAAAGCAGAAGGAAGAGATGTAATTTAGAGAGGATAATACATCTAATTATAATATGCATATTGTTTAATGCTTCTTCAAGTCCGCATGCTAATAAAACTGTTCCTAGTAAACACTGCAAAAATAATGTCAGCCACAATAGCATATGCAGAGTCCTTATTCTAGAAAGTGCTATAAAACTCTGTCAACCATGGCACCAGAATTATCTCACAGCTATTGCTGATTTATGTTAGTGAGAGGGAAATCATGAACAAGGTTCAGGACATTTTACTGCTAGAGAGAGGCGTAAGACAGAAAATAGCATGGGTGAGATTCAGCATTAGTAGCGCACCATACCAGTATTGCATTGGTTTCTCCTCTATGTCGAGCACAACGGACTCATCAACAGATCAAATTTGTTTTCTGCCATAAAGTCCCTGATTCATCAAGACCAATGTTGTTCATGCCAGTCGTAATGAGAGGATGTGTTGGAGTTAGATGCTCCTGATTTATTAAAAGAGGCACAACTAATGAATCAGAAAATTCTTAAAAGTGATGTGCGCCTCTGTGCGCCTCACCACAAATCTAAGATTTATAGCATAGGGTAGGCAGAACTCATCATGAGTTTGATGAATTGGCATTTCCATGCTCTGTCCTACCCCACTTGGCCAAAACAGGCTTGGAAATACATCCATATTGCGCAAAAATTTTGCAACTTTTTATGCCAAAAATTGTTTTGATGAATTAGAGCCAAAGTGTCATTCCCGCACATCCAAAAAATCCAGATATTTCCTTGAAATATCTTGATTATAAATGGATACATAGAGCCATTCCATGGTGTACAAAATGCTCAACATTTCAGATCATTTCAAACCCTAAAAGTTCTATGTCACCGCATGGTGTGTTATAGTTTGAAACGCGTTGCATATCAAGTTGTGACAAAGAACTTTTAATTTGATTCAAAAGACGTTGAGAGTTTGAGCATTTCATACATCAGAGAATGGCTCTCTATATTCATTTTCAATCAAGATGTTTCATTAAAGTCCAGATTTTATGAGTATCCTGGACTGGGATTATGTGTGTGATAATGTGCTCTGGAAGCCACTGAGGACCACGTGCACGCCATGAGTACAAGCAGACATTCAAAGTAGTTGGACCAGCCCTCTGTGATAATTTTGCTATATGCTTTCTGACTCCTTGCTATTTGTTGTAAACCTTTTACAACTCAGAGGTGTTGGAAAACCTGCCTCTGGGTTTTCATAAATATGACATTATATACCCAAGCCCCATATTATTCAACGTAGGTATGCTCCGATATATTTCCTTCATCTTGCTTTTAATCTGAGCCATCACACTTCCACAAATATTACGTTATGTGTAATGATCTGCCAGTTTCATCAAATATGCACAGTTAAGCTTGGCGTCGGCCATTTTGTTTAGTGGAATGGGCTCCCTGGTTTTCACCCTTTAATTCCTGTAGAGGGATTTGGCCCTCTACATGAATTTTTTTCTGCAGAGCTTAAAAAAGTTTCGGTCATATCCAGAAGGGCAATAAAAATGGCAGAATTGGATAGCAAAATGTAGTCAATGAAAGCTGAAGCAGAAATAATAGGCATGGAGTGCACTAGAATGGTAATAGCATACAATAGCTGGCACAAAAGAAAGCATCAAGTGGGGGTTAAATTGGACAGCGAAGACCAAACCTGCTACCTGTTTCATCCACCAACTTCCATTATGGACTGGTCAGAAAGATGGTGCAATTGACCAGAATACCTGTGTGTATTTCTAGCTAGCCATTGGATACTCACCCAAATGGCAGCTTAAGACACAGAGTACTGTGTTTTTAATATATCCATTGACCTAAAAGTGGTCACAAAAGCAATGTCTGATTCATTACAGATCATTAGTGTTGAGCGATAGTGCTCGATATCTAAAAATATCGTATCGAAATTGTATCGCCGATAGCACTAAATATCGTCGATATCCGATTTTGATACCGGAAGTCCAATGTAAGTCTATGGGAACAAAATATCGCAACTAAAAAAAACCTTTATTTCCTTGTAAACACTAAATATACACACATAGAATACATATATATATATATATATACATGTCATTGTGACATATATATATACATATATTTATAGTTTATACACTTCTACATAGTAAAATAGACTCTGATTCAATTGCCGGGTAAAGCCGTGACATACCCCATAGAAGTCGACGGGCTCGGTGCCGAGTACCCCAAAAACCTCTGGCTCTGTGCGACTCAACTTGGGCGTCAGGGACAGGATTCTGTAGCTCGCTATAAGCGAGTCCTGTGTGCCTGAATTGAACTGGTTTTGTGCTTGAGAATTGCTAAAATCATCAGAGAATGTATTTGCCATTTTTCCGCCATATCTGCGTCACGACGAGGCACTGGTGAAGAAGAAGGGCGTGCTCTTCGTGGGTGTACACTCACTCAGTGGCGTGAAAACGATGGCCGACCACCCTAAATGGTACTGCAATGTAAGATCGTGCCCCACAGCTCTTCAGTTCCGTCTCCTCATCCTCCTCAGTGTGCGGAAACTAACACGAAGGTCCCGCCTCCCTACAAAAGAGGGGCCCTCTCCAGATGCTAATGACACATGTGACTTGGCAGAGATGGCTAATGGACACGAGCAGAAGTGTGGGAAGGGATGGAGCAGTCAGAGCTCTCCCCCCACGGAAGCGACCCGATCGCCACGGAACCACCGTTGGGCACCCGGCCTGGAAACCCTCCTACGCTGCAAGAAGCGGAGGATACCCTGAGAGACCTGGCCCGGCACCGGGAGGAGGTCGCCAGGATGGAAGCCAGCTGGCGTGTCCTAAAACTAAACTTGGAGCGGCGCCAATCCCTCTTACCTGAAGTGTCTGTACCGGAAGGTGAGGCACCCGTTCTAGTAGAGGAGTCCGTGCGGGCATCCCAGCCCTTGCAATGTGATCTGGTTGACGTTGTCGCAGTGGAGGCACCCGTTCGTGCAAAAAACGCTGCACCGGCAGCACCCCAGATCCCGCTGTCTGCCCCCGTCGCTGAGACAGAAGAAGCGACACCCGTCCTCATGGAGGAGGCCGCGCAGGCACCAGAGCACTACCTGCCTGTACCGGAGCCCCGACTGTCATCTGTTCCAGAGCCGGCTGCTTCCTCCGCAGGTGAGCGCCGCCAGGACTGGGGGGCGCCAGGAGAGCTGCCGCAAACCGGACACTGTAAGCTGCAGTTTGATGGTGGAGACATGGAGCTGCTGGTGGAGGAGAATTTCAACCGGCGTCAGGAGGAAGAGTGGAGACGTTGGGAGAAGGAAGCAGAGCGACAAAGGGAGCAGCGAGAATCCCAAAAACTTCGCCAACGTCAGCTGGAGAAGGACCGGGCAGATAAGGACCGGATGAGAAAAGATAAAAGTACGGTGAGGGAGCCGCGGCGTAAGGGTGCAGTACGGAGCTTTAAATTGAAAGGTGGTTGGGGCTTCATCCAGGAGCCTGGACTTTATTTAGAAGTTTTTGTGAACCGGCGGGACGTGGAGGCTCACCTCCCAGAAGGACACCCGGGGAGGGACCTGTTGCCAGGAGACTTGGTGACTTACACCCGACACTGGGGTTACAATGGATGGTACGCCCTAAATGTTACCAGGTGCGACCCCTACTCCCCAGAGTGTCAGGAACCTGTGAGACCCTCGGAGCCTTCAGCCTCCCACATCCAGGCCTCTGCAAAAGTGCCCACCCCACGCCGTAAATCTCCCCAGCCTCCCTCAGTGGTCTCCTCAGCAGCCCCAGCTATGGACATGATAACTATAGCTGGCCCGTACCCGGCGCCTGTTAGGCCCCTGGGGTTCGTTCAGTCCGGGACATAGGGTTCCAGACCCGGAGGGAGATGAAAGAGGTGGCCACACAGACCCAGATAGCGGGTCACGACTTGACTGTACAGGCCACACGACGTCATCAGGTCCTGGTGGTCCTTGGTGCCTCGGATGTTTGGCAAGCATCAGAAGAGTACCAGGTGGTACCTGGAACACCCCTGCCAAAGAATTATAAATAACCCGGACAGGGTCCTGTATGTAAATAGTTAAATTGCTGATGTACCCGGACGGGTGAATGTTCATAAAAAATTTTTTTAATTTAATAAAAAAAAAAAAAACACAGTTTTCATTACTTTTATTACAGTCTCATCCTGCGACGCCATCGATCTCCTGTAAAAAAATGAAAAAAAAAAAAAAAGTATACCACCTGACCGACGCAGTCCATAGTAACGAGTGTCCCACGACGATCCAGCTCTGCTACATCAGAATGACAGGCAGAGCCTGTCATCCCGGCGCAGCACAGCTGATTACCTGCTTCCCCGGCGGTGACGTCATCGGACTGACTGCTTTACGGCCGGGATTACCCAGCAGTCACTGCAGTTATCGCGAGAAACTGCATGTGACCGCCGGGGAAAGATGATGGCGGCCATGAAGCAGTCCAGGCCGTGACCGCCGGAGATCTTCTGCCAGGTAAGTGCCGCTGACTCCTGACAGACCCGACCGACGGACACTGACAGTGACAGTGACAATTCCGATTCCGGTATTCGATAAGACGAAAATATCGAAACTAATTATCGAAAGGCCGATAGAGCTAATATCGGCCGATAGCCGATATTTACATTATCGTATCGCTCAACACTACAGATCATAGCTTTAGCTCTTTATTAGGTTTTCATTTAGGGTGTGTTTCCACTATCAGGAAACAGTCCGGAATTGCTGCGTGTTTGACGCTGTGCGTTGGCGCAGCGTCAAACACGCAGCGTCCAGATGTTACAGCATAGTGGAGGGTATTTCAAGAAATCCCGTCTCCACTATGCTGTAAAACACGCAGGCGGAAGACCTGCATTTCCGGACATGCGGCGCGTCTTTTCAGACCGCAGCATGTCCTAGTCCTTTGCGGCGACGCTGCGTCGCCGCAAGGGAAATAACACAGGGCTATGCAGCCCTGCGATCTTTCCGGATGTGTTCCGGATGTGTTCAGGACACAAGAGCGAGCGTACAAAAAGAGGCGGGGCTTTGGGCGGTGCGGAATTTCTGCTCCGTCCAAAGCACTGTGATTCCGGACCGTGGAACCACAGCCTAAGACCATGTTATCTCTTGTCAAGGTTACAATAGTGCCACAGATTATGCATGAAGGAGATTTAGGCTTAGGGGATACTGAGATAATGACCCGGTTATAACTAACCATTGCGCACCATCACCCTTCTTGGGCAGAGCTGTTACTTTCATAGAAATGTTCACAACAATGTAAGAGGGAATTTCTAATTACCAGATTCTGTCGTAATGGGTAGACGACAAACGCAAATAACAAAATGGGTCCACTTTTTTGGCAGGAGTTTGCCAAGAAAAATATATTGAAAGGATTCTGGGCTCTGGGTAAACGTGACCAACATGCCACTGTTAGAGTCAGAGATTGGCTACTGTTATTTCTCAGCCAGGAAGGAGCAGATAGTACAAGGACTGTTGGGGATCCTGTGAAAAGGCAGAAAGGCAGCATTAGAGAATTATCATAGTGAATGTTAGTTATTTTATCACTGTAGAGAATACTGAGAGTTTTATTTTCAGTTGGCTATTAATGATCCTTAAATGGGTTGTCCAGTGCAAACAGGTTATGGGAATTGGTGATCACTTGCTGATCAGTGGGTGTCCCACCGTTGTGACCTGCACCAATCAACAGATTGGGAAATTTTATCTTCTCTGTTGGGAATTTTTATTGGTGTAACAGGTTAGATGACTGACCACCACTCAATTCATTCTCTATGACACTATCGGAAAAAGCCAAGAGCAATGCTCGGGGGCACCAGAGTCAATTAATGGAGCAGAGGATAGGCATGTGCACTGCTATTAATTTCTAACAGGGATTAAAGTTCCCCTTTCTGCCGATCGGTGCAGGTCCTAGCAGTCAGATCACCACCGATCAACAAGTCATTACCTATCTTGTAGTTTGAGTCAGGGCCGGCGTCAGCACCCGGCGCACCCGGGCAAGTGCCAGGGCCCTGAGTAGGTGGGGGGCCCACTCACAGTCGGCATGCTATGGGGGCCCTGTGCTTGTGCCAGTACCAGGGGCCGGTACCTCGAACAGAGCAGCGACCAGCGAGGAGAGGAGAGTATTTCATTTTTTATTTTTTTATGTTTGACGCAATATATGGAGACCATCATATGGAGCCCTATCATACACTGGAGCATCATATATGGGGCCCATCATACAATGGAGCATCAAATATGGGGCCCATCATACAATGGAGCATCATATATGGAGCATTACATGGGGCCCATCATACACTGGAGTACCATATATGGAGCCCATTATATATGCAGCATTATATGGGGCCAATCATACATTGGAGCATCATAAATGGGGCCCATAATATATTGGAGCATCATATATAGGTCCATTATGTATGAATCATTATATGGGACCCATCATGCACTAAAGCATCATATATGGGGCCCATCATATACTGGAGCATCATATGGGGCCCATTATATATGGAACATCATATGGGGCCCATTATATATGGCATCATATGGGCCATATATATGGAACATCATAGGGGCCCATTATATTTGAAGCATTATAGGGGGCTCATTATTCTGTATGGAGCTCTATGTGGTGCCCATAATTGTGTATGAAGCAATATATGGAGCTCATTATACTGTATGGAGCAATATATGGGGCTCATTATTCTGTATGGCGCACTATGTGGTGCCCATAATACTGTATGGAGCAATATATGGAGCTCATTATTCTGTATGGCGCACTATGTGGTGCCCATAATACTGTATGGAGCAATATATGGAGCTCATTATACTGTATGGAGCAATATATGGGGCTCATTATTCTGTATGGCGCACTATGTGGTGCCCATAATACTGTATGGATGACGATACTGTTTGTCTTTGAGCTACTGAGAATTTACAAAGATATCATTCATGTAAGTATAAGTAAGTGATAATCTTGGCATTGTACATACCTATATTCCTGAGTACTGTGCATCATGAATTGTGGTAAGTTAAGGAGCATTGAGATTTCTCCCGGGGCCACGAAAACCTGAAAGCCGACCTGGTTTGAGTGTAATTGGTTTTCCCAATTCTTATGTATTAATAAATATTGATTTATTTTTTATTACATATTGATGTAGATTGTCGATTTGGACCCAACACTGTCCTGAATAGGTGAGACATGCTAAACCATAACAGAACCATAGTTTATTAAGGCTAGGGCACCGGCAGTGTGTCACATACCGGCATTTCTCAGATCAGTACCTAACTTTTTAGAGCTGCGATTTGCTGTATAAACAACAACACTGAATTGCAACGAGTGAAGTTGCATGCAATTTAATGGAATTCATAGCAAATGAGATCCGTGTGGTTGCCCCGTGACAGAAGTGAAACACATTGCAGACATTTGCTACTCTGTGTAACTGTTGCGGTAGGCGGCAAGTCGCAATGCAATGCCATAGAAGTCACTGAAGTGAGGTATATTTCCACCAACAGATGCAGAGGTAGCACAGGCAAGAGTTGCATCAGATTTGGCACAGATGTATACCTCATAATAAGTCTGACTCTTTTGAATTGCTGACTGTTTATTTTCTTTTATATTTGCTATAAGGAGAGTGGTACATTTGTCCTTTTTCACTTAAACTACATTTTGTGCAATATGGTCTAATTTTAGATTGACTAATGTGGCAATTCTGATAAAATGTGGGTAAACTAAAGATAATAATAGCCTATATGTAGATATAAGTGTTGCATATTTTTGAAAAAGTATTCACACCATGACTTTCCTCATGTTTCGGTACACCACAACTTAAATGTATTTATTGGGATTTTATGTCTATTTCAACAAAGTAGCAAGTATTTTGCCTCAGAGTCCATGTTTAATTAAGTCACCTGTCAGGGCGTACATAGTAATCTGGGCCCCATAGCAAAAGTTCTGAATGTGGGCCCCCAAAAAAGCAAGGCCTTGTAATGTAAAGTGCACCGTGAGGACAATTTAACAAAAAAATGTATAATGCCCCATAGATCTACATAGATTGTGCCATAGATGCTCCATAGATTGCGCCCATAGACGCTCTATAATGCCCCATGATGCTCATTATTGTGCCCATGATTTGCCCATAGATGTCCCCTAGATTGTGCCATCTTGCCGTCTACACGCCGCTTTCGTTACACTAAAGAACATTTAGAATCGCCTTTTCACCATGGAACACAAAAACCTCTGTAGCATTGACATCCCGCCATGGACTACTGCACGCTCTATTATGGCCCCCATTACTCGACTATCCCCTCCAGTCCACCTTAATGCAGCAGCCAGCGTCATCATACGGAATCGGTACTCAGACGCTCCGCTCTTCGCCAGTCTTACACTGGCTGCATTAATTTTATAGGATCCAATTCAAGTGGTTTCACACAAAGCTCTCACAGTGAGCACCCCTACATTCTCCCTCATTTATTATTGGTCTAATACCTGATGCGCGCTCTGCAACGACTTTCGACTAACCTCTGCACAATCCGTACCTCCCACTCCCGACTCCAAGACTTCTCCCGCGCTGCGCCAATCCTCTGGAATGCTCTACCCCAAGAAATTAGGACTATCCACAATTTGCATGGTTTCAGGTGCTCCCTCAAAACACACTTGTTCAGAGTGGCCTATCACATTCACTAATCAAAGTTGTTCTATGTTTAAGTGTGTATGTGTAGCCCATTCACTATCTCCGTCCATCCCTCACTCCCTCAAGATGGCTGGACCATCATTGTAAATGCACCATTGTATATACACACCTGTACTTTGTATCTCCCCCACCTCATTGTAGATTGTAAGCTCTCACGAGCAGGGTCGGCTTATTTTGCTTTAATTATTGTATTGTTAACGTTGTTACTTATGACATATGTTTTGAAACTGTTACACTGTAAAGCGCTGCGGAATATGTTGGCGCTATATAAATAAAGATTATTATTATTATTATTATTGTGCCCCCATAGATTGTGCCCCCATAGATTGTGCCCCCATAGATGCTCCATAGATTGTGCCCCCATAGATGCTCCATAGATTGTGCCCCCATAGATAATGCCCCCATAGATGCTCCATAGATAATGCCCCCATAGATGCTCCATAGATTGTGCCCCATAGTATAGGTCCCTTATACTGCCGCAGCTGCTGAAACAAAAAAAAACAAAACAAAAAGACATACTCACCTCCCGGCACCTGAGATATTTACCTGTCACCCGGTGAACCGCTGAGCGCCGCTGTCATCTGGGTCCTCCACAGCGAATGCTCAGGCAGAGGATCGTCATCGCGCCCTCTGTCTGAACATTCACAGCTAGAGAGGACGCGAGGATACAGCAGAGCAGCGGTGGAACGGGACAGGTAAATATCCCTTATACTCACCCTCCCACCGGCGCGGTCTTTGCCCTGCTCTTCTCCTGCAGTCTCCGGCGCTTGTGTTCAGCGGTCACGTGGTACCGCTCATTAAAGTCATGAATATGTGCATATTCATGACTTTAATAAGCGGTACCACCTGACCGCTGAACACAGGCGCCGGATACCGTGGGAGAAGAGCAGGGGGGCTGCAGAGACCGCGCCAGGAGGAGGTGAGTATCTAGCACACAGCTGCGCTCCGCCTCCCCGCCTCCCCCTGCCCTGGTAGTACTGGGTCAGCACAGCTGTCAAACCGCAGCTGCCATCGCGGGCCCCCTCACTGTGGCCCATAGCAGCTGCATGGTCTGCTACAATTGACGGTACGCCACTGCCACCTGTGTGTAATTTATTCTCAGTACAACTGCTAGCTGTTCTGTGAAAGCCTCTGAGGTTTGTTTGAGAACATTAAAGATCAAACAGAATTATGAAATCCAAGGAACACACAAGACAGGTCAGGGATAGTGATGAGCGAGTATACTCGTTGCTCGGGTTTTCCCGAGCACGCGCAAGTGATCTCTGAGTATTTGGGCTGCTCTATGATTTAGTTTCTGTTGCCGCAGCTGCATGATTTGCGGCCGCTTGACAGCCTGAATACATGTGGGGATTTTCTAACAAACAGGCAGCCCCCACATGCAGGGCCGGCGTCAGCACCCGGCACACCCGGGCAAGTGCCGGGGCCCTGAGCAGGCGGCGGGGCCCACTCGCAGTCTGGCACCCCCGCGCCCATTAGCGGAGGAGAGCGTGTCAGCGCCGCCACTGGGCCCCCCCCCGCTTGCTCAGGGCCCCGGCATCAGCTGGCACAATACTTACCTCTCCCGTGCCTCCGCTGCCGCAGCTCCGGGCTCCAGGGGGCGCCGGCGCTTCCTCTCACAGCAGTGCCGCTGAATGACGTCATCATTCAGCGGCCGGCTTTGGCAGAGAGCGCGGGGACGCCGGACAGGTAAGACGTGTGTGTGTCTCTGTGTGTGTCTGTGTGTATGTAGTGCGGTGCTTTGTGTGTGTATGTGTGTGTGTGTATGTGTGTGTGTATGTATGTGAGAGAGTGCTTGTGTGCTGTGGTGCTGTCTGTGTGTGATGATGGGCAGGCATTGCTGATAATGGGGAGGCATTGATGATGATCATGGGGAGAAGATGATGATAATGGTCAGGCATTGATGATAATGGGCAGGCATTGATGATGGGGAGAAGATGATGATGGGCAGGCATTGCTGATAATGGGGAGGCATTGATGATGATGGGGAGAAGATGATGATAATGGGCAGGCATTGATGATAATGGGCAGGCATTGATGATGGGAAGAAGATGATGATGGGCAGGCATTGATGATGATGGGGAGGAGATGATGATGGGCAGGCATTGCTGATAATGGGGAGGCATTGATGATGATGGGGAGAAGATGATGATAATGGGCAGGCATTGATGATGGGGAGAAGATGATGATGGGGAGGAGATGATGATGATGGGCAGGCATTGATGATAATGGGGAGGCCATGATGATGATGGGGAGGCAATGATGATGATAAGGACTCGGAGGCAATGATGATGATGGGGAGACAATCATGATGATAATGGGGAGTCTTTCCACAGCGCCCTTTCCTGAGCTGTAACAGTGCAGAACGCAGTACAGCACAGAGGAGAGCTCCATATTTTGTATGGAGCATTATATGGGGACCAGTATCCTGTATGGAGCATTATATTGGGTCCAGTATTCTGTATGGAGCATTATTTTGGGTCCAGTATTCTGTATGGAGCATTATATGGGGGGTGACATCCTGCATGGGGTATTATATGGGTGATGAGGGGGAGACTGTGGTGCCCATAATATTGTATGGAGGATGTACTGTCCAGTCTGTTCTGTGCGCTGTGAGGATTTGGCGGTTTTTGAGCTATTGTATAATTTACAATAGATATCACTCATGTAATGGAAGAAGTGAAGTATTTGGCATTGTACTATACCTATATTTCTCTGCTGTATCTGTGCATCATGAATCGTGGTCTGTGTTAAAGGGACCCACTGAGGCTCTTTCGCCCGGGGCCCATAAAAACCTGGAGCCGGCCCTGCCCACATGTATTCAGGCTGTCTAGCAGAAACAAATCTTGTAGCTGCGGCGATAGAAACTAAATCTCAGAGAACGCCAAAATACTCGGAGACCACTCGAGCAACGAGTATACTCACTCATCACTAGTCAGGGATATAGTTGAGGAGAAGAGTAAATCAGGGATAGATTATAAAAATAGCCAAGTTCTGAAAATCTCACAGAGCAATGTCAATCTATGATCCAAAAATGCAAGGAGTATGCCAGAACTGCAAACCTACCAAGACATGGCCGTCCACCTAAACTGACATCCCAAGCATAGAGAGCACTATTTATAGAAACAGCCAAGAAGTCCATGGTCACTTTGAAAGAACTGCAGAGATCCACAGTTCCACTATTAGCTGTATACAAATAGAATATGACCTTTATGGAAGAGTAACATGTACATAGTAACATAGTTATTAAGGTTGAAGGAAGACTTTAAGTCCATCTAGTTCAACCATATCCTATCCTAACCTGCCCTAACATGTTGATCCAGAGGAAGGCAAAGAAGAAAGTCATTTTTTAAAGTAAGCCATAAGAAGTCCCATTTTAGTTTGCAAAAAGACATGTGGAAGAATGTGCTCTGATCATATGAGAGCAAAGTAGAACTTTTTGGGCTAAATGCAAAACGCTATGTATTGCACATCACCCTGAAAACACCATCCCGACTGTCAAACATAGTGGTAGCATCTGCTGTGGAGCTTTCTTCAACATGATGGACTGCTCAATGTGATGGGGCATGGTGCGGTAAATGAGACAATCCTGCAGAACTGTTAGAGACTGCAGAAGACTTCAGACTTGGCATAGGTTCAGCTTCCATCAGGACAATGACTCTAAACATTTTGTCAGAGATATAATGGAATGGCTTAGATTAAAGCATATTCATGAGTATGAATGGCCCAGTCCAAGTCCAGATATAAATCCCATTGAGAATCTGTGGCAAAAGGTGAAAATTGTTGTTCACAGATATCTCCATCCAATTCAAAAAAGAATGGGCTAAAAATTCAGTTTTTAGATGTGCAAAGCTGGTATAGACAGACCTCAAAACACTTGCCGCAGTAATTGCAGTAAAAGTTGACCCTACAAAGTATATTACTTGGGGGGGACTCAATACAAATTTACATGACACTTTTCAGATTTATATTTTTTAAATATTTAGAAAACCCTGTATCATTTCCTTTATACTTCACAAATGCTTGCTACTTTGTGTTGATATATCACTTAAAATCCCAACAAAATATAAGTTTGGGGATGTAATGTGAAAAAATGTGAAAAAGGTCACGAGATATGAATACTTTTTCAGTGCACTATAGATTAAAATTCCTTTGCTATATTATCTTTAGTAGTTCTCCTTTGTGAGGATCTTTTTGTTCATGCTGTGTAAGAATGATTTTCCTTCCAGTGACTTTGGTTATATAATAAAATGTTTTTTTTTTTACTTTAAATCAACAGTAGCTGATGCGGGGAAGACTGCAAATTGCCTTAACATTAGGAATTATCCCAATGCTCATACCTAAAAGTCTATTTACGTAATATTAACGGCTTGATGTTTTCTATTGAGTGCTACAAAAATGCATTTGCAGCTTGTAAAGAAAATAAGTTTGATACACATGAAAAGGACCACTTTATTTACCAACTAATCAATAAAGGATGAGTTATATATGACATTGTTTCAGACAATGCCTGGAGAAATAGTGAGAGACAAATGTAGAACACTGCATGAAATGGTGGGAACCCGAGCTTTTGTGAAATGCCTCATGTTTGCCACCGGCAGTATGATTGACAATAGGGAACTGAGCGTAAAGAGATATTGATTGAAAAGGAAAGACGCTCAGTGATCCCTTGAAGGCACATAGCACACAATCTTCAAACTACAATAATGCATCTTTCTGCCCTTAAGTATATTTCAGGAGATTTTTATTTCCTTTATCGACAGTCTGCTCAAGTGAAACTTAAGTGATGCACTTGGATATTGAACAAGTAAATCCCAAGGAAAATGCATTTGCTTTATTGACTCGGCATCATATAAAACCAAGAGCTGAATATATGTAACGAACAATAAGAAGATAACGAGATCTATAGAAGAATATCAATTGTGAATCTGGAAGAAGAGCACATAGGCCACATGGGCTAACAGATTTGGGATACTAAATCCAATGGAATAATATTCATTTTGCATGCCCCTCTTTCCAGTTTTACATTGCTGTTTACCTAGATAATTCAGCTAAAATTATTACTTAAAAAACATTAATAATCTTATAACTGTCCTCTTTTTCTTGAATTTTGGTTAAAAGGCTATTTTTAAAGAAGCACATCAGGTTAGCAGGGGTGGGGAATCTTTTTCCTGCCAAGGGCCATTTGGATATTTCTACCATCCTTCGAGGGCCGTACAAACTCCGCCCACAAACTACATCCTGACTCTGGCACTGGTCTCAAGGCGTAATCTTGCATTGCATGCCCTTCAGTGTTCAGTAGTGAACACTGCGTGTGTGTGCTCACAGATCAAGAAGAAATTAATGAGCTGCAGGCAATCAAAATACAGCTCACGGCCAAAGCACTGCAGTCCCTGAGAATCTGCCCGGGGGCCAGATAAAAGGTCATCGAGGGCCGTAAATGGCCCTGGGGCCTGAGGTTCCCCACCCCTGGACTAGAGCAACGCGATGACTTAATTCATTGTCGGTCATCATGGATGTGACTTAGTTGCACATCTCTTCCATTTATTCCAAAAAATAGAAGCCAGAAATAACCATGGACTAGGCATACCATAGGGCATCACCTTGTAGAGACACTAAATGGGATAAACTCCTGATCATTGGGAGGATTTCCACTTATCTTGAGATCCGGGGCTCTGAAGAACCAACGTGTGAATGGAGATGTGGTAAATCATGCACCCTGCCGCTTCATTCATTCTTGATGAGAGTGGCAACAAGTGGCCAAGTACTTTGCTCAGCTCTCTCCGGCGGTCCCATGGAGAATGAATGGATGGCAGTGTGCGTGATTGACCAGCATTCCATTCGCATGGTGCTCTTTTAGAGCTCTGGCTCTTATAATCAATGGGGGTCCCAGAGGTCAGACCCACAGCGATCGGAATATTATCCCTTGTCCAATTCATAGGAGATAACTCCTAAATTTGAAACATCCCCTTTAAATATATTTATTGTGTTTTTCATTTAACAGGAACTCTAAATATCCAATCATTTTTAGAAGTCAGATGTCTTCGTTAAATGCTAATCTCAATCAGCCCTTCTAGATCTGCCAAAAACTGACCAGCTCAACTGCTCCATTTGTATTCAGCAGTTTCTGGGGTTCTTACTCCTTATTAGCAGCATTAGAAACCCTGTTCTCTTCTTTCACCTCTTAAAGACTGGATGATTTTTCATATTTGCAAAATTTTTTTTTCATTATGTTATTCCAAGAGCTATAATTTTTGTTTATTTTTTTGTCATCATAGCTGTGTGAGAGCTTTTTTTTTGCAGAATGAGTTGTACTTGTCGAAAAAAAATGCAATTCCGCCATGGTCTGTTGGAATTTGTTTTTACGGCCTTCATTCTATAGAAAAAGTGACTCGGGATCATGATTTTCCAGGGCAGTACGGTTCTGGCAATACCAAATTTTTATCTTTTTTTTTCATTTAAATAGAGAAAGAAATTTAAAGGTTTGTCAAAAAAAAAAACTAAAAACTTTTTAGATTCTGCTCTCATTCTCTGAGACCCATAACAATTTTATTTTCCCATATATTGATGTGTGTGAGGGCTTGTTTTTTGCGTGGTGGGCTGATGGTTTTATTGGTACAAATATCAATATTGTGATAATTTTTTCATTGCATTTTTTAAGGCAGAGTGCTAAGAAAAAAATACAATTCTGTCATTTTGATTTTCTTTTTTGTTATTACGGCATTTTACTCATTACTTTATTTTATATTTTGATAGATCAGACTATTACGGATGCCACAATTGCAACTATTTTTTTAATTATTTTTTACATTTCTTTAGTTTATGGGGGAAAAAAGAAGATTGATTACAATTGCTTTGGGAGATTAACCCTTAACACAAAATTAAAGGTTAATCCCATGTCCATTTGCATGCGTTTTACTTAGGATGCATTGAATGAGCTATAAGTCTCACTTTTTCTCTGACAAGGGAAAAGATCCCCTAAAAGTTTTCTATTTTTGTCGGTATTTTTCTGTTCGAGAAGATTCTGGCTTGATTTTATGTTCTATGTCGTGTCACAGCTAGAGTTGAGCGATACTTTCCGATATCCAAAAGTATCGGAATCGGAATGTATCGGCGATACCATTAAAATATCGGCGATACCCGATACCGATACCGGAAGTCCCATGTAAGTCTATGGGAACAAAATATCGTAACTAAAAAAACCTCATTCTTTCCTTGTAAACACTAAATATACACACATAGAATACATATATATATATATATATATATACATGTCATTGTGACATATATATATATACATATATGTATAGTTTATACACTTCTACATAGTAAAATATCCTCTGATTCAATTGCCGGGTAAAGCCGGTTTCTGTGAAAAGACAGAAGCACCCGACATGAAATGACACTTGGTGTACATAGGGTTAACCATGTCTTTTCATGTCCTTTGCTATCTGATTTGCACAAACAATTAAATCAGTCTATGTGTGCAAAATTTCACACCTGTAGGGGTTAATTAAAGGTGTAAATTCGTTGTAAAAAAAACAGACTTTTTTGCTACGAATTTACACCTTTAATTAACCCCTACAGGTGTGAAATTTTGCACACATAGACTGATTTAATTGTTTGTGCAAATCAGATAGCAAAGGACATGAAAAGACATGGTTAACCCTATGTACACCAAGTGTCATTTCATGTCGGGTTCTGCATTTTCACAAAAGCCGGCAATTGAATTAGCGGCTATTATACTATGTAGAAGTGTATGAACTATAAATATATATATATATATATATGTGTCACAAACTCAATGACATGTATATATATATATGAGGTGTAAAATTGCTGAAAAAAAATGCGTGGGCTCCCGCCCTATTTTCGCAACCAGACAGACAAAGCCAGTGAGTGGGGGCAGATAATAATAGCCCAGAGAGGGACCATTATTTTTGGCCCCCCCCCGGCTACTAACATCTGCCCCCAGACACCCCAGAAAAGACAAATCTCTAATTAGATTTGCCCTTTCTGGCACTTTGCCCGTCTATTCCCATTGCCCTGTAGCGGTGGCGAATGGGTTAATAAGGGGTTAAAATGACCTTGCAATTGAAAGGTCACTTTAAGCCAGGTTAATAATTGAGAGCTGTCAATTAGACAACTATCAATTATTAATCCTATTGTATGAAAGAAAAATCAAACACACACACTTTAATAAAAAAGAAGTTTAATGAAATAATCACACAGTTTTTGACCATATTTTATTTACCTGCTAAAACCATTTCCTGTAATAAAAATAAAATAATAAAGCAAAATTATTCTTACCAATCCGATGTACAGTCAGGTCCACGGTGTAATCCTTCAGAAAGGGTTAATGTTTACTGCAGGGACCGCAGCTAATGCTGCAGCCTCACAGTAAACCCCAAAATGAATGAGCTCCTCTCCTGGCTGACAGGAGAGGAAGTGGAAAGCTTAATTGATTGCTTTCCACTTTCACTTCAGGTCAGCCAGGGACACCATCAGTGACGTCAGAGGGAACTGATTAACAAAAATAGGGGTTCCCTTCGAAAAAAAAAATGGCGTGGGGTCCCCCTATTTTTGTTAACCAGCCAGATGAAGCAGACCGCTGAGGCCTGGATTTTCAGGCTGTTAAGGAGCCAAGATCCATGGACCTTGCCAGCCTGATAATACCAGGCCACAGCAGTCTGCATATCTTGGCTGATTAACAAAAATAGGGGATCCCCTCGAAAAAAAAATGGCGTGGGGTCCCCCCTATTTTTGTTAACCAGCCAGATGAAGCAGACCGCTGAGGCCTGGATTTTCAGGCTGTTAAGGAGCCAAGATCCATGGACCATGCCAGCCTGATAATACCAGGCCACAGCAGTCTGCATATCTTGGCTGATTAACAAAAATAGGGGATCCCCTCGAAAAAAAAATGGCGTGGGGTCCCCCCTATTTTTGTTAACCAGCCAGATGAAGCAGACCGCTGAGGCCTGGATTTTCAGGCTGTTAAGGAGCCAAGATCCATGGACCTTGCCAGCCTGATAATACCAGGCCACAGCAGTCTGCATATCTTGGCTGATTAACAAAAATAGGGGATCCCCTCGAAAAAAAAATGGCGTGGGTCCCCCCTATTTTTGTTAACCAGCCAGATGAAGCAGACCGCTGAGGCCTGGTTTTTCAGGCTGGTAAGGATCCAATATCCATGGACCTTGCAAGCCTGATAATACCAGGCCACAGCAGTCTGCTTAGCTTGGCTGGTTAACAAAAATAGGGGATCCCCTCGAAAAAAAAACGGCGTGGGGATCCCCCCTATTTTTGTTAACCAGCCAAGTAAAATGCAGACTGCTGCGGCCTGGTATTAAAAGACTGTCAAGGCCCATGGATTTTGGCCCTCAACAGCCTGATAATACCAGGCTACAGCAGCCCCACATTTGGCGCATCAAAAGATGTGCCAATTGTGGCACTTTACCCGGCTCTTCCCACTTGCCCTGTAGCGGTGGCAAGCGGGGTAATAAGGGGTTATTGTCACCGTTGATTGCACGGTGACAATAAGCCCGGTTAATAATGGAGAGGTGTCAATAAGACACCGATCCATTATTAATCCCAAAGTTTTTAAATGTTTAAAAAAAAGACACAGCAAGAAAAAAGTCTTTTAATGAAATAAAAGAGACAACACAGTTTTCATTTTTTTTTATTACTCTCTCATTCCTGAGACGCCATCGATCTCCTGTAAAAAAATAAAAAAAACAAACCAACAGTATACCACCTGTCCGACGCAGTCCATAGTAACGATTGTCCCACGACGATCCAGCTCTGCTACATCGGAATGACAGGCAGAGCCTGACATCCCGGCGCAGCACAGCTGCTTACCAGCTTCCCCGGCGGTGACGTCATCGGACTGCTTTACGGCCGCGATTACCCAGCAGTCACTGCAGTTATCGCGAGAAACTGCATGTGACCGTCGGGGAGAAGAGGATGGCGGCCATGAAGCAGTCCGGGATGTGACCGCCGGAGATCTTCTGCCAGGTAAGTGCCGCTGACTCCTGACAGACCCGACCGACGGACACTGACAGTGACAGTGACAATTCCGATTCCGGTATCCGATATGACGAAAATATCGGAACTCGGAATCGGAATTCCGATACAGCCAATATCAGCCGATACCCGATACTTGCGGTATCGGAATGCTCAACCCTAGTCACAGCTATTTAAAGCATCAATGTTAACTTTTAGGATTGCTACCTCCAATAGCAGACACCAGAGGAGACCCTGCTCTCTTCCTCTGTGAAAGGGCTATTTACATACATTATTTACCAGGGAGCACTGCATGAACTATCAGTCTGCCTACGCCATTTTTGGTCCTCCCCTCAAGGAGAAACTTTACCGCTAGACCTCAATCTACATAATTTATACATTTGTTCAATAAATATATATATAAAAATATAGCACATAGAAATACTCCTGCCCTGACTGTACTGGAGGTCAACAAAAGCATAGTTCTGGTCTATTATTTGTTGTGAACTGGACATTTTTTAGTGGCTAACATCTGTACAAATCTGGACCTTCCATAGAGGTTAGGGACAATTATTGGAAGTGACAAAATTACATTATGAAAACCATATTTGAATGTGGATCTTTCTTTTATTATTCTGCAACTCACCTTCATCTGCACCAAACTTGTACTTGTCCGCTTGTAACATAATCTGTATTGTTTTCTTGGCACACACAAAACATATTATCAGTAAGTGTATTATTAGTTTTTGAATAAACCCATAAAAAATACTCTAGAAGCATGTGACCCTAGATGGGATTCTTTTAGAGCAGGGTTCCCCAACTCCAGTCCTCAAGGCCCACCAACAGGTCATGTTTTCAGGATTTCCTTTGTATAGCACAGGTGATGCAATTATCAACTGGGCAATACTAAGGAAATCCTGAAAACATGACCTGTTGGTGGGTCTTGAGGACTGGAGTTGGGGAATGCTGTTTTAGAGCCTTGGTCCACTGAATAGTCATCTTTTTATGTGTTCAGTCTAAATCTGTATAAAAAAAAATGTTTTCATATAATATATTGTGTTTCTCCTGTAATAATCACAAGCAAAAAATGTACAATTTTGTGCCTAATACAAGTTTTTCTATATTTTTCTAGTAGTTACCATTTTCAATATTTGTTATACGATGTCCTTTAAGAATTCAGGAATGTTTGATGCTTGTGGAATTCTTCAGATGAAAGCTATATGAGAGAGGTTTACCAGTAGCCCTCAGCAAAACAGAGACATCAGTGATAAATCATTTTACATCCTTATATCAATATGTCGCGGCCAAAAGATATAACCCTGGGCTTCATTTCACAAATTAAAATTCTTTTTAAGTACCTTTCACCTGAGCCCCTGAAAACAGCATCATGATTGAAATGACATTTTATGAACTTTACACAGCTATACATGGTGATTATGGTTAAAACAGGAAAATATGGATGCAAATAAGTGAGTTTTCATTGCAAACATTGATGAAAACATCATGTACCGGAATAATAAAAAGGAACATATTATTAGATTGATGATGCCCGAAGCCTGGCCTGGCTATGCGATTGTAGCCAACTATGTTTTACTCTGAAATGCTACCCCATTAGTGTTGATTGACAGGTCTCCCTCTATGTATACACATGATAGAGACCTGTCAATCAATTGGAGCAGAGCAGGGAGAAGCTTGTTGACGTTGTCATCAGAATAGCTGGCTTTTTAAATTATGTTTTCTCTGAAATGCTGCAGCATTTAAAAATAAAACATACTTGGTTGCTAACAGACACGCTTTTATGGTGATTCGGGCAACATGAATCTAATGACTGGTTCCCTTTAAGCTTTAGAGTAAATGTACATGGTATTGCCATGTGCAAGGAACTATGAAATGGCACCCAGAATTCTGATGACTATGCAAGGCATTGTTTTGTCCTTTTGTAACCCCCCATAAATATTAGAAGAAAGGCAGGTGAACCGGTCAATTTTAGCAGGATGAGTTAACCATCTCTATATGTGCTCCTACCTACTCTCTTGAGACAGAGGATATCAGGGAGAGAAGGATTGGACAATTGAAATTTGAATTTCCAATCCTTTTATTTTCAGGGGACATGAGGTGTTGTCAAATAAGTCTATCATTGGCTTTCTCCTCTTGAAAATACATAAATCTGAACCAAGAACTCTTGTGCATGGGAGAGTTGGTAGAGTTGTTTAACTAATGTTCGGCTGATAGCTATCTCATATATACAGTTGTGCTCAAAAGTTTACATACCCCGGCAGAATTTTTGCGTTCTTGGCCTTTTTTCAGAAAATATGAATGATAACACCAAAACGATTTCTCCACTCATGGTTAGTGGTTGGGTGAAGCCATTTATTGTCAAACTACTGTGTTTTCTCTTTTTAAATCATAATGACAACCCAAAACATCCAAATGACCCTGATCAAAAGTTCACATACCCTGGTGATTTTGGCCTGATAACATGCATAGAAGTTTGGTTTGAATGGTTACTAAAGGTAACATCCTCACCTGTGACCTGTGACAACTGCCAGGAAAATTGTTCGGGATGCAAAGAAACACCCACAGATAACATCAACTGAAATACTGGACTCTCTCAAAACTAGCAAGGTGGCTGTCTAAAAATTCAGAATAAGGAGGCACTTGAAGAAAAATGGGCTGCATGGTCGAGTAGCCAGAAGAAAGACATTACTGTGCAAATGCCACAAAGTATCTCACCTACAATACGCAATAGAGCACAGAGACAAGCATCAAAACTTCTGGAACAAGGTAATTTGGAGTGATGAGACCAAAATTGCACTTTTTGGCCACAATCATAAACGTTACATTTGGAGAGAGGTCAACAAGGCCTATGATGAAAGGAACACCATTCCTACTGTAAAGCACAGAGGTGGATCGCTGATATTTTGGGGATGTGTGAGCTACAAAGGCACAGGAAACTTGAAAAATGAATGCAGCACAATATCAGCAAATACTGCAGGCAAATTTGCAATCATCAGCCCGGGAGCTGCGCATGTGATGTACTTGGACGTTCCAACATGACAACGATCCAAAACACAAGGCCAAGTCGACCTGTCATTGGCTACAGCAGAACAAAGTGAAGGTTCTGTAGTGGCCATCTCAGTCTCCTGACCTCAATATCATTGAGTCACTCTGGGGAGATCTCAAGCGCATAGTTCATGCTAGACAGCCCAGGAATTTACAGGAACTGAAGGCTTTTTGCCAAGAAGAGTGGGCAGCTTTACCATCTGAGAAAATAAAGAACCTCATCCACAACTACCACAAAAGACTTCAAGCTGTCATTGATGTTAGAGGTGATAATACATGGTATTAAGAAATGTGGTATGTGAACTTTTGATCAGGGTCATTTGGCTTTCTTCTGGCGACTTGACTATGCAGCCCATTTTTCTTCAAGTGCCTCCTTGTTGTGCATCTTGAAACAGCCACACCGCTAGTTTTCAGAGAGTCTGGTATTTCAGCTGAAGTTATTTGTGGGTTTTTCTTTGCATCCCGAACAATTTTCCTGGCATTTGTCACAGGTCAGGATGTTACCTTTAGTAGCCAATCAAATCCATTTGTGTCAACGTCTGTGCATGTTATCAGGTCAAAATCATCAGGGTATGTAAACTTTTGATCAGGGTCATTTGGATGTTTTGGGTTGTCATTATAATTTAAAAAGAGAAAACACAGTAGTTTGACAATTTCTCCATGAGTAGAGAAAAAGATTTGGTGTTATCATTCACGTTCTCTGAAAAAAGGCCAAGAAAGCAAAAATTCTGCCGGGGTATGTAAACTTTTGAGCACAACTGTATGTACAGTTATAGACTCACTGTGCTACAATGATCTTGTTGTCATAATAGGATCTAAGGGGAAACGTCTCTCCTTGTGGAGAGTGGCATGCCTGACATGCCAGTGTAAGGAGACTTATAGGCCATGTAATGCTCCTCTGGGAACTTAAATACACAAATTGCCTATTCAGAGATATCAATATTGACTTTTTCAAGTTCTCAAGTTCTTGTCCTCTTTGAAGAGACAATTTGCATATTCAATTTCCTAGAGGAGCATTGCATAGCCTATACGTCTCCTTACATGAAGAGTACTTTGGATGAAGAGGACTTGAACTCTAGTGCCACATATTGGAAGTAGCATTACTAAAGGTCAATACATGGACTTGGACTTGTTCACGCTGCTGATTATTGAAGACACATTCCACAAGGTCTCAGACTGTGACTGTGAACAGTTCACAAAATATGAAATGAACTCGGCACTCAACTTATGTGTATGAGATATAAGGTTTTTATTCACAGTAGTAGCGAAACGTTTCGGTCCTATATCATGGACCTTCATCAGTCACACAAACTACTGCATAAAGGGTTAATCCACAATGGGAAAAAGGAGAAGCTGGATGCAGCCAGTGGTGGTAGATAAGAATGAAGCCAAATGTCTCTATTTGAGCCGATATCCTGTGGGATAAAGTCCAGCGGTGAATGTGATCTCTGCATGGGACGCGGTGTCCACCGCAGTGACTGCACTCAGACTTGCGGTGGACACCGCGTCCCATGCAGAGATCACATTCACTGCTGGACTTTATCCCACAGGATATCGGCTCAAATAGAGACATTTGGCTTCATTCTTATCTACCACCACTGGCTGCATCCAGCTTCTCCTTTTTCCCATTGTGGATTAACCCTTTATGCAGTAGTTTGTGTGACTGATGAAGGTCCATGATATAGGACCGAAACGTTTCGCTACTACTGTGAATAAAAACCTTATATCTCATACACATAAGTTGAGTGCCGAGTTCATTTCATATTTAGTTACGGTGTTGGAACCTACTCGGGCACCTCTCTTTTGGCTGTGCACACGGTTACCTTTTCACATGTGAACAGTTCACAGTCTGAGAGCTTGTGGAAGGAGTCTTCAATAAAAAGCAGTGTGAATAAGAACACAAATACTTCCTGGTTTCTATTGCAAGTGGTTTGAAGACCCGTGGATCAGTAGTAGCTGAATAACAT
>JARQOD010000002.1:569684438-569734730 GCA_033576555.1 Oophaga sylvatica
ATATTAGTACATACTTAAAAACATTTTTCTTGTTTAATTTCAGTAAGATTTGTTACATTTTCATTAGATATATTACTGTATTGGACAATGCATTTAGCAGACGTTGCATAAAAGTTTCCTAGATCTTTTAATTATTCACATCTCCTCTTCCAAGAGGAATAGGACTATTGGATTTATTTATGATCACATTGTAAAAAGATATTCAGGGGGAGAGTTTCCAAAATACATGTACTCCCTTTGTCTGAAGTCTTCTTGGACTGTATAAATACTGAGGACCATACATATATCATTCTGTATCTGTCGAAGTAGTCTACAAATTTCTAGTACGAAAACCAAAACAGATATTGTGCAGGAGAGAACCTACATTTCTGTAGCGTTTAGATTTATTGTTTGTTATGGTCATTTCTACAAAGGAAATAAATCTACCTAAAGCCCTGAAGAATTCTTCTGTAGGAGTAATTTAATACAAATATGGGGATGTACAGATAGCTGTAGATGTAACTTATGGCTCACCAATCAGTACATAAAACATTCTACAAAACAAATGCCCCCAGGAAAAGTCAATTTGGTAAAGAACAACTTTCTAGTGTCCTCAAAGCTTCTTTCACATATAGGAGAGTTGATCTTAAATACTTCATACTTTTTGTGCACTTTTGACTTTGTGCATATCTAAAGAAAGATAGGAAATATAAGAATTAAAGTTGTCTCTAAAATCACCTGAATAGAATACTTTGAATATTATCTGTGTGAGTTGAAGATCCACGGCTGGCAACTACACTTTGCAATTGTTGACCAATGCCATCACAGATGTGCTCAATGGGAGACAAGTCTGGAAAGGTTGCAGACAGGCCATGGAAACACTATTGAGCCACAGAGGCTGATTACAGCAGCAAGAACAACATGTAGCCTGATGTTGTGTTGAAAAACATTGGGCACTGTTAATTGTCCTGGTAACAAGGCATTTCACTGCACACTTAGAAATTATTACATATTGAAAGTATTGCTCCTTCTTAAAGGAAAACTTCTGTGACTGTTTACATCTTTACGTGACTAAGTGCCAGGAGCAGTCACGTACCGCTCCCGAAACGTAAACTTCTGAAATGCTGTGATTGAATGCGATCGTAGCATTCTGGGAGCTGGCAGAGGGCTGACAGCCCCTCTGCCTTTGGATCGGAGACCCCGTGGTGTGATGCGGGGTCCCAATCGTTGCCACGGTGACCCGATGTCGTCATGACGACACCCTGATCACCCGAGCTAGGAAAGTTGCTTATCAAGCGCAGTGAATGATCAGCAACTTTCTCTGTCAGTTCAGAGCTGACGGTTTATACAGCATAGGGATGCTGCTGCATCCCATGCTACACAAGCGATCAGCCTGCGAAAAATGATAGTCCCATAGTGGGACAAAATAAAAAAGTTAAAAAAATTAATTTTTTTTTAAATAATTGTAAAAATATAAAAATAAATCAAAAATAATAATTAAAAATCTAAAGATATTGCATCTATAAATAAACATTTGCATTAAAATAATAATATAAACAATAAAAATACACATATTTGGTATTGCCACGTCCTCAACGACCTGACCTATACCAAAAGAAAGGTAAAAACCAATGCTTTATCATCACACCGCAGAACAAAAAGTGGAATACGCACGATAAAAAAGATGGATATAAATAAACATGGTACCGCTGAAAATGTCATCTTGTCTCGCAAAAAACACGCCGCCATACAGCTTCATCAGCGGAAAAATAAAAAAGTTATAGCTCTCAAAATAAAGCGATGCAAAAATAATTATTTTTTTCTGTAAAATAGTTTTTATTGTGTAAAAGCGTCAAAACATAAAAAAACAATATAAATGATGTATCGCTGTAATCGTACTGACCCCAAGAATAAAACTGCCTTATATTTTACCACACACGGAACAGCATAAACACCCTCTGAAAAAAAAAATCCTGAACTGCTGTTTTTTGTTCATTCTGCCTCCCAAAAATCAGAATGGAAAGCGATTAAAAAATGTTATGTGCCCGAAAATGATACCAAAAACGTCAACTCGTCCCACAAAAAACAAGCCCTCATATGTGGGCCAAAATATGGAAAAATTCTAACTCTCAAATAAAACTATTTTTTGCAATAAAAAGCATCTTTTAGTGTGCAACCGCAGCCAACCATAAAAACCCAATATAAATCTGGAATTGATGTCATGGCACTGACCCGAAGAATAAAGTCGCCTAATAACTTACACTGCATGAGGAACGGCATGAAAAATAAATAAAAACAATTCTTTACCTACTGATGATTTTTTCATTCTGCCTCTCAAAGATCGCAGTAAGGCTCGGCGCACATTTATCCTGCGCTCTGCGCTGATCACTTGCATCAGTGTTTCTGTGTAAAACTCTGAAATACATGATTCAGAAGGAAGCTCTTGTGGAAGATTCCCTATAATGAGGCAGATGGAGGCACTGTATTTGCCATAGGACCTGTGATCCGGCGTTGTCCGTCTTTTTAGGATTGCATAAAAGTGCCGTCAGTCACAGTTTTGTGCATTTCGGAAAAGAAGGACACAACTGACCAGAGGCCAGATGGAGTCCAGAGTAACTTTGCTGCCTCATTATAGTGAAGGGATCCCTTGGGGGTTTCAGCTGAATCACATCACTCAGAGATTTAGATGGAAACCCCAAAGTAAGTGGTCAGCGTAGAGCGCTGGATAAATGTGATCACAAACGTTATGTAAAATGTTCCCAATGAAAGCTTCAACTCAATCCGCAAAA
Source organism: Oophaga sylvatica (assembly GCA_033576555.1). NCBI lineage: Eukaryota > Metazoa > Chordata > Amphibia > Anura > Dendrobatidae > Oophaga > Oophaga sylvatica. The sequence continues at coordinate 569,687,207 of JARQOD010000002.1, forward strand.
AAAGCAAGTCCCAACTCAGGACCATCATTTGTTAATGGAAATATTGGGGGTTTCCACGTTACTAGTAACACAAAGGCTCTGGAAAAGCGAAATGGCTCCTCAGCAAATTCTCCGCTCCCAAAATCCAGCAAATCCAGATGCCCCCTCCCTTCTGAGCCCCCCAGTATGCCTAAACCATATATTGCATCCACGTTTGGCATTTCTGAAGTGATGAGAGCCCACCTAACTTATGGGTGCATGCTTCCAGAAGAACGAGCTGGGCATAACGTACTGGTGACTGCAATGTATTGGTCACTACTAGGGTTGAGCATTCCGATACTGCAAATATCGGGTATCGGCCGATATTGGCTGTATCGGAATTCCGATTCCGAGTTCCGATATTTTCGTCATATCGGATACCGGAATCGGGATTGTCACTGTCACTGTCAGTGTCCGTCGGTCGGGTCTGTCAGGAGTCAGCGGCACTTACCTGGCAGAAGATCTCCGGCGGTCACGGGCTGGACTGCTTCATGGCCGCAATCTTCTTTCCCCGGCGGTCACATGCAGTTTCTCACGATAACTGCAGTGACTGCTGGGTAATCCCGGCCGTAAAGCAGTCAGTCCGATGACGTCACCGCCGGGGAAGCAGGTAATCAGCTGTGCTGCGTTGCGATGACAGGCTCTGCCTGTCATTGCGATGTAGCAGAGCTGGATCGTCGTGGGACTGTCGTTATGGACTGCGTCGGACAGGTGGTATACTGTTGGTTTGTTTTTTTTCTTTTTTTACAGGAGATCGATGGCGTTGCAGGAATGAGAGTATAATAAAATTAATGAAAACTGTGTTGTCTCTTTTATTTCATTAAAATACTTTTTTCTTGCTGTGTCTTTTTTTTAAACATTTAAAAACTTTGGGATTAATAATGGATCGGTGTCTTATTGACACCTCTCCATTATTAACCGGGCTTATTGTCACCGTGCAATCAACGGTGACATTAACCCCTTATTACCCCGCTTGCCACCGCTACAGGGCAAGTGGGAAGAGCCGGGTAAAGTGCCACAATTGGCACATCTTTTGATGCGCCAAATGTGGGGCTGCTGTAGCCTGGTATTATCAGGCTGTTGAGGGCCAAAATCCATGGGCCTTGACAGTCTTTTAATACCAGGCCGCAGCAGTCTGCATTTTACTTGGCTGGTTAACAAAAATAGGGGGGATCCCCACGCCGTTTTTTTTTCGAGGGGATCCCCTATTTTTGTTAACCAGCCAAGCTAAGCAGACTGCTGTGGCCTGGTATTATCAGGCTGGCAAGGTCCATGGATATTGGATCCTTACCAGCCTGAAAAACCAGGCCTCAGCGGTCTGCTTCATCTGGCTGGTTAACAAAAATAGGAGGGACCCCACACCAATTATTTTCGAGGGGATCCCTATTTTTGTTAATCAGCCAAGATATGCAGACTGCTGTGGCCTGGTATTATCAGGCTGGCAAGGTCCATGGATCTTGGCTCCTTAACAGCCTGAAAATCCAGGCCTCAGCGGTCTGCTTCATCTGGCTGGTTAACAAAAATAGGGGGACCCCACGCCAATTTTTTTCGAGGGGATCCCCTATTTTTGTTAATCAGCCAAGATATGCAGACTGCTGTGGCCTGGTATTATCAGGCTGGCAAGGTCCATGGATCTTGGCTCCTTAACAGTCTGAAAATCCAGGCCTCAGCGGTCTGCTTCATCTGGCTGGTTAACAAAAATAGGGGGGACCCCACGCCAATTTTTTTCGAGGGGATCCCCTATTTTTGTTAATCAGCCAAGATATGCAGACTGCTGTGGCCTGGTATTATCAGGCTGGCAAGGTCCATGGATCTTGGCTCCTTAACAGCCTGAAAATCCAGGCCTCAGCGGTCTGCTTCATCTGGCTGGTTAACAAAAATAGGGGGGACCCACGCCATTTTTTTTTCGAAGGGAACCCCTATTTTTGTTAATCAGTTCCCTCTGACGTCACTGATTGTGTCCCTGGCTGACCTGAAGTGAAAGTGGAAAGCAATCAATTAAGCTTTCCACTTAAGGGCCCGTCTCACATAGCGATATACTAGTTTTGTGACGCAGCAGCGAGCTCACCAGCGATATCGCTGTGTGTGACATTCAGCGACGATCAGCCCCCCTGCCGGGTATCGCTGATCGTCGCTGAAATGTCAGGACCTTTTTTTGATCGCTGGTTTCCCGCTGACAGGCACGCATCGCTGCGTGTGACAGGCGGGAGACCAGCGATCCGCTGGTAACCAAGGTACACAGCGGGTTTCCAGGCGCGGGGCTGTGCCTAGAAACCCGCTGTGTACCTTGGATACCAGCGCCCTGATGCAGGGAGCTGGTATCCAAGGTACACAGCGGGTTTCCAAGCGCTGGTGAGCTCACTGCTGCGTCACAAAACTAGTGACTCAGCAGCGATCTCGGTAGCGATATCGCTATGTGAGACGGGCCCTTAAGCGATGTTACCCGCAGTGTCGCTGTCCCAGATCGCTGCCTGAGCTGCCTGTTTGGCAGCTCAGCAGCGATCATGTAGCGATACACCAGCGATCCTGACAAGTGCATATCGTTGTCGGGATCGCTGGTGTATCGTTATGTGACACCCAGCCTTTACTCTCCTGTCAGCCAGGAGAGGAACTCATTCATTTGGGGTTTTACTGTGAGGCTGCAGCAATAGCTGCGGTCCCTGCAGTAAACATTAACCCTTTCTGAAGGATTACACCGTGGGACCTGACTGTGCATGGGCTAGGTAAGAATAATTTGCTTTTTTATTTTATTTTTATTACAGGAAATGGTTTTTGCAGTAAAATAAAAGATGGTCAAAAACATGTGTCCTTTATTTCATTAAAATGATTTTTAATTAAAGTGTGTGTGTTTTATTTTTATTTCATGCAATAGGATTAATAATTGATAGTTGTCTAATTGACAGCTCTCAACTATTAACCTGGCTTAAGGTCACCTTTCAATAGCAAGGTGGCTTTAACCCCATATTAACCCATTCGCCACCGCTACAGGGCAATGGGAATAGACGGGCAAAGTGCCAGAAAGGGCGAATCTAATTATAGATTTGTCTTTCCTGGGGTGTCTGGGGGCAGATGTTAGTAGCCGGGGGGGGGGCAAAAATAATGGTCCCTCTCTGGGCTATTATTATCTGCCCCCACTCACTGGCTTTGTCTGTCTGGTTGCGAAAATAGGGCGGGAGCCCACGCATTTTTTTTCAGCAATTTTACACCTCATATATATATATATACATGTCATTGAATTTGTGACACATATATATATATTTATATTTGTAGTTCATACACTTCTACATAGTATAATAGCCGCTAATTCAATTGCCGGCTTTTGTGAAAATGCAGAACCCGACATGAAATGACACTTGGTGTACATAGGGTTAACCATGTCTTTTCATGTCCTTTGCTATCTAATTTGCACAAACAATTAAATCAGTCTATGTGTGCAAAATTTCACACCTGTAGGGGTTAATTAAAGGTGTAAATTCGTAGCAAAAAAGTCCGTTTTTTTTACAACGAATTTACACCTTTAATTAACCCCTACAGGTGTGAAATTTTGCACACATAGACTGATTTAATTGTTTGTGCAAATCAGATAGCAAACAACATGAAAAGACATGGTTAACCCTATGTACACCAAGTGTCATTTCATGTCGGGTGCTTCTGTCTTTTCACAGAAGCCAGCTTTACCCGGCAATTGAATCAGAGGATATTTTACTATGTAGAAGTGTATAAACTATACATATATGTATATATATATGTCACAATGACATGTATATATATATATGTATTCTATGTGTGTATATTTAGTGTTTACAAGGAAAGAATGGGTTTTTTTAGTTACGATATTTTGTTCCCATAGACTTACATGGGACTTCCGGTATCGGTATCGGGTATCGCCGATATTTTAATGGTATCGGCGATACCATTCCGATTCCGATACTTTTGGATATCGGAAAGTATCGCTCAACTCTAGTCACTACAATGGCAGTTTGCAATTTTCACTCGGCATCATTCATTGCTGCTTGTTTCTGGAAAATACCTATGGAGTCAAAATCGTCACTACACCTGTAGATAAATTCCCCAAGGGGTATAGTTTTCAAAATAGGGTCACTTGAGGGGGGATTCTGCTCTTCTAGAAATTAGGAGCTCTGTATATGGAGTCTGCAAACTCTTCTAGGAAAATCTACACTCCAGGAGGCAAATAGTGCTCCTTTCCTCCCGAGTCTCTCCGTATGGCTAAGTAGTACTGTACAGCCACATATGGGGTATTGCCACGTTCAGCAGAAATTGTGGGACAAATTTTGGTGCCATTTTTACCCCTTTTTTGCAAAAATTTGGTGGTAAAAATGTAGTTATTTTTTCTTCACTGCCCAATGGCATAAAATTCTGTGACACATGCGTGGTGTCAATATGATCACTGCACCCTTAGATAAATTCATTTAGAGGTGTAGTTTGTAAAATGGGGTCATTTATGGGGATTCCAGCTGTTCTAGAACCTCATGGGCTCTCCCAGTGGGTCATCATGGCACCTGCAGACCATAACAGTAAAATCTGGCGCTCCTTGCCTTCCGAGCTGTGCACTGTGCCTGGAAAATATTTCCTGATTACATGTAGGGTATTGGAGCACTCAGGAAAAAATGGACCTCAGTTTGTAGTAAAAAAAATTCCTAATAGCCCTTAGAAAAATTAAAAACTTGGTGCTCAGACAACACTTTAGTGGCAAAAATGTAATTTATTCTTTCTTCACTGCTCAGGAGTATAAAATTCTGTGGGGCACATGTGGTGTCAATATGATCACTGCACCCCTAGATGAATTCATTGGGGAGTATAGTTTGTAAAATGAGTTCACATATAGGGGGTTTCTGTTGTTCTGGCATCTGAGGGGCAATGTGACATGGCAACCTCAAACTATTCCAGCAAAATCTGAACTCCAATATGGCGCCTCTTCCCTTCTGAGCTTTGCGCTGTGCCCCAAAAGTAGTATTCTCCCATATATGGGGTATCAGTGTACTCAGGAGAAATTGTACAACCAATTGTATGGTGCAATTTCTCCTGTTACCCTCATGAAAATTTAAAATTTGGGTCCAAAATAATATTTTTGTGGGGAAAATGTGATTTTTTTTTTATTTTCACAGCTCAAAGTTATAAACTTCTGTGAAGCAACTGGGGTTCAAGGTGCTCACCACACATCTCCAAATGGGACATGACATCTGCTAATGATTCCAGGAAATGCCATATGCCCAAACAGTAGTTTTCTCACTCATATGAGGCATCGGTGTATCAAGGAAAAATCGCACTACAAATTGAATGGTTCAATTTCTTCTGCTACCCTTATGAAAATGCAATATTTGGGGCTAAAATAACATTTTTGTGGGAATTTTTTTTTTACATTTTTACAGCTCAACGTTATAAACTTCTGTGATGCACCTGAGGGTTCAATGTGCTCATCACACATCTAGATCACTTCCCTTAGGGGTCCATATTCCAAACTGGTGTCATTTGTGGGGGATTTTCACTGTTTAGGCACATCAGAGGCTCTCCAAATGTGACTTGGCGTCCGCCAATTGTTCCAACAAATTTTGCATTCAAAAAGTCAAATCGAGCTCCTTCCCTTCCGAGCTCTGCCGTGCGCACAGACAGTGGTTTTCTCCCTCATATGGAGCATGCTCAGGACAAATTACACAACTAATTTTGGGGTCCATTTTTCCCTAGTACTCTTGTCAAAATAAAAAACTTGAATCTGAATTATAATTTTAGTGAAAAAAAGTTAAATTTCATTTTTTTTTCACATTCCAAAAATTCCAGTTAAGCACCTGAAGAATAAACTTCTTGAATGTGGTTCTAAACACCTTGAGGGGTGCAGTTTTTAGAAAAGTGTGACTTTTGGGTATCTTTTATCATACAGACCCCTCAAAGTGACTTGAAATGTGATGTGATCCCTAAAAAAAATGGTTTTGTAAATTTTTTTTCAAAAATGAGAAATCGCTGGTCAAATTTTAACACTTAACTTCCTAACAAAAAGAAATTTGGTTCCAAAATTGTGCTGATGTAAAGTAGACATGTGTGAAATGTTAATTATTAAGTATTTTGTGTGACATATCTCTGTGATTTAAGGGCATCAAAATTCAAATTTAGAAAATGTTGATATTTTTGCCAAATTTGAGGTTTTTTCATAAATAAATGAAGTCATATCAAAGAAAATTTACCACTATCACGAAGTACAGTATGTCACAAAAACTTAGAATCACTGGGATCTGTTGAAGCGTTCCAGAGTTATTACCTCATAAAGTGACAGTGGTCACAATTGTAAAAATTGTCCTGGTCAATAAAGTGCAAACCACCTTCAGGGGTAAAGGAGTTAAACCATCTCTTCTGCTTTATATGCTTTACACTGGGGGGTTACATTTATAAACTTCTCAATTTATCTGTTCTTTAACTCATCAATATTAGTGTTGAGTGATACGATACCGCAAGTATCGGGTATCGGCTGATATTAGCTCTATCGGCCTTTGGATACTTAGTTCCGATATTTTCGTCTTATCGGATACCGGAATCGGGATTGTCACTGTCACTGTCAGTGTCCGTCGGTCGGGTCTGTCAGGAGTCAGCGGCACTTACCTGGCAGAAGATCGCCGGCGGTCACGGGCTGGACTGCTTCATGGCAGCCATCAACTTTCCCCGGCGGTCACATGCAGTTTCTCGCGATAACTGCAGTGACTGCTGGATAATCCCGGCCGTAAAGCAGTCAGTCCGATGACGTCATCGCCGGGGAAGCAGGTAATCAGCTGTGCTGCGTCGAGATGACAGGCTCTGCCTGTCATTGCGATGTAGCAGAGCTGGATCGCCGTGGGACAGTCGTTACTATGGACTGCGTCGGACAGGTGGTATACTGTTGTTTTGTTTTTTTTATTTTTTTACAGGAGATCGATGGCGTCGCAGGAATGAGAGAGTAATAAAAGAAATGAAAACTGTGTTGTCATTTTTTATTTCATTAAAATACTTTTTTCTTGCTGTGTCTTTTTTTTTATACATTTAAAAACTTTGGGATTAATAATGGATCGGTGTCTTATTGACACCTCTCCATTATTAACCGGGCTTATTCTCACCGTGCAATCAACGGTGACATTAACCCCTTATTACCCCACTTGCCACCGCTACAGGGCAGTGGGAAGAGCCGGGTAAAGTGCCACAATTGGCACATCTTTTGATGCGCCAAATGTGGGGCTGCTGTAGCCTGGTATTATCAGGCTGTTGAGGGCCAAAATCCATGGGCCTTGACAGTCTTTTAATACCAGGAGGCAGCAGTCTGCATTTTACTTGGCTGGTTAACACAAATAGGGGGACCCCTACGCCTTTTTTTTTCGAGGGGATCCCTTTTTTGTTAACCAACCAAGCTAAGCAAACTGCTGTGGCCTGGTATTATCAGGCTGGCAAGGTCCATGTATGTTGGCTCCTTAACAGCCTTAAATACCATTCCTCAGCAGCAGGGGCGTACATATAAATCATGGGGCCCCATAGCAAAAGTCTGAATGTTCCCCACCCCCCCAAAAAAAAACCACAGAGGCATTGTAAATGTAAATTGCCAGCACAGTGAGGGAAGTTGAGTCGCACAGAGACAGGGGTTTTGGGGGTACTCGGCACCGATCACGTCGACTTCTATGGGGGATGTCACGAGTAGCACAGCTCGGTCCGTGACCTGGGCGATCACTGGAATGTGGGATATTTCCAGGGGATGATAGAATGTTCGTGTAGTTTGTCGTGACGCCACCTGTAGTACTGGTCAGGGTGTCCAGCGCTGCTGTGCAGGTCCTCTGGAAGGGATGGTGTAGTGCAGGTAGGTGAAAAGTCTTCTACAGGTAACACGCTATCCTTCCAGGGCAGATAGATGTGAGATAGAGCAATGGTGCAAAGTGATGTAGCAGAGTGGACTATGCGACGTAGTAAGAAAGCAGGAAACACTTCAAGTTAAACGTTGCATAATAAAATTTTTAATAATAACATTACAAAAGTGCAAATGGCTTATATTATGTGACATGTTTTGTTACTGTTCATACCCTTGATATGTGTTATACATGTGTGTTAATAAATACATATTCAACAAAAGTGCAAATAGCATTAGTGCCGAAGTTCGTGGAGACTTCTTAGGACTACCCCCACCGGGGTAACTTCACAGTGTCCTTTACTTGTGCTTGTGAAGGACCCGCTCCAAACCTCCAACTGTGGTCTTGGGTGGGCTGCAAGACTTTCCTTGAGCAGACCTCACTTTCGGCCACACCAAACGGGTTTTTAGTTTCTGAGGTAGTTGAAAATTGTGCACAGTAAAGTTTTTTGTAAAACCAAGATGGAGCACCGAAGTGCCAACTATTTACAGAAAAGTTTGTGAGCCAGTACAGTTCATGGCTTCAAAGTTCAACATTTTCATTACAGTGAAACACCATTACCCAACCTGGGTATATTAAGGCAACAATAAACTTGTTCTTCTGAACATTCACCCGTCCGGGTACATCAAACCATTACCCAACATGGGTATATTAAGGCAAAAATAAACTTGTTCTTCTGAACATTCACCCGTCCGGGTACATCAAACCATTACCCAACATGGGTATATTAAGGCAACAATAAACTTCTTTTTATGAACATTCACCCGTCCGGGTACATCAATAATTTAACTATTTACATACAGAGACCCTGTCCGGGTTATTTAGACTTCTTTAGCTGGCCTCTTCCAGGTACCACCTGGTACTGTTCTGGAGCTTGCCAAACATCCGTGACAGGAGGGTCCACCCAGACCTGATGACGTCGTGTGGCGTGTACAGTGACGTTGTGACCCACTATCTGGGTCTGTGTGGCCACCTCTTTCGTCTCCCTCCGGGTCTGGAACCCTATGTCCCGGACTGTACGAACCCCAGGGGGCCTAACAGGCGCCGGGTACGGGCCAGCTATCATTATCATGTCCATAGCTGGGGCTGCTGAGGAGACCACTGAGGGAGGCTGGGGAGATTTACGGCGTGGGGTGGGCACTTGTGCAGAGGCCTGGTTGGGGGAGGCTGAAGGCTCGTAGGGTCTGTCAGTTTCCTGACACTCTGGGGAGTAGGGGTCGCACCTGGTAACATTTAGGGCGTACCATCCATTGTAACCCCAGTGTCGGGTGTAAGTCACCAAGTCTCCTGGCAACAGGTCCCTCCCCGGGTGTCCTTCTGGGAGGTGAGCCTCCACGTCCCGCCGGGTTACAAAAACTTCTAAATAAAGTCCAGGCTCCTGGATGAAGCCCCAACCACCTTTTAACTTAAAGTTCCGTACTGCACCCTTACGCCGCGGCTCCCTCACCGTACTTTTATCCTTTCTCATACGTGCCTTCTCTGCCAGGTCCTTCTCCAGGTGACGTTGCCGAAGCTTTTGGGATTCTCGCTGCTCCCTTTGTCGCTCTGCTTCCCGCTCCCGATGTCTCCACTCTTCCTCCTGACGCCGGTTGTAATTCTCCTCCACCAGCATCTCCATGTCTCCACCATCAAACGCCAGCTTACGATGTACGGTTTGCGGCAGCTCTCCTGGCGCCCGCCAGTCCTGGCGGCGCTCACCTGTGGCGGAAGCAGCCGGCTCTGGAACAGATGACGTCGGGGCTCCGGTACAGGCAGGTAGAGCTCTGGTGCCTGCGCGGCCTCCTCCATGAGGACGGTGTTCGCTTCTTCTGCCTCAGCGACGGGGGCAGACAGCGGGATCTGGGGTGCTGGTGCGGCGTTTTCTGCAGGAACGGGTGCCTCCACTGTGATACTGGCAACCGGTTCAGATTGCAAGGGCTGGGATGCCCGCACGCCCTTCTGTACTGGAACGGGTGCCTCCACTGAGATACTGGCAACCGGTTCAGATTGCAAGGGCTGGGATGCCCGCACGGCCTTCTGTACTGGAACGGGTGCCTCCACTGAGATACTGGCAACCGGTTCAGATTGCAAGGGCTGGGATGCCCGCACAGCCTCCTGTACTGGAACAGGTGCCTCCACTGAGATACTGGCAACCGATTCAGATTGCAAGGGCTGGGATGCCCGCACGGCCTCCTCTACTGGAACGGGTGCCTCACCTTCCGGTACAGACACTTCAGGGGATAAGAGGGATTGGCGCTGCTCCAATTGTAGTTTTAGGGCCCGCCAGCTCGCTTCCATCCTGGCGACCTCCTCCCGGTGCCGGGCCAGGTCTCTCAGGGTATCCTCCGCTTCTTCCAGCGTAGGAGGGTTTCCAGGCAGGGTGCCAAACGGTGGCTCCGTGGCGATCGGGTCGCTTCTGTGGGGGGAGAGCTCTGACTCCTCCATCCCTTCCCACTTCTGCTCACGTCCATTCGCCATCTCAGCAAAGTCACATGTGTCATTAGCATCAGGAGAGGCGACATCTTTTGTAGGGAGGCGGGACCTTCACGTTCATTTACGCCCACTGAGGAGGATGAGGAGGCGGAACTCCAGAGCTGTGGGGCACGATCTTACATTGCAGTAACATTTAGAGTGTGCGGACATCGTTTTCGCGCCACGGAGTGAGTGTATACCCACGAGAGCACCCCCTTATTCTTCACCTGTGCCTCGTGGCGCAGATATGACGGAAAAATGGCAAATACAGTCTATGATGATTTTTGCAATTCTCAAGCAAAAAAACAGTTCAATTAAGGCACACAGGACTCGCTTATAGCGAGCTTCTGAATCCTGTTCGCTGGGTGCGATGCAACATCTCTGTGGCGACTGGACCCTCGGGTGCTTCTGTCTTTTCACAAATGCCGGCTTTACCCGGCAATTGAATCAGAGGCTATTTTACTATGTAGAAGTGAATAAACTATAAATATATGTATATATATATGTCACAATGACAATATATATATATATATATAAATATATATGTATTCTAAGTGTGTATATTTTGTGTTTACAAGGAAAGAAAGTGTTTTTTTAGTTGCGATATTTTGTTCCCATAGACTTACATGGGACTTCCGGTATCGGAATCGGATATCGACGATATTTAGTGATATCGGCGATACCATTCCGATCCGATATTTTTAGATATCGAGCAGTATCGCTCAACACTAATCAATATCTAAAAAGAGAAGTTGTGCACTGCAAGAAAAATACCATTGACCAGTCATATAAGTGATGCTGCTCATGCATAGTTATATCAGCTATCGTACTAGTGGCTTGATTGACATTCCTCTGGCCAGGAAACATCATCACAAGGTAGCTCCAGTGGCACCTGGCGCACATGCAGTTAAGTCACTTGATGATGTATTGGGGTCAGTGGTACAGGTGCTTCTCACAAAATTAGAATATCATCAAAAAGTTAATTTATTTCAGGTCTTCAATACAAAAAGTGAAACTCCTATATTGTATAGAGTCATCACAAACAGTGATCTATTTCACGTGTTTATTTCTGTTAATTTTGATGATTACGACTTACAGCCAATGAAAACCCAAAAGTCATTATCTCAGTAAATTGGAATAATTAGCAAAAAACACCTGCAAAGGCTTCCTAAGCATTTAAAAAGGTCCCTTAGTCTGTTTCAGTAGGCTCCACAATCATGGGGAAGACTGCTGACTTCTTGACAGATGTCCAGAAGGCAGTCATTGACACACTCCACAAGGAGGGTAAGCCACAACAGGTCATTGCTAAAGAAGTTGGCTGTTCACAGAGTACTGTATCCAAGCATATTAATGGAAAGTTGAGTGGAAGGAAAAATGTGGTAGAAAAAGGTGCACAAGCAACCGGGATAACCGCAACCTTGAAAGGATTGTTAAGAAAAGACCATTCAAATATTTGGAGGAGATTCACAGCCACTCATGACCAATAGACAATGCCAGAAGCATCTTACCTGGGCCAAGGAGAAAAAGAGCTAAACTATTGCTTAGTGGTCCAAGGTGCTGTTTTCAGATTAAAGTAAATTTTGCATTTCATTTGGAAATCTAAGTCCCAGGGTCTGGAGGAAAAGTGTAGAGACGCACAATCCAAGCTGCTTGAGGTCTAGTGTGAAGTTTCCACAATTAGTGATGGTTTGGGGAGCCATGTCATCTGCTGGTGTAGGTCCACTGTGTTTTATCAAGACCAAGGTCAGCACAGCCGACTACCAGGAAATTTTTGACCAAGCCGACAAGCTTTTTGTCCACACTGCCAAAAGTACCAATACCTGGTTTAAAAACAACACTATCACTGTGCTTGATTGTCCAGCAAGCTCGCCTGATCTTAACCCCATAGAGAATCTATGGGGTATTGTCAAGCGGAAGATGAGAGACACCAGACCCAACAATTCAGATGAGCTGAAGGCTGCTATCAAAGCAACCTGGGCTTCCATAACACTTCAGCAGTGCCACAGGCTGATCACCTCCATGCCACTCCCGCATTGATACAGTAATCGATGCAAAATGAGCCCCGACCAAGTATTGAGTGCATTTACTGAACATACATTTCACTAGGCCAACACTTCGGATTTTAAAATAATTTTTCAAGCTGGTGTTATAAAGTATTCTAATTTACTGAGATAATGACTTTTGGGTTTTCATTGGCTGTAAGCCATAATCATCAACAGTAACAGAAATAAATACTTGAAATAGATCACTCTGTTTTTAATGACTCTATAATATATGAGTTTCACTTTTGTACTGAAGAACTGAAATAAATTACTTTTTGATGATATCTAATTTTGTGAGAAGCACCTGTACATCAATACAGGCAGCAAAAGAACGATCAGTGTGACTGCAAGGGAAATCAAATCACCTTGTTGGTGTACACAACCATTTCGGAAGGAAAATTCCTACTACGAAATGACTCGAAGGGTAAATAGACCCAATGAAAGGGATGTATTAAAATTAACTTTTATTATATTCTCTTTAAAAATTGATATACTCTTTGCACTGCACAGTATATACTGTCCTACCTCTACCATTAGGGCAGCATGGTGGCTCAGTGGTTAGCACTGCAGCCTGGTTCAAATCCCACCAAGGACAAAATCTGCAAGGAGTTTGTATGTTCTCCTCGTGTTTGTGTGAGTTTCTCCGTGTACTCGGTTTCCTCCCACACTCCAAAGACATACTGATAGGGAATCTAGATTGTGAGCCCCATTGGGGACAGTGCTGATAATGTGTGCAAAGCTGTAAAGTGCTGCGGAATATGTTAGCGCTATATATAAAAATAAAGATTATTATACCATAGTTGCCGTCCATGGATCAATACAGCATCGTTTGGATAGCTATTTTCTTAAAGCACCAGATATCACTAAAGCTAACTAAATTATAGTGCCTGACCCCGAGAAAGCCTGTAGAGGAAAACTTGTTGGGGAGGCTATGTGTTGATTTTAGTTAGCTTTAGTGATATCTGTGTACTTTACGAAAATAGCTATCCAAATGAGGCTGTATTGATCATGGACCCTTCAGGCAATTTGGTGCAACGGAGATCTGCACCACCTCTATGACTAATCAGGATCATTTGAATGTGATGTATACTGTATTTAATCTTTTTAGATATTGCAAGATCAAAGAATAACTAGAACAACATTATCTTTCTCCTCCCCACAGTATAAAGCAGTAATCAAGATTTAGTAGTGTAAAGTCATGAAAGGTTCTTGCTAAAAGGAACCTGTCATGTGAAAAAACACTATAAATCTGCATTTGGAATCTGTCGAGTGCCTGCACTTTGAACCTCACTGCTGGGAGGAAATTAACTGTATTCCTTCTGGCTGTAGCTTTTGGATTTCAGTCACGTGGGTGCCGCCGGTGCAGTTCAGTCACTGTTCTGTGTATGGAGCGCGGCGGCTTAACCATGCCCCCGGCACTGACTGACAGTTGGCTCTAGTGATGAGTGAGCTGTCAGTCAGTCCCGGGGTGTGGTTACTGCCGCCGCTCTCTTCACACAGAGCAGTGACTTAACCCCACTGGCTCCACCTCTGTGACTGAAACCCGAATGCTGCCAGTGGGTATAAAGTTAATTTAATCTCGGCAGCAGGGCTCTAAGTGCGGTCACCGGCAGGTCAGAACGCTATTAACCTGCAGGTTAACCCCATATCTGCAGGTTAATACCAAGATTTTATGTGACGGTTCCCTGTAATTGAAGCTTGGACAAGATAGTATGGGACATTCTGAACGCAGAACTACTGCTTGCAATGATTTGCCTACATTGATGCAGAAACTGGATTATTCTAGCGAGTTAGAGGTTACAAGCAGAAAAATAGAAAAGTTAGAGGAGGAATACTGGTAATTAGATAATGTATTTACTGGGAATTCTGCTTTTGTCTATGACTACATAGCATCTTGTGCCTGATATAAGTTCATAATGTCGTGCTACTAAAATTGTAACTAATGAATGTGGAAACGATGAAATCGGCAGGTGTGGATTTCTGCTGACTCTCATGTCGCAATTGCGGTAACTTGCAGCTCATAAAGCAATCCCATTCAGTACCATTATTTGTCATTTCTTCTATCGCCAACCACAAGTCGCGTGTATTCCTTGCTTAAGCTATAATGACATATAAGGCTATGGTTCCACGGTCCGGAACCATAGCGCTTTGGACGGAGCGGAAATTCCGCTCCGTCTAAGCCCCGCCCCTTTATGACGCGCGATCTTTCCGGAGGTGTTCAGGACACCTCCGGAACACCTCGGAAAGAGCGCAGGGCTACATAGCCCTGTGTTAATTCTGTTGCGGCGACGCACCGTCGCCGCAATACGCGAGGACATGCTGCGGTCTAAAAAGACGCGCCGCATGTCGTTTACGCAGGTTTGCCACCTGCGTATTGTTACGCATGGTGGAGACGGGATTCCTTGAAATCCCTCCACTATGCTGTAACATCTGGACGCTGCGTGTTTGGCGCTGCGCCAGCGCACAGCGCCAAACACGCAGCGTTTCCTGACCGTGGAAACTCACCCTTAAAGAACAAAGAAAGAAAGCAGTGATAATATGAGGACAAAGATACAAAAAAATTGTTAAAGTCATTTTCTCTGGAACTATTTATTCAATCACATTATAAGTATAACTGATTCTTATCCAAACATCCCTGGAAGGATTTGATTTTTCAATTATACAACAAGGTCACCACATCAAGTCGTTATGTTCTCTGCAGTTATAATTTTGCTGTGTAACGACAACAACGCTTAAAATGGAACGTCCATGTGAGTCATCGAAGACGAGAACAAAGGCCAATAAAGTATAAACAGAAATCTAAACACTTGTCTCATTAGTGCTTTGATTTTCCCCTTGCATGATATGGATCTTTCCACAGCTGGTTAACAAAATCCAAACACAATGTAAACTATACAGAATTGTAAAGGCCTCATTCATCATTATTGGATACTTCCTTATGGCTTATCAATTTCACCCCAAAGGCTTATTCACAACATTGTGCGGGTTTCCCAGTGGTGGATGTTCTTTTATTCTACATTGGAAATATTTTTTGCTTTTTAGAATATGTTATTGCTTTAATTTACACAGAAAGATTGTTACACACGTGATTGTGGAACCACTGTGCCACGGTCCAGGGAGAGCCTGGAGGGGTGCAACTAAGTAAACACCTGGTTCTTCACTAGAGTCCCTGATGGTATGATTAGACTTGAACCCAGGTGCACACCAGATGCTACACCAGGACAGATCCTCGGAGCCCCGGCAGCTGAACCCAAAGGGACTGGGAAGTAGGACTGGCCAGGATGTATGCAGCAGGTAGAAAAATAGAGGGGAAGCTCACTGGTATTGCGGGTGCTCAAGAAAAACAGATACTATGCAGTCAATAATATAATCCGGCACACCAAACGATAGTATGATGCTACTATCGTTTGGTGTGCCGGATTATATTATTGACTGTATGCAGCAGGTAGACAGATGCGGGATCAGGCACAAGCAGGATTGGTACATGAACATGGGATGGCATGGCCACAGGTACAGGATAACGGGTGCAGGTACACAGGAGCGAGTTTACAAGGATCAGAAACAAGACTAGGCACAGGCAGGACAGGTTCAGATATAGGTACAGAGGTACGGGCAGGAGCAGGTGCAGTCAGGGTGGAAAGGATCAGGTAAGCAGGATGGACAGGATCAGATACTGAGAGCATAGGTACGGGGATCTCACAACTAGCTAGCAGGACATAAACTGATAACTGAAGTTGCTAAGGCACCTCCCAATAGTGGAGAGTGCCTTAAATATCAGATATCTCCCGGCTATTGGCTGGTTGGCGTTTTAGCAGCAAGCGCTGACTCTATAAGATTGGGAAGTGCGCTGGCGCCGTGCGCAGGTACTGGGAGCAAACAGATGCTGAGGGAGCATGTACAGGAAAGTAAACACACCGTCGTCCATGCAGGGAGAAGGAAGAGGACACGTGCATGGCCAACGGCGATGCGCTAGCAAAGACATAGCACTTTACAAATACTTTTATAAGATTATAAGTATCACAGACACTGCATGCCAGCCAGTAAGTGATACAATGATATAATCAGGGTCAGTACTTTATGGTGCTCTCAGATAGGGCACCAAAATCTGGTGAAAGATTCCCTTTAAAGAGGTTGTCCAGGACTTAAACATTAATGGCCTATCCTTGCGATAGGTCATCAATGACTTATTGGTATGGGTTCGACACGCTGATCAGCTGTTCCCGGTGTCGACCAGAACTGCTCAGTTACAGAGCTGTATAGCTTCATGGCGGAATAGTGGCCACTGCTGATTATTGTATATCCACCCCTATTTATATGAATAGGAGGCAGATGTGCATTATACAGCAGCCACTATACAGTCAATAGAGCTGTGCAGTTCTGACAGACGCCATCACCGGTAACAGTTGATTGGCGGGGTGCTGGGTGTTGCAACCACACTGAGCACACATTGATGACCTTTTCTAAGGATAGGCCATTAATGTTAAAGTCCCGGACAACCCCTGTAAGCCAGGAATACATATAACATCAGGATGATTATCTATCGTCTGTTGGACAGTTTGTATTATCAAATATTCCAGAGTACACTAACTGAATACAGACAGTTTAAAAAAATAAAAAACTATAACACAGTGGACTATGGATAAAGTGGCAAATGATAAGCCAAATTCAGCAGTTTATACCATACACATAATTCAGTCGGACAGATTATACTCTACGATACGATACATTTTATTGATCCCGGGGGGAAATTACAGTATTACAGCAGCAATACAAACCAGTACTTAAAATATTAGGACACAAATCTTGCACAGGTATACTAACATTACATAATAAATAAAAGTGGGTAGTTCAGGTGTATATAAGTCAATGTTAATTAACATTAGTACATCAGCCATCAGTCATTATTTTCTACCACTCTAGTCTGCCATCTGCCAATATAATGGATTATGGTGTAATTTACAAATGAATGTTAGTTGAAAAGGTTAAAGAGAGTCTGTCAGCACAAAATGACTATTCCAACCAAGCACAGGCAATCGATTGGTGCACCCTTAGCGTGGCAAAGTTTTTCAGTGCACTTTTCTACCTGTCTCTTACCTTTTCTGGCTTCGGTAGTGCCAGATCCATCAATTAAGGAAGAGAGGGTGGAGATAGATGCAAAACAATTAAAAGGGTTGTCCAGTCTAAATAGATATGTCTGCACTGCAGTCATTCTGTGTGCAAATCCTCGCAGCGCACACTGCGTGCTTGATTAATAAGTCTGCAGTCACAGACTTTTTGTTTTAGACCAGACAACCCCTTTAAGTGGGAAGGCGCACTAAACTGTTCGTCATGCCAAGGGTGGCTGTGCTTACCTTTTACAGTTATTTTGTGCTAACAGACTCCCTTTAAAATGTACAAGCAGCTTTAATAGTGAACTCAATATGAGGCTTTTAGATTGCTATGTAACGATGACTGCAAGTAACTGTTTTAAATGGAATCTGTCACAGGTTTTTAATGCCCGATTACTTATTGGGCTGCTTGCTGCAGTTTCGATACGATCTCTGTTTTAGCTGCTGCATATCTAGCAGTTCTCTGAAAGCTGAGCTCTGTATAACTCCGCCCCCACACCACTGATTGGCTGCTTTCTGTGTACACTATGCATATTCAGAAACTTGCCAATCAGTGGTTGGTGCAGGATTATGCAAAGCTCATGAACATGTGTGACTACTTGGCAGCAGGTTTACTAGTCCTCTAGTGATCATCTCCTGCTCTAGTTTTAAATCACTGATAATCTCCTGTTTGCTGTAGTTTTATCAAAACTACAGTAAAATGGCCCAGTAACTGAGACATCACTGCACTCAGAGTCTCTGTCTCTAAATTATACTGCTCTCATATTAGGTGGCAAAAACCTGGTGACAGATTTTTTTTTCACAGTATCACGGAACGCAGAAGAAGCAGTCCAGTATCAGAACTCCCAAAGCTTTGCTTTTATGATCATTTTAGGTGAAAACAAGCACAAAGAACTTTCCTTTCAATGTCATTGTGAATGTACAGAATACTTTAATCAAAGGCTTACATTACTAAAAACTATTTCACTGTTTTTGAAATGTGGAAAAATATTTACATCTATGACTTGGGTTAGGCACAAATTTCAGGATTGACTGCATGTTATGCACTGCTGCTAAAGTCATGATCACATTAGTCAAAGAGCATATCCAGGACAATTTTTTTTTCTTACTACAGCCTAAAAACTAACAGGCAGGAAGTTGCCTACTACCTGCTTGTTCTACCAGGCGCCGGCAAAGAGTGGCCATTGATCACTCCTAACAGTGATTCAGCTGCTCCACTACAACCGAGCAGCTCTTCCTATTCCTGGCTGCTCCATTGGTGAGGCATGATTGCAACATCATGGTGATTGACAGCCAACTTTCCATATTTAGGCAGCAGGGAGTCAGCTGTCAGTCAGTATGACTTCAACAGTCACACCTCGTCAAAAGAGCAGAGTGAAAGAAAAGCCGCTGTTCTGTTGACATGTCATTAGCAGAACCCGCTAAATCACCTGTAGGAGTGGTCTGTGCTGGCAGAGTTTGGCGCTGA
Organism: Oophaga sylvatica; assembly: GCA_033576555.1. NCBI lineage: Eukaryota > Metazoa > Chordata > Amphibia > Anura > Dendrobatidae > Oophaga > Oophaga sylvatica. The sequence continues at coordinate 569,706,165 of JARQOD010000002.1, forward strand.
GTACAACATGCAGGTAGTTAGCAACTACCTGATTGTTAGTTCTTAGGCCTGTATTAAAATAAACAATTAGTCTTGGATAACCCCTTTAAAGAAACATGTAGCGAAATCTGTATTGGCATCCTTTTCATCCTTTCCTCGTTAGAGTGAAACATTTTTATTATTGTCCTTTTAAAGGAATACTAAACACAGAAAATGCAAAAACTTATACTCTACCATCAATTCCTCATGTAATCTACTTTTAATAGCCTATTTTGTCTCATGTCATAGAAAATATTATAATCTCTGGGCTTTCACCCCCCTTCCTCCGTCCACTCATACAGATTTCCAGTAAGGAAATAAATAGCTGACAGTCTGAGTCTCTTAAGCCCCCGTCTCACATAGCGATCTCGCTAGCGAGATCGGTGCTGAGTCACTAGTTTTGTGACGCAGCAGCGAGCTCTCCAGCGATATCGCTGTGTGTGACATTCAGCGACGATCAGCCCCCCTGCCGGGTATCGCTGATCGTCGCTGAAAGGCCAGGACATTTTTTTGATCGCTGGTCTCCCGCTGACAGGCACGCATCGCTGCGTGTGACAGGCGGGAGACCAGCAATCCGCTGGTAACCAAGGTACACAGCGGGTTTCCAGGCGCGGGGCTGTGCCTAGAAACCCGCTGTGTACCTTGGATACCAGCGCCCTGAAGCAGGGCGCTGGTATCCAAGGTACACTGCGGGTAACTAAGCTATGTTACCTGCAGTGTCGCTTGTACTGATCGCTGCCTGAGCTGCCTGTTTGGCAGCTCAGCAGCGATAATGTAGCGACACACCAGCGATCCTGATCGTTGTCGGGATCGCTGGTGTCTCGCTATGTGAGACCCAGCCTTTAGAGTTGGACTGGTACAATAGACATAAACAAGTAGGAAATTGGGTATAGTTGTGAAGTGGCAATCCTAATTAAAATGCAAGCAGTTCCTTTTAGGACAAAGTGCTCATGCAGTAAAAAAGGAGATGTCTATTGTGTGTGGACAAAGAGTTATAGATTGAACAAATAATTAGGACAGGGAAAGGTCTTTTCAGAGAGTTGGAACAATGGTACTTGTGTTTACACATAGATAGCAAACTGGAAGGGGCTTTGTCCACAGAAAATGCATTTTGAATTCAAGTGACACTGTTGTTTCCTGCAAGGCAAAAGCTATACATTGACCCCGGATGTATGTCTGCTAAAAAAACATTAGAAATATTGGAGTCTGTATAGATCCAATAGTGATAGCTTCAGGGAAGAAGATGCAGTTTTTTCATAACTGTAACCCCTGCCTATAAGCCACAAATCAAAAGTGAGCAGACCGCCGACAACAGCCATGACTGTTATGTTTCGGTAGCTGAGGAAAAATTGCAAAAAATAGCCAAAGTAGTAATACACCAGAGAGGCTGGAAACTATTGGATTGCAGTACACTAAACTAACCGCCACACTAGAAGTTTCCGTGGAGCGTACCTACGGTGATCCTAGATGCCTCGTCACAGCCGGAGAGATAACTACACCTAAAGGCAGAAAGATGAAAGCTATCTGCCCCGGAGCAGCATCCCCAAAGAAATAGGAAGCCCCCAAACATGTAATGGCGGTTAGACCAGAAGAAAACATGGACACAGACAGAAAATAGAATGAGCAAACGCTGGGCCCAATCTGTCTAGATAGAAACGTATAGGAAAGAATTCTGACTGCAACCCAAAAAAAACCTGACAAAAATACCAACACTTCTGATTAACAAAAAACCTGAGATCACACGATCTCTACCACCTAAATCAGATCTCTGGTGTAACTCACAACAACTCAGCAAATAAAAAATAACAAAGGAACAAAGCAAAAGTGCAAACACATAATGAGCACAATTGCAGCGCAAGACCCCAAAAAGGGACCAGGCTGTAGTCCACTGCAAGCAGCAAACCAGCAGTGAAAATCCAACAGAGGAAAAAAAAACAACAAAACACTTATCTGAATAAGAGCAGGAAAGCAAGATGTGCTCCAAGCAAGACCAGAGGAACAATTGATTACCGGCAAGGCTGATGGGAACTCAGGTCACTTATATCATACCATTCAGAGCCAGCTGAAGGCCATTCAGTAATTAGTTCATTACCCTCAGCAACCACCGGAGGGAGCCCCAGCTCAGAAGTCACCTCCAAAGTATTCACAACACATGACATGTTAAAATGCCAATAAAAAATATGGCGGCGATCTCAAACTTCTGCAATCATCAGGAGGGAAATTATCACATAAGATGGAAATTTCAAAAAATTTTGAGGACATCCCACAACCCGGCCCATGTGAGGTCATCTTGGGGGTGGGGTGTGGGGGTGTAACTCAGGTGCTGTAAGAGATCAAAACAAATCATGATCTATGTTCCTTTAGAGAGTTACACATCGGTGTATGAATGAATCCGGTTCACTGAACGTCTCCAATCAAAGTGCTCTCCTTTGTTAGCTGAGACATTTCTGTTGCCATCTTAGTAAGTTTCTTTTGTTTTATCTTTTTTTATGTAATTGCATCGGCTGTATTGTTTTGTCCCCTTTGTAAAATCTTTTGTACATTTTTCTTATAAACACTGCTTGTTGTTTGGTTTAAATATTAAATTTAATAGTTCTGTTCCTTTTGTTCTGTAACCCAACCCCGAAGCCATACGCTACCAGAACTAGAACCAGGCCTCCAGTAGGTCTGTATAAAACACGACTGGTGGTGGCAGCGAGTAGTCTGGGGTTATCGTGTAGTTCGCAGTGATCGCACTGTGGGTATATACATATATTCCATGCATTCGAATCGGAGGTGTATATACCATGCGCTCACTGTTAGTTTCATGATAACAGGCCTATCAGTGGAAACAGCCTGCGACCTCCTGCATTAATCGTCAGTCAGTCGCGTAATAGCCCGGATGATAGGGAACAGCAGAGAGCTGCTCGCTCCAAATATAACAGCGCGTGCCAGACCTCAAGGGTTGCGATCTTTGACAAATTGGTGGCAGCGGTGGTCTCTCCGGTGTCCCCTCCTTGACATCTCATAATATAGTATATAATAATGAAATTTTCTTTGTGTGCCTCACAGCCATGTTCCCCCTTCTCCTTATTGGCTTGTGTGTGGCGGTCAGACAACTAACTGTAGCTACAACATCCCCTTTCCTCCTCTGTTCTGTGTGCAGAAGTAATGTTTTATTCTAAGCTCATCCCCTCTGTTAGGGAGGTGAGGTTTAACCCAGTGATCATTCAAAGATGAAACTGATATTTTCCATGCCGGATTTCAGAATGCTGTAGATTAATAAACAGTGAGATCAATGATATTCCTTGTTTATTGTAAATATTCATTTCTAGGTTTGGTTTTCTTTTAAGAAAATAAACCTAGAAGACTGTATATTCTACAGTACTGTATATTAGTATATTAATATTATCAATTATTTTATAACTGTCACCAATTTTACCCATGATAAATTAATATCCAGGCAAAAAAATGAAGCACATAAAGCTTGAAATAAAACATTATATTTTATTAATTCCAAATTTAAAAATATAAAAATGTAAACAAAGAAAGGTGCTAGATGTAAAAAGAAGGACGTTGTCACATGATATACCGCACGAGATGAATAAACATTTAGAAATAAAACCAATCAATAATGCTTGCAAAAATGTCACAGGAGAAGAGGCTGTAAAATTATTAAATATCTACTAAAAAGGTTGCTAAAAGCATGCCAAATGGATCAACAAAAAATGCCCATTCCATTACCTAGGCGGATACAATATCGTCCCTCTGCCCTGATGCGTGCTTCGCTCTGCTTCTTCGGGAGGCATCCGAAGAAGCAGAGAAAAAACACGCGTCGGGGCCGAGGGACGCCATTGTATCCGCCGGGATTATTGCAATACAAGTATAATATGTCTAAGCATTGTTAATGACACATAAAAAAATATTTAGAATTGAGAGTCCTCAGTGGTTGATACCTTTTAATGGTATCAACCACTGAGGACTCTCAATTCTAAATATTTTTCTATCTACTGGCTAACACGGTACAAAGATATACATCTTTTCTGTATCATAATGACACATAGACACTTTCAGTTTAGGCTGAACAGCAACACAGAATTGTCTCATACGGTTAACTGATATCGTGTTCTAGGTTATTTGACAGGTGGTTTCTTTACATAGGTATGTCTATATATCAGCCACTTTAACATTTTATGTTCTCACCTGTTCTCTTTCTATTGATTATCTATGATACTGGTATTTTTACAGTTTTGCACAACAATTTCAATTAACTTGTCTGGCATTTGCATTTATTTTTGGCCTAGGTATAGGAATGAGCATTTTTGTTGATCCATTTGGCATACTTTTAGCAGCCTTTATAGCAGATATTTATTAATTTTACAGCCTCTTACCCTGTGACATTTTTGCAAGTATTATTGATTGGTTTTATTTCAAATTGTTTATTCATCTTGTGTGGTATACCATGTGACAATGTCCCTCTTTTTACATCTAGCACCTTTCTTTAGTTACATTTTTATATTTTTAAATTTTGAATTAATAAAATATAATCTTTCATTTCAAGTTTTATGTACTTCTTGCTTTACCTGGATATTAATTTATCATGGGTAATATTGGTGACTTATATGTAATTTATTGAAGCACAAAACCAAAACTTGCTTATATGTGTCAACTAAAATTAGGACAGAAACGTGTGATAAAGACATTATATAAGTATCATTTTTGTCCAAATACTAATAATTACCATAGATTTCCAGTTACCTATAAACAAAACATATTCATATTGTGCATTTGTTTTGCCCTCGCCATCATATTCTATAGGGTGAGAGTACAAGTAGTGATTAGTGAAGCATTAAACATTAGTGTAAATAAACTTGGTCTCTTTTCTGATGAGTGATTTCTTTTCAATTAAACCAAAAACAGATGTAGAGTTGTAAGGAAATAAGTTCAGAGCAATTGTACGTTGAACGAAGCTTTACTGTGCATTTAACATTTGTGGCCAATATAGTTAATGGAATCAAAATATTATGACTAAATGGCAGCACATGTCAGCCGAAACTAAACCTTGACCTACTCTGACGAAAGCCAGACAGTTCTCCAAATATTTACTTGAGATATCACAAATCCTAGATGACTGCTCCAAACCTCATTCTGTGACTACATTGCAGATCAATACTCCCTACAGCAATATGTAGCTAAAAGAATCAATGTACAATAAAGGAAAAACATATATCTTTGTACCGTGTTAGCCAGTAGATATAAAAATATTAAGATTTGAGAATCCTCAGTGGTTGATGCCTTTTAATGGCTAACTGAAAAGATGGTAACAAATTGCAAGCTTTCCAGCCTACTCAGGTCTCTTCATCAGGCATAGAAGAGTCACATATTTATACACAATAGGACACAGTGCACTATTCTTTTTCTTTAATTGTTTATTTTCTTTTATTGTGTGGCAATGAGAATTCTCATCGCCACAAAATAAAATAAATCTACCTGTGGCCAAACATTTTTGTATCATTGATCATAGCATGGTGGACATGAAATAACCTGCGTTAAAAGGTAACTTCAAATCTCAGACAGAAAAATTTGGGAGTGCAAACTCATTTGTCACATGGATTTATGTCTTTCTACATCAACTAAGGAATGTGCTCTTCAGACCTTTTAGGGGCATCACAACCCAGGACCAGACCTCAATCATAGGACAATAAAACTTTCACACTCCTTATCTATGAGCTGTTACAATATTTAGGGTCACAACTAGAGTTGAGCGATACTTTCCGATATGCTAAAGTATCGGAATCGGAATGGTATCGCCGATATCACTAAAATATCGGCGATACCCGATACCGATACCGGAAGTCCCATGTAAGTCTATGGGAACAAAATATCGCAACTAAAAAAAACCCATTCTTTCCTTGTAAACACTAAATATACACACATAGAATACATATATATATATATACATGTCATTGTGACATATATATATACATATATGTATAGTTTATACACTTCTACATAGTAAAATATCCTTTGATTCAATTGCCGGGTAAAGCCGGCTTCAGTGAAAAGACAGAAGCACCCGACATGAAATGACACTTGGTGTACATAGGGTTAAACATTTCTTTTCATGTCCTTTGCTATCTAATTTGCACAAACAATTAAATCAGACTATGTGTGCAAAATTTCACACCTGTAGGGGTTAATTAAAGGTGTAAATTCGTTGTAAAAAAAACGGACTTTTTTGCTACGAATTTACACCTTTAATTAACCCCTAGAGGTGTGAAATTTTGCACACATAGTCTGATTTAATTGTTTGTGCAAATTAGATAGCAAAGGACATGAAAAGACATGGTTAACCCTATGTACACCAAGTGTCATTTCATGTCGGGTCACCCGACATGAAATGACACTTGGTGTACATAGGGTTAAACATTTCTTTTCATGTCCTTTGCTATCTAATTTGCACAAACAATTAAATCAGACTATGTGTGCAAAATTTCACACCTGTAGGGGTTAATTAAAGGTGTAAATTCGTTGTAAAAAAAACGGACTTTTTTGCTACGAATTTACACCTTTAATGAACCCCTAGAGGTGTGAAATTTTGCACACATAGTCTGATTTAATTGTTTGTGCAAATTAGATAGCAAAGGACATGAAAAGACATGGTTAACCCTATGTACACCAAGTGTCATTTCATGTCGGGTTCTGCATTTTCACAAAAGCCGGCAATTGAATTAGCGGCTATTATACTATGTAGAAGTGTATGAACTACAAATAATAAATATATATATATGTGTCACAAATTCAATGACATGTATATATATATATATGAGGTGTAAAATTGCTGAAAAAAAATGCGTGGGCTCCCGCCCTATTTTTGCAACCAGACAGACAAAGCCAGTGAGTGGGGGCAGATAATAATAGCCCAGAGAGGGACCATTATTTTTGCCCCCCCCCGGCTACTAACATCTGCCCCCAGACACCCCAGGAAAGACAAATCTATAATTAGATTCGCCCTTTCTGGCACTTTGCCCGTCTATTCCCATTGCCCTGTAGCGGTGGCGAATGGGTTAATATGGGGTTAAAGCCACCTTGCTATTGAAAGGTGACCTTAAGCCAGGTTAATAATTGAGAGCTGTCAATTAGACAACTATCAATTATTAATCCTATTGCATGAAATAAAAATAAAACACACACACTTTAATTAAAAATCATTTTAATGAAATAAAGACACATGTTTTTGACCATCTTTTATTTTACTGCAAAAACCATTTCCTGTAATAAAAATAAAATAAAAAAGCAAAATTATTCTTACCTATCCCATGCACAGTCAGGTCCCACGGTGTAATCCTTCAGAAAGGGTTAATGTTTACTGCAGGGACCGCAGCTAATGCTGCAGCCTCACAGTAAACCCCAAATGAATGAGTTCCTCTCCTGCCTGACAGGAGAGTAAAGGCTGGGTGTCACATAACGATACACCAGCGATCCCGACAACGATATGCACTTGTCAGGATCGCTGGTGTATCGCTACATGATCGCTGCTGAGCTGCCAACAGGCAGCTCAGGCAGCGATCTGGGACAGCGACACTGCGGGTAACATCGCTTAAGGGCCCGTCTCACATAGCGATATCGCTACCGAGATCGCTGCTGAGTCACTAGTTTTGTGACGCAGCAGCGAGCTCACCAGCGATATCGCTGTGTGTGACATTCAGCGACGATCAGCCCCCCTGCCGGGTATCGCTGATCGTCGCAGAAATGTCAGGACCTTTTTTTGATCGCTGGTTTCCCTCTGACAGGCACGCATCGCTGCGTGTGACAGGCGGGAAACCAGCGATCAAAGGTCCTGACATTTCAGCGACGATCAGCGATACCCGGCAGGGGGGCTGATCGTCGCTGAATGTCACACACAGCGATATCGCTGGTGAGCTCGCTGCTGCGTCACAAAACTAGTGACTCAGCAGCGATCTCGGTAGCGATATCGCTATGTGAGACGGGCCCTTAAGTGGAAAGCTTAATTGATTGCTTTCCACTTTCACTTCAGGTCAGCCAGGGACACAATCAGTGACGTCAGAGGGAACTGATTAACAAAAATAGGGGTTCCCTTCGAAAAAAAAATGGCGTGGGGTCCCCCCTATTTTTGTTAACCAGCCAGATGAAGCAGACCGCTGAGGCCTGGATTTTCAGGCTGTTAAGGAGCCAAGATCCATGGACCTTGCCAGCCTGATAATACCAGGCCACAGCAGTCTGCATATCTTGGCTGATTAACAAAAATAGGGGATCCCCTCGAAAAAAATTGGCGTGGGGTCCCCCCTATTTTTGTTAACCAGCCAGATGAAGCAGACCGCTGAGGCCTGGATTTTCAGGCTGTTAAGGAGCCAAGATCCATGGACCTTGCCAGCCTGATAATACCAGGCCACAGCAGTCTGCATATCTTGGCTGATTAACAAAAATAGGGGATCCCCTCGAAAAAAATTAGCGTGGGGTCCCCCCTATTTTTGTTAACCAGCCAGATGAAGAGACCGCTGAGGCCTGGTTTTTCAGGCTGGTAAGGATCCAATATCCATGGACCTTGCAAGCCTGATAATACCAGGCCACAGCAGTCTGCTTAGCTTGGCTGGTTAACAAAAATAGGGGATCCCCTCGAAAAAAAAACGGCGTGGGGATCCCCCCTATTTTTGTTAACCAGCCAAGTAAAATGCAGACTGCTGCGGCCTGGTATTAAAAGACTGTCAAGGCCCATGGATTTTGGCCCTCAACAGCCTGATAATACCAGGCTACAGCAGCCCCACATTTGGCGCATCAAAAGATGTGCCAATTGTGGCACTTTACCCGGCTCTTCCCACTTGCCCTGTAGCGGTGGCAAGCGGGGTAATAAGGGGTTATTGTCACCGTTGATTGCACGGTGACAATAAGCCCGGTTAATAATGGAGGGGTCAATAAGACACCGATCCATTATTAATCCCAAAGTTATTAAATGTGTAAAAAAAAGACAAAGCAAGAAAAAAGTATTTTAATGAAATAAAAGAGACAACACAGTTTTCATTTCTTTTATTATACACTCATTCCTGCGACGCCATCGATCTCCTGTAAAAAAAGAAAAAAAACAAACCAACAGTATACCACCTGTCCGACGCAGTCCATAGTAACGATTGTCCCACGACGATCCAACTCTGCTACATCGCAATGACAGGCAGAGCCTGTCATTGCAACGCAGCACAGCTGATTACCTGCTTCCCTGGCGGTGACGTCATCGGACTGACTGCTTTACGGCCGGGATTACCCAGCAGTCACTGCAGTTATCGCGAGAAACTGCATGTGACCGCTGGGAGAAGAGGATGGCGGCCATGAAGCAGTCCAGGACGTGACCGCCGGAGATCTTCTGCCAGGTAAGTGCCGCTGACTCCTGACAGACCCGACAGACGGACACTGACAGTGACAGTGACAATCCCGATTCCGGTATCCGATAAGACGAAAATATCGGAACTCGGAATCGGAATTCCGATACAGCTAATATCGGCCGATACCCGATATTTGCAGTATCGGAATGCTCAACACTAATCAATACATATAACAATAGTTTATTTGCAACAATTTGAAAAGTTTTATTTCATTGCTTTATTTGCATTACAGAATTACAAATTTTTCACAAAGGGTACCTTTTATTTAAAGCGTATCTTCAGGTTTGGGCTGTAGTGGTGATATAGAAACAATACTGTCGTGGACAAAAGTTTTGAGAGTGACCCAAATTTTGGTTTTCACATAGTTTGCTGCTTCAGTATTTTTAGATCTTTTAGTCACATGTTTCTATAGGTACAGAAGTACAATTGTAAGCATTTCATAAGTTTTTATTGACAAATACTTTAAGTTTATGGAAAGACTGAATACTTAGAGCATTGATGCTTATTTTTACAAGACTTCTACAGTTCTCCCTGGCAGGTAGATATCAGCTTCTGGACCAAATCCTGACTGATGGTAACCCATTCTTTACTACTCAGTGCTTGGAGTTTATTACAATTTCTGTGTTATTGTTTGTCTGCTCACTTCTTGAGGATTAATCACTGGTTGATTGAGACCTGTGGAGTTTCCTGGCCATGGACCCAAAATTTAAATGTTTTGCTCATCTAGTCACTTAGTTATCACTTTTACTTTGTGACATGGTGCTCCATCATCCTGTAGAAAGCATTGTCTATTACCAAATTGTTTCTGGATTGTTAGAAGAAGTTGTTTTTAGAGGATGTTTAGGAAGCGTATAACATGGAAGAGCGCTATAATTGATGCTCAAGTCATATGACAAGTTATTGAGACATTGACATTTTTGTTGGGTATACCCACCACTGTTGTTGACTTTTTTTCTTTAATAAATTGTTTGAGATGAGGAAATCACCATTGCATGCTGCTACTTTAATGCCCTATTTTCAAGATAAAATATCACTGTTGAATAAACTTTTTACATTTTCCATAAATTTCATCCGAAAGCCAAATATCCTTAACTTTTTCTGAGTTCTGTATGTTATAATCCTTATGCTATACCAAAGAACACTGTGCAACAATGTATAAAATACTACAAAACATTCATATGGGGCCCTTAAAAAAAATCCATGATATTTCAGAATTGGTCTGTGTGCACAAATGACATGTACAGAATGTTTTCATTAGGTGCAATTTGCTTCGACCTACAAGGACATGTCATCTTGTTTGCACAACACTACACAATCATCGTGATTTGGTTGGAAACTTGAACATGACAGCAATTTGATGATAGGGTTAAACATCATACCATAAAATCTAATTGCAGGGGCCCGAATCTGAGCAATTAAAAATATTTTAGTCATTGTAGTAAAACAAAAGAAGTTTAGTTTTCTCCTGAATTAAACAAAGGTTCAGGGGGACCTGCTTTCCATCAGTGGAAAATGTGAATGAGAGAAAATGAGAGATGGAAATATTTAACATAGTTTCATAATTTTAAGGTTGAAAGAAGACACGAGTCAATCGATTTCAACCTATAGCGTAATATGTTGATCCAGAGGAAGGCAAAAACCCCATAAGGCAGATGCTAATTGCCTCATATTAAAGGAAAAAATATTTTGTGACTTCACATAGGGAAATCAGAGAAGTTCTCTGGATCAACTTCCCATCATAGAATATAGCACCCATATGCTGAAAGTGACGCATTTTTCAAGAAAAGCACACAGGCCTCCTTGGACTTTTGTAGTGACTCAATCATTAGAACATCAAGTGGCAGAGAGATCCATAGTCTGACTGCTCCACTGTTGAGAACTGACAACCAGATGGTTCGCCTGAAAACTTTATTTTAACAGGTTTACAAAGTCAACGCATTTTGAGGTCAACGCAGGACCTCTTCATCAGGACTAGGTTGAAACGTGTTGACTTTGTAAACCTAATAAAGTTTTCAAACGAACCATCTAGTCGTCAGTTCTCATCAGCAGCGCATCAAGTGACACTTCACCCGGATATGTTCTCTGCTTAAGTCCTTTGGACTCGTGTCCTGCAGCAGCTGAGTTATGTGATATACATGTTGCTTAGGAGCAACTACATCAGGAGAGCAGACCCATTTTCTGTTTTTCTGTATTGTTATCAGTTAGAACCCTATTCGCGCTCTTTTATCTCCCAGTTTCTACATTTCCATAGTCTGAATGCTCTTACAGTAAAAATTTGCCATCTGTGATGATGATTATACCTTCTTTCCTCTAGATGTAGATGATTCCTCTCCGTTGTTGCAGGCCTATGTGTAAAAATATCAGTAGGAAGATCTCTTTACTGTCACCTCACATATTTGTACATTGTAATAAGATTGCCCCCCAGTGTAGAGCAAAACGGCCATCGTCTACACTGAGTCACAGTCTGTGCTTGCCATCATGTTTTAACCTTTTCTAATAAAAATGAGATTTTAAGGAATGGTGAGTGCCATTTTTCTTCCTTCTCATAAATAATAAGATGGCCCTCAAACCTTAATTTTTCCAAACTGATTCACCTCAAGTTTGATAGCCAGTCTTAGTATTGCAGTTCACCCATTCCCTTAATACCTTGGTCACTCTTCTCTGCACCCGCTATACCACTCATTCCTTGGTGCTGTACAAGTGAAGATGTGGCACCCCATGAGTCCGGTTGCCACAATGGCATTGCCTCCCTCACAGGGGGTGATGTCAGGGCTGAAACATTAGGGATCCCCTGGCCAGGTATACACAGCATGCAGCACAGTTCTAGCTCCAGGCCAGCAGGGGGAGCTCTGAACATGACTTCAGGGGAGCTGCTCTCTCTGGGCAGGAGGAGGAAGTTAGTTAGAATTTGAGCAGTCAGTGCTGGGGACTGGACGAGTGAGGAGCTTGTCTCTAGAATGTAGTGCATTCTGAGTCAGAGAGGAAGAGAAAAGTATAGGAAAGCTTGGGAGGAGAAGCTGTGACCACGCTCATCCCAGAGCTCAGCGCTAGAACTGGACACCGGAGTCCGTGGCTGCAGAACACTATGGTTTCAGCAGCTAAATCTGGAGGGCAGAAGATTGCAGGCCTTCTGGCCCCATCACACACCTGAAGGTACAGCAGCAGGTTAGAGCCCGGAGACGGCACAAGGAGCGACACCAGTGAAAGGCTCAGGCTGCCTACCATGTGGGTAGCATTTTCTGACAGACAGTGAGAGGAACAGAGGACTAAGCAGAGCTTTAGGCAGCAAGGACCTCAAACAGAGCAGCACAGTAATATACACGGCAACAGCAGACTGACGTAAATTACAGGTAAATAGTCACGTTTGTGTATCTCTGCAGGCTTTGCACCAGTCGCACAACTGCTAGATAAAAAAACGCTATTTTTTAAACCAATAGAAAATTACGATTTTTTTTCAGTTATCTTGCTGACACACTCCAAATGAAGAGTAATGAAGATTATTGCCACTGCTAAATTGTCACGCAAGATTATCTGTACCCGGATTGCGACAGTCACACAACTGCTAGACAAATATTAGGTATTTTAAGTGGAAAATAACAGAGTGCTGCAGTATGTACTTGCAAGGAAGAGAACACCCAGGTGACTGCTTTTTAGCCTCCCTCCTATTAAATCTCTCCCTACTTAAATCCCCACCTAACAAATAAGTAATCTCATCACAATCTTCGGCTCTTAAAAGACCTTTTTGGAATAAATAACGTTCACTATAACCTCCTATCACTCTCCCTATGCTACTTTTCACTCTCCCTATGGTGAAACTACACTCTCCCTACGCTGCTTCCGGCTGCAATGTGCACAAGATGGCGCTGGCAGCCTTTAAATAGTCCCTATGACGCTGGAAGGCCAGTCAATCACACTAATGCCACACATAAGATGACGCTGGCATTACTGTGATTGGCAAAAAAAGCCCAGCATGTTCATTGGCTGCAAATAAAGCACCAAACATGCTGGGCGGGTCACTTGAATATACCGAGGTGAATACCTAATTACTCGCCAAGTAACAAATAGCCCGAATGCCGTACTATTTGTGAGAGTAACGAATAGTGCCAAATGTATTCACTCATCACTAGTGATAAAGCTAAATCACATCTTGACCGTACGGGATTAAAATCTCATGCACATGCAAGCCCCTTCTTGTAACATCGGGAGTTGCCACACATGCACATTTCTTTTCATTTATTTATTTTGGAGTCCCAAAAATTGCCCAACACACTTGTGGTTATGCCATAAATGTCTGAATTGGGAATACTCCTTTAGTACACAAAGTTTTGGTGTTCTTTGTATGTATTTTTAACCAAAGGAGTACAGTAGCAATAATGTAAAGGAAATACTTTTAGTTCTGGGTTTTTTTTGTGTCACTTTCTGGCTTTGACTAAAAATTGACGCTTGAGCTATTCATCTATTAAAGTGAACCTGTCACCAGGTTTGGCTGATAAGAGATACAGCCATCACCTTTCAAAGCTGATATAATGCTGTATATCTGCCCTCAATCCGACCTGCAAGAGAATATATATTATATAACCTGTGGGGCGGTCCGGTCCGTTGGGCGTCACTGGTCTTGGTCCGGCGCCTCTCATCTTCTTACGATCCCCGTCCTGCTTGCTTCGTGTGGATGATGCGTCGCTGAATCATACACATATATTCAAAAAACTCGGCACTCAACTTAAGAGATAATTGTGACGTATTTTATTGTAGTCAGTTCAGTGATGTCAAACGTTTCGGTCCTATAGGACCTTCATCAGTAACTGTGCAAAAATAAATGATACAACAGATATCATAGAAAAAAAATTTAAAAGTAAAAAAGTGCATATAAATGCAAATAAAGTATATACATGTGGTACAAAGAATTAATCTGAAACATATTGGTATAGGAAGAGGCAAAATTGGTTCAGTCGTTTAACATATTGTATACCCAGTAAAGAATTGTACATACCGTATATCACAGAAAAATTAGATTCTGAGTGTGTTTCAGAGCAGATTTATCGCCTATAGTGACCAGAAAATATTGGTGATATTATGGACGTAAATATGAATATCTATTGTGCAAGTGATTGTTATACTGACGCTCTGCTTACCCTGTGGTAATGGTTAACGCGGTTTCCACCACTAGTTAAATGTGCTGTGGAGTAATTCATAGAGGTTACTATAAAAGAGATATCCCCTATGTTCGTGTTAGTCACAAGATGAATGCACATACCGTGAATCACAGAGACAGACATCCGCAGTATATTCAGACAGGTGGATGCTAGCCTATGGTGACTAAATAATAAACATATACATCCGTGTGAATATTTATGTCCACGTTATGTGAGCGTGAAATAAATATGGCAGAGAAGTTACCCGTAGTATGAGACTGATAAGTCTATATCTGGGCATGTGCTGCAGCCTGTAGGAAAAATATGCACAAATGATATACAAGCTGTGAACGCTAATGGTGAGTGACTGGATAAAGGTCCGTTTGTCTTACCCTGAAGTAGAAGTTAGCGCGGTATCCACCGCTGTATAGGTGCAGTGTGAGCTACCTGTGGTGAGATCTTATAGACGCTAGTCTCCTGTGTCCACGTGTGAGGCTTCCTGGATCCGGCTGGCGGCGGAAGTGAAGTGACCGGAAGTGAGGTGTGCGTTCCATATGCGTTCCACTGCTGCATGAATCAGATAAATTTGATCATTGAGTTACTTTCTGTTATTTTGTTCAATAACTTCTTTCTATTTCAGAATTCATTCTATTTACAAATTCGTGGCACCGCCATGGGCTCCAACGTGGCACCCCCGTACGCTAACACGTATATGGCGGATTTTGAGTCCACCCACAAGACAAACGGACCTTTATCCAGTCACTCACCATTAGCGTTCACAGCTTGTATATCTGTCTCTGTGATTTACGGTATGTGCATTCATCTTGTGACTAACACGAACATAGGGGATATCTCTTTTATAGTAACCTCTATGAATTACTCCACAGCACATTTAACTAGTGGTGGAAACCGCGTTAACCATTACCACAGGGTAAGCAGAGCGTCAGTATAACAATCACTTGCACAATAGATATTCATATTTACGTCCATAATATCACCAACATTTTCTGGTCACTATAGGCGATAATTCTGCTCTGAAACACACTCAGAATCTAATTTTTCTGTGATATACAGTATGTACAATTCTTTACTGGGTATACAATATGTTAAACGACTGAACCAATTTTGCCTCTTCCTATACCAATATGTTTCAGATTAATTCTTTGTACCACATGTATATACTTTATTTGCATTTATATGCACTTTTTTACTTTTAAATTTTTTTTCTATGATATCTGTTGTATCATTTATTTTTGCACAGTTACTGATGAAGGTCCTATAGGACCGAAACGTTTGACATCACTGAACTGACTACAATAAAATACGTCACAATTATCTCTTAAGTTGAGTGCCGAGTTTTTTGAATATATAGTACGGTTTGGGAACTTACTCTGGCACCCTTGTCTAAACAGTAACAGTGCACACGGTTTATTTATACACGCTGCATCATACACAGTCTCCTTGGCACAGCGCTCCTACGCAGGCATACTTCTCTGCCTTGTCGAGGGCAGAGCAAAGTACTGCAGTGCGCATGCACCGGGGCTCTTTAACCTTTCCCAGCACCTGTGCACTGTAGTACTTTGCTTAACAGGGTAGAGATGTACACCTGCACAGGAGCGTGATGCCAATGAGATGCATCATACACAAGAAGCAAGCAGGAGGGTGACATCGTGAGAAGAAGGGAGGCTCCGGACCAAGACCAGCGATGCCCATCAGACTGGAATGCTCCACAGGTGAGTATAATAAAAGTTATTTTTCTTCTCTTCCAGGTCAGGTTGGGGGCAGATATACAGCATTATAGAATGCTGTTTATCAGCCCCGAAAGGTGATGGCTGTATCTCTTATTGGCCAAACCTGGTGACAGGTTCCTTTTAATATGCAGCAGAAAAGTAATGCACTGAGCCATCCTGAGTATTCACACAAGCTATAAAAGGTTTGAAAATACCTTGATACTTATCAGCTTAGATGGCCCATTACAGCTCCAGGGTTTAAAAGCACCCTGTTGCATATTTCAGCTTTCAGCAGAATCATCAGCTCTCAGACATTGTTAGTTAACTTTTTCACGTGAGACATACAGCAACCAGTATCCTCATCACCAACAACAAGGAGTACACAGGAATGAACTACCACAAACAAACCATTGAGGAGTCATACAATAGAGGGAGAAAGTACGGCAAATCCCAACAAACAGTCACAGTCAACACATCTTCATCTGCTGTTCACTCATGAGAGCATATGTCTGCAGCTGTTGTATGCACCCACACACTCTCTATACCACTGCACCTCCTATAATTATTCCAATAAGTGATGTCTTCCAACTGTTCAAGGTATTCAGTGGATGCTGCGGAGTTTCATACTGAATAGAAAAATTAAAAATCTTTTTATTGATTACTTCTGTGACAAAGAATTACTCTGTAATAGCCGGCATACATCACCACAGTATAAATCAGTAATACACTTCTTAATTAAAATACACACGTGGTCAAAATTGTTGGTACCCCTCGTTAATGACAGAAAAACCCACAATGGTCACAGAAATAACTTGAATCTGACAAAAGTAAAAATAAATAAAAAATCAATGAAAATGAACAAATGAAAGTCAGACATTGCTTTTCAACTATGATTCCACAGAATTTAAAAAAAAATCAAAATCATGAAATAGGCCTGGACCGAAATAAGTGTACCCTTAACTTAATATTTTGTTGCACAAACTTTTGAGGCAATCACTGCAATCAAACGATTCCTGTAACTGTCAATGGGACTTCTGCACCTCTCGACAGGTTTTTTTGGCCCACTCCTCAAGAGCAAACTGCTCCAGTTGTCTCGTGTTTGAAGGTTGCCTTTTCCAGACGGCATGTTTCAACTCTTTCCAAAGATGCTCAATAGGATTTAGGTCAGGGCTCATATAAGGCCACTTCAGAATAGTCCAATGTTTTCCTCTTAGGCCTCTTTCACACATCCGGCGGGCGCCTAAACGGCGCCCCCGGCATTTTACCGCAGCGCCGCATGTGAAAAGCTTTCACACTTCCGGCGCCCAAAATGCGGTTTTTTGCCGGATGGTTTCTGATGCTTGGAGAGATAAGAAACCATCCGGCAAAAAAAAAAAACGTTACATGCAGCGTTTTTTCCGGACGCCGCAATGTACATTTGCGCCGCATCCGGACAAAACCGCATGCAACGCATTGACATGCGGCGCCATGCGGCGCTAATGCATGTCAATGCGAAAAAAGCCGCATGCGGCGCATCAGATTTTCAGATGCGGCGCTGCGGGAAAATGCCGGGGCGCCGCAAGGGGAAAAACGGATGTGTGAAACTAGCCTTAGTCATTCTTGGGTGTTTTTAGCTGTGTGTTTTGGGTCATTATCCTGTTGCAAGATCCATGTCCTACGGCAGAGACCAAGCTTTCTGACACTGGGCAGCACATTTCTCTCTAGAATCCCTTGATAGAGATTTCATTGTACCCTGCAAATATTCTGGACACCTTGTGCCAGATGCAGCAAATCAGCCCCAGAACATAACAGAGTCTCCCCCATGTTTCACAGTAAGGTCAGAGTTCTTTTCTTGATATGCTTCATTTTTCCATCTGTGAACATAGCGCTGATGTGCCTTGCCAAAAAGTTCAATTTTTGTCTCATCTGTCCATAGGACATTCTCCCAGAAGCTTTGTGGCTTGTCGCCATGTAGTTTGGCAAATTCCAGTCTGGCTTTTTTATGATTTTTTTTCAACAATGGTGTTCTCCTTAGTTGTCTCCCATGAAGTCCACTTTGGCTCATACAACGATGGATGGTGCGATCTGACACTGATGTTCCTTGATCTTGAAGTTCACCTTTAATCTATTTAGAAGTTTTTCTGGGCTCTTTTGTTATCATTCATATTATCCGTCTCTGTGGTTTGTCATCAATTTTCCTCCTGCGGCCACGTCCAGGGAGGTTGACTACAGTCCCATGGAGCTTAAATTTCTTAATAATATGTAACTGTAGTCACAGGAACATCAAGCTGCTTGGGGATGGTCTTATAACTTTTACCTTTAACATGCTTATCTATAATTTTCTCTCTAATCTCCTGAGACAACTCTTTCTTTTGCTTCCTCTGGTCCATGTTGAGTGTGATACACACCATGTCACGAAACAGCACAGTGAGTATCTGTAGCCCTCTATACAGGCCCACTCACTGATTCCAAGATTGTTGACACCTGTGATGGTAATTAGTGGACACACCTTGCATTAACATGTCCCCTTTGTCACATTATTTTCAGGGTACCATCATTTCTGTCCAGGCCTATTTCATGAGTTTTATTTTTTAAAAATTCTGTGGAAGCATGGTTGAAAAGCAATGTCTATCTTTCATTTGTTCATTTTCATAGATTTTTGATTTATTATTAGTGATGAGCTAACGTGCTTGCCACTACTCGTTACTCACCCGAGGATCACGGTACTCGGTGTACTCGGCAAGCACCGAGCATTTCCGGGATTACTCGACGGGAACTCGGGTCTCCACCCAGCTTTTTTGGTGGACTTTACAGACCCAATCACGATGCAGGGATTGTCTGCCAAGCAATGAAACTCCATCTTTGTTGTGGTCGTGCAGTGATTGGCTGGCCGTACAGCATCATCAGGAGTATAAGAGACCGGACGCCGCCCTGCTCGGTGCATTCAGCTCCGGATTGAGATAGTGTAGGGAGAGCTGCTGCCAATATAGGGTCAGAATTGTGGATTTATTAGTTAGTGCGGGGTCTATCATCCTAAACTACTCAAATCCAGCTAATCCAACAGTCTTTCTAAGGACTAATTCCTGAGTATATAGGTTCCAGTGTTAGGTAGGCAGGGGAGTGTACTTCGCTCTACACACATCAGTGCAAGGCCTGCAGGCACTGTATGTGTGTATATAGATCATTGCATACATCAAGAGGGTCCATTCCCTTCCTGTGTTCTGGTGCTGCTGCTGCTACCTGTAGGATATATTGGCCGTACATAGCTAGCCCCAGGTGAAATTGGAATACAGGCTACACATTTTTTGGTGTGGTATCTCCGTACCAGCTCATATCTGTGCGTGCTCAAAGTTTGGCCAGTTTACGGTGGTTTTACAGCAGTATTTACCCCCAACCCACAAAAAAAGAAAAAAAACACACATTTGTCATAGTGGTATCTCCGTGCCAGCTCATATCTATGCTTGCTCAAAGTTTGGCCAGTTTACGGCATTTTTCTTTTTTTGTCCTGGGTGAAACTGTTCTTATATACAGCACTATTTAGCCAAAAAACAACCAAAAAACAAACAAAAATATTTGTCGTAGTAGTATCTCGGTGCCAGCTGATATCTGTGCGTGATCAAAGTTTGGCCAGTTTAGGCCAGTTTTCCTTTTTTTGTCCTGGGTGTCACAGTACTGATATGCAGCACTAGTTAGCCCAAAAATAAAATAAAAACAGGGCACACATTTGTCGTAGTGGTATCGCCGTGTCAGCTGATATCTGTAAATGCTCAAAGTTTGGCCAGTTTAGGCCGGTTTTCCTTTTTTTGTCCTTGGTGTGACAATACTGATATACAGCACTAGTTAGCCCAAAAATAAAAAAAACAGGGCACACATTTGTCATAGTGGTATCGCCGTGCCAGCTGATATCTGTGTGTGCTCAAAGTTTGGCCAGTTTAGGTCGGTTTTCCTTTTTTTGTCTTGGGTGTCACAGTACTGATATGCAGCACTAGTTAGCCCAAAAATAAAAGAAAAACAGGGCACACATTTGTCGTAGTGGTATCGCCATGCCAGCTGATATCTGTGCGTGCTCAAAGTTTGGCCAGTTTAGGCCGGTTTTCCTTTTTTTGTCCTGGTGTGACAATACTGATAAACAGCACTAGTTAGCCCAAAAATAAAAAAAAAAACAGGGCACACATTTGTCGTAGTGGTATCGCCGTGCCAGCTGATATCTGTGCGTGCTCAAAGTTTGGGCCGTTACGGCCGGTTTTCCTTTTTTTGTCCTGGGTGTGACAGTACTAATATACAGCTCTAGTTAGCCCAAAAATAAAAGAAAAACGGTGCACACATTTGTCGTAGTGGTATCACCGTGCCAGCTGATATCTGTGCGTGCTCAAAGTTTGGCCAGTTTAGGCCGGTTTTCCTTTTTTTGTCCTGGGTGTCACAGTACTGATATACAGCACTAGTTAGCCCAAAAATAAAAGAAAAACAGGGCACACATTTGTCGTAGTGTTATTGCCATGCCAGCTGATATCTGTGTGTGCTCAAAGTTTGGCGAGTTTAGGCCGCTTTTCCTTTTTTGTCCTGGGTGTCACAGTACTGATATACAGCACTAGCTAGCCCAAAAATAAAAAAAAGGGCACACATTTGTTGTAGTGGTATCTCATATCTGCGTGTGCTCAAAGTTTGGCCAGTTTATGGCGGTTTTCTTTTTTGTGTCCTGGGTGAAACTGTTCTAATATACAGCACTATTAAGCCAAAAAAAAACAAAAAAAACATTTGTCGTAGTGGTATCTCCGTGCCTTCTCATATCTGTGAGTGCTCAAAGTTTGGCCAGTTTAGGCCAAAATAATGTGTTTTTTTTTTTGCAGTCTGTTAACGTAATTACTAAATCTGATAAGGCCAAAAACATTTTTACCTAAAGTCCAGTTAGGTAAAAGTGTGGTTTTCAAGCACACGTATCACATACAAGTTGACTCCCAAATAGTGTTGAGCGATACGATACCGCAAGTATCGGGTATCGGCCGATATTAGCTGTATCGGACTTTCGATATTGACTTTTAATATTTCTCATATATCGTATACCGGAATCGGAATTGTCACTGTCACTGTGAGTGTCCGTCGTCGGGTCTGTCAGGAGTCAGCGGCACTTACCTGGCAGAAGATCTCCGGTGGTCACGGCCTGGACTGGTTGATGGCCGCCATCATTTTTCCCCGGCGGTCACATGCAGTTTCTCGCGATAACTGCAGTGACTGCTGGGTAATCCCGGCCGTAAAGCAGTCAGTCCGATGACGTCACCGCCGGGGAAGCAGGTAATCAGCTGTGCTGCGCCGGGATGACAGCCTCTGCCTGTCATTCCGATGTAGCAGAGCTGGATCGTCGTGGGACAGTCGTTACTATGGACTGCGTCGGACAGGTGGTATACTGTTGGTTTGTTTTTTTCCTTTTTTTACAGGAGATCGATGGCGTCGCAGGAATGAGAGTATAATAAAAGAAATGAAAACTGTGTTGTCTCTTTTATTTCATTAAAATACTTTTTTCTTGCTGTGTCTTTTTTTTATACATTTAAAAACTTTGGGATTAATAATGGATCGGTGTCTTATTGACACCTCTCCATTATTAACCGGGCTTATTGTCACCGTGCAATCAACGGTGACATTAACCCCTTATTACCCCACTTGCCACCGCTACAGGGCAGTGGGAAGAGCCGGGTAAAGTGCCACAATTGGCACATCTTTGTGGGGCTGCTGTAGCCTGGTATTATCAGGCTGTTGAGGGCCAAAATCCATGGGCCTTGACAGTCTTTTAATACCAGGCCGCAGCAGTCTGCATTTTACTTGGCTGGTTAACAAAAATGGGGACCCCTACGCCGTTTTTTTTTTCGAGGGGATCCCCTATTTTTGTTAACCAGCCAAGCTAAGCAGACTGCTGTGGCCTGGTATTATCAGGCTGGCAAGGTCCATGGATATTGGCTCATTACCAGCCTGAAAAACCAGGCCTCAGCAGTCTGCTTCATCTGGCTGGTTAACAAAAATAGGGTGGACCCCACGCCAATTTTTTTTCGAGGGGATCCCCTATTTTTGTTAACCAGCAAAGATAAGCAGACTGCTGTGGCCTGGTATTATCAGGCTGCAAACAGGGTCGGACTGAGGCACCAGGACACCGGAGAAACCTACGGTGGGCCCCAGCTCCTGTGTGGTGGGCCCTGATTTGAAAGGATAGGTCGCGGGGCAGAGGGGGCGGTGGCCCCGGGGCCCGCGCTCTGAGGGGGCCCACCCGGAGCTACGATACAGTTACATTCTGCGGCAGAGCAGGGAGAATCGATCTCCCTGCTCTGCCGCCCGGAAGCTATGGGGCCTGAACAGGCGTTGGGGGGGCCCGGTGCCAGCAGTGGGCCCCCCACCCGTCATCGGAGGGTCAGCTGTATCGGCATCCAGCCGATAAAGCTGACCGCATAGAGAGAGAAGGAGCGAGCGCTCCTTCTCTCCCATAATCCCCCTCTCAGCGTATGACAACGGGCGCAATAACATCACCTGCCGGCGCCCGCTGTCAGACGCTGAGAGGGAGAACAGTGAGCAGCACAGGAGCCGGGAGGTGAGTATTTTTTTTATTTTTTTTTTAATGGGGGTGCAGTCGAGTCCTGGCTGGAGAAGTCGTCATGTCGGTGTGGGCCAGATGGAAAAGACATGAAAAGTGAACAATTCCATTAGAAAGAACATCAGCGGTAAGTCATTATCTGTACCTGTGCTGTAATCTATATGTTCTGTAGGACTGGTATTATTTACCACAGACCATATGGCGGTAATATCAATATTGGTCTTTTTATACATAGATTATTTTGGCCAACAGCGCGGTCATTTGCTGAGGTTCTCTGATGATGGGCCCACTCAGAAGTTTTGCCCCCACTAAACCAAAACCCTAGCTACGCCTATGGCTCTCTCTCTAGTCTTTCTTTCTCGCTCTCTGTTCTTTCCTTCTCGCTCTCTGTTCTTTTTTCTCTCTGTTCTTTCTTTCTCTCTTTTCTTTCTTTCCTCTCTTTCTTTCTCTGTTTGTTCTTTCTCTCTCGCTGCTCTTTCTTTCTTTTCCTCAGTACCAGCCACTGTGCCCTCATTACCAGTCAGTGTGATCAGCAGTGCTAAATGGTTACGCTTGGGGCGAGGATATGGGTGTGATTAGCTGTGAAATGGGTGTTGTCGGGGCGTGGCCTAAAATTTTCAGCGGCGCGCAACACGCGCCGCAGCCTTTAATCCTCTTTCCTGTCTTCCAAATTTGGGAGGTATGCTGTATGACCTCCCTACAACTTCTGGCCATGCTCCTGATGAGCGCGACGGATGGTCTCGTGAGGGATCTCCTCCCACACCTGGACTAAAGCATCCACCAACTCCTGGACAGTCTGTGGTGCAACGTGGCATGGCCTAAAATTTTCTGCAGCATGCACAGCGTGCCACAGCCTTTGTCCCTCTTTCCCTTATTCAAAGGTTGGGAAGTATGATGTTGGGCCGCAAGAATATATTTTCTCTGGTGGGCCCAAGGTACTCCAGTCCGACGCTGCTGGCAAGGTCTATGTATGTTGGCTCCTTAACAGCCTTAAATACCATGCCTCAGCAGCAGGGGCGTACATATAAATCATGGGGCCCCATAGCAAAAGTCTGAATGTTCCCCACCCCCCCAAAAAAAAAACCCAGAGGCATTGTAAATGTAAAGTGCCAGCACAGTGAGGGAAGTTGAGTCGCACAGAGACAGGGGTTTTGGGGGTACTCGGCACCGATCACGTCGACTTCTATGGGGGATGTCACGAGTAGCACAGCTCGGTCCGTGACCTGGGCGATCACTGGAATGTGGGATATTTCCAGGGGATGATAGAATGTTTGTGTAGTTTGTCGTGACGCCACCTGTAGTACCTGGTCAGGGTGACCAGCGCTGCTGTGCAGGTCCTCTGGCAGGGATGGTGTAGTGCAGCTAGGTGATAAGTCTTCTACAGGTAAGACGGTATCCTTCCAGGGCAGATAGATGTGAGATAGAGCAATGATGCAGAGTGATGTAGCAGAGTGGAGTATGCGACGTAGTAAGAAAGCAGGAAAGGAAACAATTCTTACTACAAAGACATGCAGCATAAGGCTGCCTCAACCCCTCCCATCCAACTAGCTACACCCTGTTCTAACCAGCCTGAGCTAGACCATCCCATTGGGTCCGCCTACACTCAGCTGGCATAGTGTACTGTTGAATGCAGTGGTTGGAGTCAATGGGGTGTTTTCTCCTTACCTGAGAGTAAGTTGTCACACCGCTGGGTGCGATGCAACATCTCTGTGGCGACTGGACCCTCGGGTGCTTCTGTCTTTTCACAAATGCCGGCTTTACCCGGCAATTGAATCAGAGGCTATTTTACTATGTAGAAGTGAATAAACTATAAATATATGTATATATATATGTCACAATGACATGTATTATATATATATATATATATATATATATGTATTCTATGTGTGTATATTTTGTGTTTACAAGGAAAGAAAGTGTTTTTTTAGTTGCGATATTTTGTTCCCATAGACTTACATGGGACTTCCGGTATCGGTATCGGGTATCGCCGATATTTTAGTGATATCGGCGATACCATTCCGATCCGATATTTTTGGATATCGGAAAGTATCGCTCAACACTACTCCCAAATCATCCTTTTGTAGTGAATGTGTATAATATTCTATTTCATTTACAATGGGCAAGGCGCGTGGCAAGGGGCGGGGAAGTGGACGTGATGGTGATGATGCAGGCCGAGGCCGTTGGCAAGCTGAAATTGGCCCACCGAAAACACCCACATCTTCTCACTGGACCTTACTGTAGTGTCCGAAGTCCTAGGGGACCGCGGCAAGACAGCACTATTGAAGCCCAAGCAGTGTGAAAAGGTTGTTGGTTGGATAGCGGATAATTCCAGTTACTTATCCACCACCACCAGCACCCTATCTTCAACATGGTGAAGTCACAGTAGCCGTGAATCTGGACCACATATTCCTTACCTGATCCTCTTTCCTGAGTCCCCTGAGACAGCTGATCCCACACTCAGACACTCAGACACTCCAAAGAGCTGTTCAGTGTTCCATTTGCAGATTCGTGCCTCTCGCCCACTCCACTAGAAGTGTGGCAAGATGATATTTCATGTAGCAATGCACAAATCTTTGAGCAGCTACGGTCACAGAGGTGGATGATCATGAGACACAATTGCCGAAAAGTCAGGAGGAAGACCAGGGTGGGAAGTGGAAGGTGAAGTGGTGGATGATGTAGTAACAGACCCAACCTGGCAGGAGGACATGCAGAGCGAGGACAGCAGCACACAGGGGAGGTAGGCGTTGCCCACTTCAGGCAGTAGGGAGCAATGTGGTGGCTGCAGACAGTAGGCGTGCAACCGTTCCCCATAACATCAACCTGACAGAAGTTGTTAGTCCAACTGTTAGATCTTCCGGAGTCTGGTTATTTTTTAAAGACTCTGCCGATAACCCCAAACAGGCCATTTGCAACACCTGTCATGCCACCACCAGTATGATCAGGCACATGGCAGCAAAGCACCCGACTTTGTGGGCCTAACCTCAGGCTGCAGGAACAGTGTCTGCAGGTGACACCACTGCTTCTTCCAGTGTTGTGCGTGCAAGCCAATCCCCTGTCCACGGTGTATGCGAAGATGCCTCCTGCCCTGCACCTGCCATTGCTCACAGTCAAATAGCACCATCATTAAGCACGTCCACGTCCTTGTTCCAGCACAGCCTTCAGTTGTCCATACCCCAATCATTGGAACATATGCTGAAATACGCAGCCAACGCCCCAAAGGCCACAGTACTCAATTCTCATATTTCTCGTCTGTTTGCGGTCGAAATGTTGCCTTTTAGGCTCGTGGAGACTGAAGCTTTCCACAACCTGATGGCGACGGCCGTCCCAAGCTTCCTTTTCCCCAGCTGCCACTATTTCTCCCACTGTGCTGTCCCGGCATTACACAAGAACGTGTCCCACAACTTTACCCGTGCCCTCAACAATGCAGTTACTGGGAAAGTACACCTAACCACAGATACGTGGACAAGTGCTTGTGGCCAGGGACGGTACATCTCAATGACGGCACACTGGGTTAACATAGTGGAAGCCGGGACCCAGTCAGACCTTGGGATGGAAAACGTCCTCCCGATGCCAAGGATTGCGGGCCTTATGTCAATCAGTGTTTCCCCCACTGTGTACAGCTCCTGCACCTCCTCCTCCTCTTCAGCCTCCATGTCAGAAATGAGCACATCAGTTACAAGCTGGAAGCACTGCAGCACTGCCAAAGCAAAGCTGCAACAGGCTGTGTGAAGTTAATTTGCTTAGGTGACAAATCGCACAATGATGAAGAGTTGTTGACAGCTCTGAAAGAGCAGGCAGTTGTGTGGCTGACACCGGTAAAACTCCAGCCAGGCATGGTTGTGTGTGACAATGGCAGGAATCTGGTGGCGGCTTTGAGGCGAGGCGAACTGACACACGTACCATGCCTGGCCCATGTGCTGAACCTCGTTGTTCCACGTTTTCTAAAAAGCTATCTGGAGCTGCCAAATCTGCTGGTTAAAGTACGCCGCCTGTTTGCACATTTTAGAAAGTCAGCTACAGCTTTAGCCGCCCTTGCCGTGCTACAGCGATTGCAGATTCCGGCTCACCGACTGGTGTGTGATGTGCCCATGCGTTGGAACTCTACACTGCATACGTTAGAAAGGATTTGTGAGCAGAAGCGGGCAGTTGTTCAATACCAGCATCAACAAGGCAGTCGTTTGTCAGGTTTGACTCCACACATAAGACCTCAGGAGTGGACATGGATGTCAGACATATGTAGCATCCTCCAAAACTTTGGAGAGTCCACCAAGATGGTGAGCGGCGATGATGCCATAATTAGCATCACCATCCCGCTCATCTGCATTCTGAAAAGCTCTCGGCTCACAATGAAAGAGGAGGCATTGCAGGTGGAGCATGAGGACATGGATCAATGAACCATACAGGGTGATTACACACAGCCCAGCCTCATGTCATTCCCAACGCGGATTGGTTGACAATGAGGAATAGGAGGAGGAGGAAGAACAGGAGCTACTTTCATGTGCTATAGACGGGACTAGAACCACAACTGTCATACCATCTGTTCAGCGTGGATGGCCTGAGGACAGGGAAGAAGAGGAAGAGGAGGAGGAGGAGGACGCCTTGGTCAGTCCTCCTGTTGGTGAGGACACGGAAGTCTTGCCTGTTACCAGTCTGGCACGCATGGCCGAGTTTATGTGGCGCTGCCTTTCTCTTGACCCTCGTATTGTCAAAATATTAAGTACCAGTCATTACTGGCTTGTGACACTTTTAGACCCACGGTACAAGGATAACTTTCAATCTCTTGTTCCTGAGGCAGACAGGTGTACCAAAATGGTGCAGTACCATAGGGCCATTGTTGCAGAATTATTAAAAAAATTCCCATCTCAAAACTCTGATGGCAGAGATAACAGTTCGTTGGCCAACCAAGCAGGACAGGCGAGACAGACACAAGTCCACTCCAGCAGAAGCAGGGGAACACTGGCAAAGTTCTGGGACAGTTTTCTAAGACCCTCCCATCGCCCATGCACTGAGGCATGGGATAATCTCACAAGGAATGCAATGTTGTCTAAGATACTGAGGGAGTACCTTTCTGACCGCACCAACGTCCTCCGTGATTCCTCTGTGTCTTTTAATTATTGAGTATCCAAGCTGGACATGTGGCATGAGCTGGCTTTCTACGCCTTGGAGGTCCTGTCCTGTCCTGCCTCTAGCATTTTGTCCGAGCGGGATTTTACTGCTGCTGGTGGCATTATCACAGAAAAGCGCATTCGCCTTTCTATGGAAAATGCAGACAGGCTGACTCATAAAAATGAACAAGGGATGAATTGGACCTGACTTCTCGACACCACCAAATGGTGACAGCAAAGCATAAACTCCAATGTAGTGTTTTTTTGGGAGCTGTATTCCCATGCACCTCTTCACAACCAAACATGGATATACGCTTCCTGATTTTGACTATTTGGTGTCCTCCTCCTCCTTCTCATCATCCTCACCGTCTACCACCACTTGAACACCAAGGTGAACGTATTCAGTCATGCTCCGGCCACTCTATGTTTTGGCAAGGGTGTTATGATGCCCGTCACCAAAATACAAAAAATATGTACACCCCCAAGGGGAAATGTTTGCCAACGCATACACTAAGTGTATGGGCATTCCAAGTCTAGGAGACCCACTCCTAGAAATTGGGCCTATTTTTTAATCAGGCCTTCCTCCACGTCTGATCATCCACCGCCACTAGATCAAAAGGGTTAACGTGTTCCGTGCAGCTACAGCCATTGTCG